>JANUWI010000015.1:600000-1147506 GCA_025504975.1 Plenodomus lindquistii
ATGTATTGAGAAGCGTGCCCTCTTTCGGGCAGATGAACGTGATGTTGGGTAGTTGACATGGATATAACGTACATCTGTGAACGCTCTGTCGGTGGTATAGATTGTGGCTGCGGGTGTGCATTGGTTATGGATTTTGCGAGAAAACTCCGAATTCACATTCTATGTTCTTGAGACCCGCACGACTGTAGCGTAGGAATGACAATCTTGCAACAACTGAGGATTTTCAATTTAAATGATACCGTGGTAGCGAAAATTATCAGTTCCTCTAGTATTGACAATTTGAAAGACCGAGCACTCACATACCCCTGCATCTGGCATCGCTTAATCACCCAATCACGCTGCCAAGAACTCCGCCGCCTTATCAATTGCCCTCGCCGCAATACCAATCCACTTGACCACCGCATGGAAATCCTCATCCTCGATGCCCTCCACAATCCCTGGCAACGTCGCGCCCGCGTAGCCTGTCCACTTGCCTGGCGCAAACACAATGTGCTTGAACCACGGACGCCCGTCCAGACCCGCGGGGTACAGGAACTGGCGCTCCAAGAGTTTGTACTTTGTGTTGACAGCGCGGATGGCGAGGTAGAGTTGCACCTTTTTCCAAGGCTGCCACCAGGGAATGTCGGCGTGGTAGTAGTCGTCGAGGAGCTGCGCGGCGGTCGCATCGTGGACGAGCGATGTGATTTTGAAGTGGGAGATTGCAGCATCGAGGGGCGCCCAGAGTGCGCTGTCGTCGCGAACGGAAGTCAGGCCGGCGTCTCGAGCCTTGTGCTTGACAGCAGTAATGTAAGCTTGCGCATTGAGTGCGTAATTGCTTGCGTTGAGCTGGAGGACTGGTGTCTCTACTAGTTTCGCGGCAACAAGACCCCAGACTTTGGCGATGGTGGCGTGGTGCGAGAAGTTGGTGTCGCCGAAACGCTCCATCCAATCAAAGGAGTCATAGTTGCTGTGGTAGTGGTAGACGGCAGACTTGGAGTCGAAGCCGAAGCCCATATCAATGGAGGGAATGCCAGCGAAGTCTTGGAAGGCGGTGAAATCACTTCCCGAGCCCATGGTCGCAACGTGCTTATCCCATGCCGAGTAGACTGACTGACTGGGGATGGTCTGATTAGGAGACGGAACGATTTTCACTGGCGATGTTAGCGGTGATTCTATGATTTGGGGGTTGCACGGCTTACATGTCTCTTCTACCACACTCGTAAGCAGCGGCGCGGCTGAGAGTTTAAAATCAGGGCCGTTTGCTCCAACGTCGACGTTCAAGTAAGCGACTGTAGCGGCAGATAGCCATGGGAGGTATTCCTCAACCCATTCGGTGCTGCCAATGAGTCCATACTCCTCGCCGTCCCAGCTTGCGAAGACAATAGTGCGCATTGGCTTCCAACCAGCCTGCACTGCGAATCCAAAACTCCTGATGACTTCATTGAAGGCTGCGGACCCACTGTTGGGATCTCCAGCGCCGCCGGCGATCCAAGCATCGCGATGATTCCCGAGCACAACAACCTCATCTGGAATTGTTCCGTTGATTATACCGATCACATTCCACAGGGGCGTTGTGACGTAATCTTGTTCATTGACAAGGTTAAGCACAATCTCGTCTGGTGATGGCCCAATGTGGTAGTGAATGTCCTTGTAGTCCAAGCCGCCGCCGTGCCACGATTTCTCAAACGATGATGCCTTCGGACCGTGGCCGTTGAGTGCCTTCAGGAGAGGCAGCGCATCGAGGTAGGAGATGGGTAGAGAGGGGATGTGCGGGATAGCGTGGTCGACAGATTGGCGAGGACAACCAGGTTTGGAGGGGTAGCCGGGCGTGGTAGGGTCACCTGGCGCAAAGCCTAGAGAATGGTCAGTCTTGATCAGAGTCTGAGTAGAGATCAAACTCACTGAGGAACTGTACGCTGCCTCTCTGCACGCTGCTTGGGTTTCGTGCCGGGCCATCTGGGTAGGTGGCCACGCCATTCTTCTCCGTGACCTCGCCGTCGTCACCAGGGTCAGAGTACATGACCACACCAACCATTCCAAGTTCCTGTGCGCGCTTGACTTTGAGGCCGCGGAATATGCCACCGTATTTGGCCAATGCGATCTTGCCGTCGAGGGTAATGTTGGCCGCGCGGAGATCCTCAAAGTCCTGGTAGGTCCCGTAGTTGACAAAGACGTATGGCGCCGTGACGTTTCCCGAGGCACTGTATCCGTGGAAGGTGGGGATGCGGTCCTCAAGCTGGCTCGATTTGTCTTCTTCCAGGACGTCTTCTACCAGCAGCGCTTCATACTTGACCTGCCAGTCATCCTTGGCAGTAGCTTCATTCCCGCGTTCGTGCGAGGTCTTTTGCAGTAAAGCCAATCGATGGCTCTTTGGGTAGTTGATGTACACGTCGTAGTCGACAATCGTACTTGCGACACCGAACTCGTCCCAGCGCTGTTTCGTCCACAGCGCCTGGCTGAGATTCTTGCCAGCTAGATGCGGTCCGCTGGTGTAGTATCTGCTCCATTCCTTCGCTTGCTCCGCGTCCGGCGTGCTCAGCAAGATTCGTTGAAGTTCTTCGTAGCCAACCTCGGTCCTCTCCATCCAGCCATCGGGTGCCTGTGCGGTAGAGAAGGGCTTCCAACTCGCCACGTTGGCGAGCTCATCGCGACTCGGAGGGGCAAGGCTGAAGATCAAGACTGCAGCAACACCGCCGATGAGTATGGTAGCACTCAGCAGCGTGGTGCAAAAGAAGCGGAGTCGATGGTGTGGATAGCGGTCGCGGTGGGGTCGGACTTCCACGCGCTGGACAAGGGGCGTGCGTTCGTCGGCCATGCTGCCCATAGACTTCTCGTCGCCTGCCAGAAGCTTCATGTGCCCAGATTCACAGCAACAAAACACCTGCCAGCGGTGTTCGAGAGACGGTTAAGCTTTGTGAAGCTATGGGGCGTTGGCATGCCCTGATGGCGTCACACATGCATGCACGACTCGCGTCTACCTCGTTTCTCACTTGGCGCATCTGTCAGGGGCGGGCGTTCCTGAACCGAACATCACGTCGCGCATGTCAACCGTCACCTTATCTCGACTCCAGCTCCTCTGCGAGCAATGCACTCAACCAAATAATTCCAATTTCGTGACGGTCTCCTGCAGAGGGACATTGATTCGTTCTTTAGGCGAAATTGTGCGCGGCCGTCGTAATAAAGGCGTACATTGACGTCCCTCCACGCCTCCCCTTCTACAGACACCGTGCTGTTCAGCACGCATCACCACCTCGTCATCACCTTTACTTCAGGCATAGTCCTCTACCATCAGCTTGTCAACTTACCACTGTCAACCTCGCATCAATAACTTCAACAATGTTCTTGTATGAATTTTCATCTCTCCTCAATTATCTGCTTTGTTCTTGTGTCGCGTCGAGAAGAGCGATAATCCCACACAGTCATTGTGTGCCGCCTCATTACAACTCCTATCATCCACATATGCACAGCGCAGTGCGCAATACCAAGTCAGTCTTGGACGTGCAGTATATAATGTCTTTAATTCGTTCCCTAAATGCTCTTGCCAGACACTCGACAGGCTCGATACAATCACCCACCTTTTCTCTTCGACTCAACTCATTAGACACGCAACTCGTCCATTCATCGCTCTCGATCTGACAACCTCAACCAAAACATAAAGCATGTCTTCTCCTGGTTCAACCTGCTCCTCTGACAGCGATCCACAGCTGATGGGCGTCATGCCTTTCAACTGCGGATCGTGTGACTCTTCCGACGCCCCACAGTACGAGCTTGCCTGCCACGACAGCGAAGAATTGTATTGTCGCAATTGTTTGACTAGGACCTGGCACGGTACCGACGATGAGCTGGTTCGCTGCCCGCATTTGCGCTGCCGCGAAGTGTGTGGCTTCATGCCTCTTCACCCGCTCGGTCAGACCTTGCACCTTGACAATCATTTCTATGATATCGAGCGCATCGACAAGATTCGCAATCAACCCGAGGTAATGAACAATCTGATTGGCTTCACGCGCGACGAGGCGGCTATCACACTGCAGCACGTTTACAGCATGTTCGAGGATCAGATCATGGATCCCATCTCCCTCGGCGGTATCCCTGGCTACATCACGGCTGGCGCTGTCGGGTCGTTCGACGCCAATGTCTCGTTCAACCCTTTCTACATGAACTTGCTGAACGAGATGTCCACTGTGCCGAAGATGATTGCCACTCCTTTGGAACTTGAAGAAGACCTCAACGTTATGCTGATGCGGCTGCTGTACAGTAATGCTATCCAGTTGTACCAGTCCGCGCTCGCTATGCGGGGCATTGCGTTGGATGACGAAAAAGCTGTAGTAGACGCCGCCATTGACAACTACAACCCTGTCCGTGAACTCAAGGACAACTGGACTGAGATCATTCGTAAGTGGATTGACCTGCTGACCTGGCGTCATCTGGAGCGTCTTGCACCCCCGGAGGGTGGCGCTGCAGAACGCTACAACAATTACTAGTTGCCTAGAGGTAAGTTCTGAGGCTGGTCCCAGAGGACGTGAAGCACAGGAGTGTAGCCCGTGTGAACGAAAGGTAAGTGCCCAATGGGCTTCAAGGTAACGGTAGGTATGTACTCAAAATTGTATTGATCAGTGTCTCACAAGTTCTCTTCCGTTCCTTCCCTTTCTACTCAATGTCAATAGTACTACGTGATGACAGCATTTGCAAACGCACTAGTGCCGCAATGTTCACCTACAAAATCTCGCCCCGCTGTGTCTCCCTCGCAAAACATCCATCACAGACACACACATTTCCAACACCATTCAGATCCAAGCACACAATGACCACCCCAATGCGCCCCCAACCGCCCACCCCTCTCGAGGAGGCCAAGGCAATGGCTGAGAGCTATGAGTTCATGGTCAAGCTCGCCTTCCGAGCGTGGGAAGACCTTGTGGACTCACTAGAGAACATGAGGCGCTGCGACACGTACCGGTTCTGGGCGGAGTCGTCTTTGGAGTTCAATCTCCGCTTCATCGAGGAGTGTGCAGTCGAGCCCCTCCGCTCGAACGTCAAAACGATCATCAACATGCAGCAGGCCATGGCTCGGTTGGAGAAGAAAATGGTGGTCAATGACCGCAAGGCGCGGAAAGCCCACCGCGTGTTCATCCTCCTCCGCAAGTAAGTGATGGAATTGAACATAGCCGAAAGTGAAACCGTCTCTAACATGCCTTAAGCCTGGCTAGGTCATCGACCTAGTGCGCATCTCTCTCGTCTCGCCCTCTCCTCTTCCTCTTCCGCTCTGCGGCCCCTCGTGGGGAACCCCCTCACGAGCGGCCTTCCCTTTTCGCCTCTTGTACAAACACCTTACATCCACCGCACTATTTTGATTTGCTCAATCTCTTGCCCTCAACAAAGCCCCCCTACCACAACTGTAATGAGACCGCTGATCTACTCTAGCACTACAGGCTCTTGGCCAGCTCATGCAGCAGGCTACTCAGTCGCCCTACCCTCCCCGACCTCTCGGCTCACTTCTGCGCAATACAGGACTACAGCGTATGACAGTGTCGCCCTTTGGTAGGCATGTTCAAATTACGAGCGCCTCTGGGGTTGATGTAGCAGCTCTAAAGTAGATGAGTGCAGCATGTCTGCCTACCTACACCCACACCTGAGCACCCGGCTCACAATATGAGAGCATCAGAATGACCACCAGCACATTGGCAGTTGTCTGGGTTACCTATGATCAATATAGGCCCGCGTATGTGGAGCATGTTGTCCTCACGCGTACCGATGAACTGCACGGGTAGGCCTCAATGTGGGATCGCGCCCTCGCAACGAAGACATAACACATGGGCCAGACCTCACATCGTGTTTTTAGTCGTCATTCGAACTCTCTAGAGCTCACTATGAGACAACCGCTGTCGTCACGCTTGCTCGTAAGTTGCGCAGGTAAGCCAGTGCGGCACGTGTCACCCTCCGAGATACCTGTGAAAGATTGTAGTAGGCTTATCCAAAACGCGCCGCCCTCAAAGCCGGTAGTCTTTCCCACGCTCTCATCTTTATCGACCACCTCGGTGTTTCTGCCTCTCTTACATGTTTCATTGCCCCACATCATCAGTACGTCTATCGCGAGTATGTCATCTCAGCGATTCCTTCAATCCACACCTGCAGGCGCCCAACAACACATCAGCGGCCAGATGCGATCTGAAGGACAATCTCCCACCCCTTTACAGGCATCAGAGTCATCCATGGATGATGCGAATGGGTCTGATAGTGAGCTGGCATCTCCAAAGCACAACAATTCATCGTCATCGCCGTCCATGTCCCATCCAGAGCCAGCAGGCTCACGTGTAGACGACACAGACGAGTCTATAACCAACTCGTCATCTTCAGGAGACTCTGAAGCACCATGTAAGCCATCCATACTTTGATCACAGCCAGTAGAATCAACTAACAGCAACACAGACGAATCAAGCTCCGATGCGTCACCCCCAGAGCACTCTACATCGCCACCTAGAACTGCTCCACCACCGCCGCCTTATCCCGCACCAAGCAGCAACATCCCGCCCACAAATTTCCGACGATGTGATCAATGCAATTCCCATACCGGAGCCACTCGCCGAAACTTCCAACCTGATCCAGGTCCTCTCTATATCCTCCCCCATTGCCCGCATGCCATTTGCCGCAGCTGTCTGACCGAGTACTGCGCTCGCCACAGAGTGGCTATAATATGTCCCAGGTGCAACGCTCCCTCCGGTCTTCCTTCTCAGCCCCCAACCGCGGAACGCAGAATGCCCTTCGATGACGCGACCCTCACCACCGCTCGATCGCGAGACTACTTCCAAGCCGGGACACCAGCTGACGCAAGCAACACCGCGGTGCTTGTACAGCGTGACCACGCAAGGCGGGCCTTGCACGCAGTGATTAATCTCAGATTGAGACAACAGGGTCCCGCGGCGCTGAGTTTTGGTCAAATTACATACAGCACTATGGGAAACCTCATCGACCGCGCTCTCTGCAGGCAATTACCTGTAATACTCACCACGCCTCAGCTCTTCTTCGCCGCGTTACGACAGGGCTTGGAGGGTGTGCTGTTTCAGCACGAGGTGGATTGGCCGGGTGGCAGATACCACGGGCTTGCTAGGTACTTCCGTACTAACGATGCGGCGCGGAATGCTAGAGGTATGGCGATCATGGTGGAGTTTCTTGCAGTAAGGCACGAGGATTTCCGGCAGATGTTGCAGGAGTGGAGGGAGATTGTTCGATGGATGATTTGCGTGGTTTCTGCGTGGTGGTTTGATAGGTTCAGGTAGGTGGGAGTATTGTTCGGGGACGACAGCGATGGATCTGGGGTTGAGTGTAGGACCGTGGATATGTATGATGGATATAGAGTGTGTAAAGAGGTGTGAGGTGAGTGTGTACGGTCTAGATACTTGTACGCTCGGTTCCTCGGATGAACTGTCATAAACACTTCTCAACATCATGGCATACCCACGGAATGCCACGTTCGGAACCGCATGTACCTTTATACTGCTCATTCACATCACGCGCCATGACAAAAATGCACTCAAAATATGATCAAAAGGAACCGCAGCAATAGTGCCACGTTCCCGATTCATTGCTCGACCAATAAGCTCGCTATGCTACAAAAGGTGGTGTACTATACACAAAAAGAATAGAAACTTGGTCATCGCATCCAGCGAATAAAAACCTCAAAGTCCATGGGACCATCTCTCAGAAAGGTTAATATCATATCATGTCATATCGTCCCCGGAAGTAGTAGATCCGAACGCGTCGTAGAAGCGTTGTATCTAAAAGAGAGCGCGGGCGTGGCGGCGGGCCTTGGTGGAAGAGCCAGCTGCCTTGCCCTCCAACCAGGCGATGAAGGTCTCGAGGGTGAATTCGGCGGGGAGGTCGTCACTGCCGGTGGTAGGGGCAGTGGAGGGAGCAGCTGAAGGAGCAGCAGACTCGACGGCCTCAGGGGTGGCGATGGGAGAGGCAGCGGAGGAGGGGACAACGGGAGTGGTGGAGTTGCTGGAGGGAATAGGAGCAGCGGAAGGAACGGTGGGGGTGGTGGGCGAGCCGCTGGACGCACCGCCGAAGAGAGCAGGGCCGGGGATGGGGTAGTCGATGGTAGCGGCATAGGGGCTGAAGAGAATACCCTTGTCCTCAGCGGTGTAGAGTGCGGTACCGACGACACCCTCTGGCTTGACGGTTCCAGCACCGGTCACCTCGATGTTGAGACATTGAGCTGGATCGAAGTAAGCAGACTGAGGATGAAGCGGTTGAAAAAGGGGTTTTACTTACGGTAAGCCTGTGCGCCGTTGGCTGAGCCAGCTCCGTGGAGAGCGATGATCTCGTGGCGGAAGACGTACTTGCCAGCGGCAAGGGTCTCAGGGACAGTGACGGGCCATGTGTTGTTGGTGCCAATCATCTTGACAGCAGCCCACTCGCCATTCTCGTAGCCAGCGGCGTCGATCTTGGTCCACTTGAGATCTTCCTTCTTGACGGCGGTGACATCGCCCTCGTAAGGGGCGACGTAGGTGATGACGGGTCCCATGTGGGATTCAGGCCAGGTAGACCAGTGGAACTCAACAGTGCCACCGGCGGCAACCTTGGCGAGGGTGTCGGCGGAGCCCTCTGGGCTGGCAGCCTTGTGGCAGATGATGTCGGCGGTGCCGAAAGCGTTGGGCTCTACGAAACCGTTGTCCAAGTTTTCCGCATACCAACCGATGTGCTCGGGAATGGGGCCATTGTTCTGCTTGGCGTAGTAGTAGTCGAGCTTGAAACCACCGGTGTAAACACCGTCAATGGTAACACCGGAAACTGTGCCGTGGGCAGTGGCTGTGGCAGCGAGGGCCGCAATGGCGCTGATGGATGTGATTGTCTTGTACATGATGAATGACGTGGGTGATGTTCTTCGAAAGAGACAGATGTGGAGATTGAAGTTGTTTGCTGAAAGCGAAGGTTGAGTTGTTTGAAAGAGAGTCTGCCGGCTTCACACAGTGAAGGGACTTGGGAATGAATGAAAGTGAAAAAGAAGGACTGGTGTAAGAACCGAAGAATGAAGCTGTAGCGATGGTAGTTCTGAAATGGCGAGGTACCTCGTCCTATTTATCCTAACGTTTACGGGTTGCAGGAGCGGCGCAAATTGATAGCCCAGCCTGCTGGATCCATGCCGCGCGCAAAACGAAGCACGCATGCTGCACCATCCTTGGTGTTTGAATCGCACACTACCCAGTGAGGACTGACAAGCGATATTGTAAGGATTGAAGGGTGTTCCGTACCTGTAGCGTGGGCGTCAAGACGGCAGTTGGAAACAAGACCCCACTGCATGACTACAATTCCTACGACCAGTACAGATTGTACGCGCAAAATGACCCCCGTAGATTATATGGATCGCATAAAGGTATGGATCATGGTGCTTGCGATCGGAACGGGTGGCACAGCGTGTAGCGTGCATTTGAAACGTCCTGGTAATGGTCTGTAGACTGTGACGCTGCCAAGTAGGGATGGCTAGAATCCAGATCCGGGATTGCGGGGAGAACGAGATGCCGACACCACGTACCGCCCACGCCAAACTCGGTGCAACACCACTTTTCTGTCAAAGAAACTGCCCTCCCCTTCACACCGCAGGTCTCTCCTGCATGGACGCGCTCATGTCCCGCTGAATGCCGTCCACTCGCGCGCGCCACGCCCTTTGCATGGAAGCGAAGTTGTACGGATCCCATCCCGTTGTTGAGTGGGTCTGGACTTTGTCAGGGGTCCAGCCTCATTTCAAACGTGAAACGCACATTTCTCCTCCAATAGCGAGCGGACGGGGACCTCGAAACAGCAAGACTTGCATGACCAATGTCCGACGTCAAAATTCGATAATCGGATGAACGGAACTGGGTTGGGCGCTGACTGGTGACGGCGAATGCGATCGAAGTGGGAAGAAGGTAGGTGCAGGCATCGGTCTGAGATAAATGCACTGTATAATTACGCTGAGCTTCCTACCTGTCAATGGTAAGTAGATCTGTCAGACGTAAAGGTTCTGGCTGAGTATGCTTCTAAAGGAAGTCTTAAAGCGAAAAATGTTTATAGCGTACGCAATCCTAAGTACCTATAAAAGATGCTTGTAGAGGTTGTAGTAGGAATAGATATCTTTGTAGAGATAGAGATGCCTATAGAGATAAAGATGCCTGTAGAGAGAAGGCACTAGTAGAGGGAAGGTGCCCTGGAGGTACTGCATACCTATCACGTGAAAAAGAAGGCTGCCCCTGTCGCATTAAGCGTGCCAATCGCAGAGGCCCCATACTATTCTTTCAATCATTCGGTGCGCTTTTCTGAACTCTGAGCCCATACACCATTTGACTGTAAGAGCTTCCTTCGGAAGCAACAAATGTTCTAGCGGATCTCGTTGTTGTGCTCTCTCTGCTTGAGCATGTCGATATTCGTTCCATCATCCGAACCGTGTTCGTTATGTTGTTAGCGTTGCAACAACTTTGTTTATCGATCGAAAGTCTCTGGTAACTGTTGTTCTGAAGATTGAAAGATCGAAGGCAGAAAAGTTAACCAGAGGGTGTCAGGACCTCTTTGTATTCTTGAGATCAGTTTGTCGGCTCCGAACCTTTAGATTGCGCAGAGAACACTTTCCTAAGAATAAACTCAAAAGGCCGCACTCGGCCCGCACTGTGCGTGCTACAGGAATATCACCGTCTCCAACATGTCAGCTGTACAGAGGAACGCTCCCATTGTCAAAAATCAGCTCTGTGAGAAGTTGTAAAGCGCTGACTGTGTACTCGGGGTACGACCAAAAAGTATGTCCTGCTAGTGTGGTTTGAATGAGTCGTCTCCTCGTTACACTGACCGACGATTCGAGCTCTTGTGTCAAGGTGGAGACGTAGTAATCATGTCCTCCACCGTACAGGGTAAGCACGTCGCCAGACCTACTCTCATGGGAGAATAATGCTCGCTCAGGCACGACTGACCCCCTGGGGATCGTGCAGTAAAAGACTCGCGCACGACAAGTTCCTCATTTGCCTCACTCCAACCACGCCTGCAAACCACCGACCAACATCACCGCTATGCCCAGGACCCACTGTGCGATACCAAAAGCGCCCTGTACGTCGTTCTTCTTGATGGCCCACGTCACGGCGAACGCTGCGCCACCCAAGCCAAAAATACCCACAGTCACAGCCCACACCTTCTGCGCAAGGAAGCCATCGACGAGATGTACACCCCATCCCATACCGGCGTCCAAGCGTATTCGTCTTTTCGGGCTTCGCAAATATGTAATGAGTTCGCCGTCGTAATCGTTCGGGTGCTCGAACAAGTGAAGGAGGTAGGTACTGCCCACAGGTGGTAGCAGGTCGTTTGGCTCAAAGGTATACGGGTGTTGGGAAGGAGACTGTGACTTCTCGGGTTCTGGTGAGATGCTGGACGATGTTGCCGACTTAGGTGGCATGGACGGTACAGCGCGAATATCTGCAAAGCGATTACGATGTACTTCGAATTGAACGAACTCGATTGTCGTTAGGCCACGAAGGCGAGCCCAGCTGTACCAACGGTTATTAAGTTGGTTGTAGTGTTCTCGCAGTGCGAGTGCTAAGTCTTTGTCGCTTCTCACACGTCCCTCATTCACATCAATGTGCACGACCTTGGGTGTAAGTTTGCCTTCGTTGGCACATGTCAATAACCAAGATTCTTCGACTTGAGTTGGCATTCGGACGCTGAATGGATTATTTAGCCGGATGCGAGTCGGGCTATACTTCGACGTGTCGGCTCTTTGGTCCCATGAGGCTGATCCGCCGTAGGTGGAGGAAGGAGTCGCAAGCGTAGATGCTCTACTTGATGCATCGAAGATAGAAGCCATGGACGACGCAGAGCTACCTTGGCTACTAGGACTTCTTGGTGTGTGCGCCCTTGGACGGTTGAGGTATGCTTCGAACAGTCGAGCTGCGTTGGGGCGTTGTTCGATGTAGTCGTCATAGAGTTCATCACCGCACGACTATTTGTTGTAAGCAGTGGTATCTCGAGAAGGTATTCAGCCACCTACACAGGTCCAACGCACGCGTACATGACCTTTCGGCACAGAAGGCTCTGCACCATAGCGATCACGTAACATAGTGAGCACTTCGTAGGCCTTGTCAGAAAGCGAACTAAGCGCGAGGCGCCAAAACCTCAGCGTCACATTTCTGCTATCTCTTAGGTTCGACCTCACTTCCAGATCGGGCGGTAGCAATATGTCACCAATGTTGTTATCGTTTGTAGGCTCGATAATTACTGGTAATGCCTGTCCGGCTGCAGAAGGTCGAGGAGGATCGGATTGTGGAATTTCTTCGCCCAGTGCTCTTGCAACCGCTTCACGCAATCCGCGAGACGAATCCACTTTGATAGGCAGGCTCGAAAAGCGTAACTTTCCAGTGTTGGTTACATCGTTGCCAGATGAGGACCATGTCGAATCAGGGGAATGTGTTCTTGGTGATTTCTTCCGTCGCTCCAGCGGAGATGACTTTGTAGATCGGGATCTTAGCCCATCGGTCTCCAGGCGGAGATTCTTCTTGGCCCCAGCTAGACTTTGCGGTCCGTTTGCCAATGAGTGTCCCGTATGGTGCTTGGAAATCTGCGCTTCTCGCTGTGGATGCTGCCATGTGTTATTCTCCTCTACTACAATGCTGCTCTCTGGTGTGCCATTGGACGTTGAGCGACACCGTTCACGTGGATCGGAGGTTTCCAATGGTAGTGATTCGGAGCTGTGAGAACTCGATCCCCCTAGTTCAGTACTATGAGTACCCGTAGTCTCTATTGTCTTTCGGATGTCAGATCGTGGACGGTCCAAGTGGCTAGATCTAATCTCGCGAGGTTTATAGTTCTTCGCTACTCTTCGCACTGGACCTACGACTGACAATCCACGCGTGGGAGTCTTTACGATGCTCGAAGTCGAGTCTGTCCTTGACATGGGGATCCGTTGACGGCGGAGAAATTGCCCAAGATCCGGTTGCTCGCTATCTCTTCGATCATCGCGGAACAGATTGTCAGGTACCAATGTTTCCGCGTCGCTGAATCCATCTTCCGCTATAGAATTCCTGTTTGAGGCATGTCTCAGAGCCGGCAAGCTGGTTTGAGCCACAGTTGGCGGGACACTGATTAAGGTATTAACACAAGGTCGTTCAACACCCGATTCATTTGAACTGCCGATTTCGAACAGATCCGATCTCCCTAGGACTGCATCAATCGTCGGAGCTTGACTGGCTTGCGTGGAGTCGAGCTCTGCTGCAATGTTCAAAGAGTCCAGTTCTTGAGGTCCATTACCGTCCGCCCCAATGTGCGAGCCACCTAAGTCGACCTCAGCTATCTGTACAGGATCTGAGGATGATCCCCTCAGTAGGCGCACTACATATCCCTTGCCCGTCTTCCTGATCCGCGCCTTGATATCCGCGAATTTTCGCGATTGCGTCGATGCAGTTGAATCACTCCTTGCGACTTTGGAGCTCCATTCTGGCACTACTTTCTGCAGGAAGTCCGGTGTAATGTTGTCGAGATCAGCCCAGCCTTGTTTTTCACCCAGTGGACTTGTAGGTGGGCTAGACTTTTTGGTATCCTGAGGTCTCGAGCTGGCAGATGTAGGATTTGCAGCAGGCTCTCTGAGGGCGTTATTGTCGCTAGTAATGACTGGTTCTGGTCCTGCAGTATCTTTTGCGCCGATGCTGATCACAAGCTGGAATTGGCCAGGATTACCTGTGTCTTCTCGCAAGTTCAGCGTAAAGGGCACTGAGGTTGACTGTGACTTTTCATATTGCGGCAGAGGTGTTTCGCGTCCAGTGGCGGCCGAGAGAAAGTCTTTGGGTTTTGTTCTAGGTACATTGAAGCGCACAGGCATGGGAGAAGCAATGGGGGGATCCTGCACTCTACAGTCAGCAGTTTGATTAACCAGATACCAGGTCTTCTTAGCCTCATGTAAGCCTCCCCAGAGTCCACCAGAGGTTCCGACCGCCACAAAGCTACTTACGATCTCTACATGATCGATTGTTGCGATACGTAGGAGGCTGCCTGAGGGATGCGGGAACGGGTGGCATGGCGTTGGTTTTGACTCGTCCAGGCTGCAGTCGGCTATGCATGAGCAGAATCAAGATGGGTGGTGCTGCGGTTCGTAAGCGTTGATGCACTGCCACAACGCCTCCATGCCGTGAGACGAAACTGTTCATGAACACCACACTGATTAGTACAGCTTCTCAGCCGGACACAACTCGAACCCTAGCTGCTGGATGCCTCAGATTGGACTCAACTGTTGAGCAATTGCGTAGTGGGTGCGACTCTCAAAATTGTCGAATGCCCCCGTTGTACGTGTTGCCTGCTCGCACAAGCAAGGCTTTCGAGACCCCAACAACCCTTCAGCTGCCAGGAGGCGACGGAAGTTGCGCGTGACATTGAAGGCGCAACAATGACACATTGCGATATCTCGTGAATATGCTGTCGCGGACACTCATGAATGCATCTCGGGGTTGGTGCCTGTCGGTGGCGAGAAGGCGCAAAGCCCGGCGCCCAGGCGCATTCTTCCCACATGGCACAACATGCACCAACGCCTTAAATTCGACTTCGTAAACGACATCGGCGTCTCCGCCGAGCACCTACATCACCGGGCTTTTGACCTAGTCATGGAGCCATCACATGTCCCTGAGAACGTGGAGATTCTGCCTATTCAGATCGTCTGTTCCGCGCCTCGGCTCTGCCATTGTTTTGGTGCGCCCGGCCCGACTTAATCTATACCGTTTCTCGGGGTATTGCTTAACCGCTACACAACCGGGTCCCCCGCAAAACCACTGATGATCCCCAGTCTCCACAATTCCTCCGTCTTGCGGCCTCGAGATTCCCCGCAAAGAGCATGTCGCTGTGGGCGAAAAGATGGTCGTTCGGCGGTATGACGGTCACGGCGGTTCACCGACCTCGTTTGCCCCAGGTACCGGGGATCTCCAAGGCAATGGACGCGACTGGGATGTATCGTGAGCTGGGTAGGTATTTTGCTGATCATATAAGTTGACTTGATGTCCATGCAGTACTTTTGTTTTCAATCATCTCCTGTCAATCATCAAGATGCGTCTATCAACGATCGTTCTCTCCCTGATCTCGGTGGTTTCGGCCTTGCCACAGAAGGCTGTCCAGCCGGTCTTCTCGCGCAACATCATCTTCACACCTCCGGCGAACTACAACGATCCTCGCGTCCTGTATGCCCGCAGTGCTCAGTTCGCAGACGGCACGCTTCTTGCAACATGGGAGAACTACTCCCCTGAGCCACCGCCAGTCTACTTCCCCATCTACCGTTCCAAGGATGGTGGCAAGAGCTGGAAGGAAATCTCCCGCGTTCAAGACACGCAGCAGAAATGGGGTCTCCGTTACCAGCCCTTCCTGTACATTCTTCCTGAGGACTTTGCCGGTTACAAGGCTGGCACTGTTCTGCTCTCTGGCTCTTCCATCCCCACCGACCTCTCCAAGACCCAAATCGAACTGTACGTCTCGACTGACAAGGGTGTCAGCTGGAAGTTCGTTAGCCACATCGCAGCTGGCGGTGTGGCTATTCCCAACAACGGTCTCACGCCTGTCTGGGAACCCTTCCTCATGCTGAACAAGAAGACTCTGATCTGCTACTACTCCGACCAACGCGACAATGCCACTTACGGCCAGAAGATGGTGCACCAGACCACCACCGACCTGAAGAAGTGGGGTCCTGTCGTTGACGATGTCAAATACCCCCGATATACCGATCGCCCTGGTATGCCTACTGTGGTCAGGCTGCCCAACGGCAAGTACATCATGTCCTACGAGTACGGCGGTGGCCCAACCAACTCCCCCAACTACCAATTCCCCGTTTTCTACAAGATTACTTCGGATCCTGAAAAGTTTGGCGCTGCCACCGGTCTTCCCCTGGTCGCTACCGATGGCACCATCCCTACTGGATCCCCATATGTTGTCTGGAGCCCTGTTGGAGGCAAGAACGGCACCATCATCGTCAGCGCCGCTAGCGATACCGCTGTATTCATTAACAAGGGCCTTGGAGAAGGACCATGGGTCAAGATTGCGACGCCTGCTGATAGCGCATACACTCGCCACCTCCGTGTACTCAACAACGACCCCTCTAAGCTCATGATTATGGGTGCTGGAGAGCTCCCGCCTACGACCTCGATCAATAGCGTTGAGGCGACAGTCGTTGACATGAGCAAGTGGTAAGCTTCTTTAGCTGGCCATCAACCTCAGTTCCAACGTCAAGTACATAATAAATACATACAAAATGATAAATAATATATGGCAAAGTCCTTCGATGGTGTTGTGATATATTGCACTCACCAATTGCCCGCATCAGTGATGTCATCGCCATTCCTAAGGTTGTACTCTTGAAGGTGCCCCAGTACGGGACTATACTGTTGGCCACTACCTCTACAATGCTAGATAGCGCAATCTCCAATGTAGCCGCTATCATTAAGTTTGCTCAGATCAGATGTACTCAGGACGTGTAATGTGTGATGTCCCAGCCTCCGCACCAACTACGGTTCCCAATTTCATTTCCTCTTTCTCGCAAGAAGTAGATTTTGGGTTTGCCTTCAGTTGTTTTATGCACTTGGTTACCCCACTGATTCCCCCGCCCTTCTCATTCTCAGCTATCCATCGCAAATCCCAGCGTGACAGTACTTTCTGCATCCTTTTTGAAAGACCAAGCCTTTATCCTGTTCTTCATCATAATTCCATATTCCATTCCCACATTCAAAGACGCAGGGGCAGTATGTCTTGCCTCGGCTTGTGACCGTGCACAACGAACGGTCTCCGGTTTGTTCAACATACAAGGCGCCAAGTTGGGCGATTGTAATGTCTGCGCAAGATTAGATCGAGGCGCTGTTATTTGTGAACTCTCACGCTGAACAGCGACCCGTACTGAAGTCTTGCATAAGTTCCCAACCGCAATGTTGGTTATCCCCAGTACATTGTATTGTGGAGTTCGCGATAGCGAGGCTAAGGAGGGGTGATATCGTGAGGACGAGTGTCGCAAATAAACGGAAATGGGCCATCGTTAGAACAACAAAAATTGACAGCCGTAAGTAGAAAACTTCGAATAAGATGTTTCCATCTTCAGAGAGGCGTTTGCTACAATCCGTCAACAAGTGCCACCCTTGCTGTTACACGCTGACACACGTGGCTGCGGCTCAATCCTGCGTCACACCGCTCGGCTCGACGTCCCGCTGCACGGGTGATCGTGTTTATGCTTTCCTGTTGACATGTCGATGGACGTTTTGGGCGAATGAAGATACCGTAATCTCCACCAACAGAATGTCGCTTTTTTTAGTCGATGCAGCCATGATGCAGTCGCACGAATATAAACACACCAAGTATGATAAACACCTTCTAGGTTGGGAAACGAGCACGGTGACAGCACCACATAGTGCTATTGGCCTAGCCGCAACATCAGGCCTTCAACGATAACAGCTGTGTTCCATACGTCATGTTCATGATGCGTGATGGCTGCCAGACGCGCCGGAGGTTAGCGTGGCTGAAGCTCTCTCGGGCCGACGGTTGTTCCGGGCCCAACGCGGGCGTAAGCGAGCCACAGCGCAAAATCGGCCAGGACGATATCGAATCGCAACTTCGACTGCAGCACTCGACAAGACCCTACACGCCTCTCTCCTTCTTACCCGTCAACCTTTACATAAACCGACAACATGGGTGGTGTTACAGTCAAGGACGTCGAGGTACGCGGATCGCTGGATTTCGTATGAGGGCATAGCGACACGGTATGCTGACGAGCTGGACAGGCGCAAAAGTTCATCGGCGCGTATGCCGCTTTCTTGAAGAGGCAGGGAAAGCTCCCCATGTATGTTCAATTCTCATGTATGCTGTATCAGATCACTCGCTAACAACTTGCAGTCCAGGTTCGTATCAGTCCAGCGGGTGAAGGAAAAGCCTGAATCCCGTAAATGGGGGATAACTTCAGCTTGCTGACCCTTATCTACAGGCTGGGTTGATACCGTTAAGACATCGGGTATGTTCTCACTTGCACTTGCAAACTTTGCCCCTTTGTGGCTGGCACCTAACAATTTTCAGCTTCCCGCGAGTTGCCTCCCCAGGACATCGATTGGTTCTACGTCCGCGCCGCTGCCGTTGCCCGTCACGTCTACATGCGCAAGACCGTCGGTGTTGGCCGTCTCCGCAAGGTTCACGGGTACGAAGCCCTACGATACGACTCAGATTTTCGACACAATACTAACACACACGAACAGTGCCACCAAGAACCGCGGTTCCCGCCCATCCCACCACGTCGATGCGTCCGGCTCCGTTGACCGCAAGGTCATGCAGGCTCTCGAGAAGATCGGTGTCCTCGAGCAGGATGAGGACAAGGGTGGCCGCCGCATCACACAGTCCGGCCAGCGTGATTTGGACCGAATTGCGCAGACCACCCTCGAGGCTGACGAGGAGGAGGACGACGAGTAAATGTTTCGCTTGCATCGCGTCACAAGGAAAAGCAACTGCTAGCATTTGATTGCGGGCGGAAACGGATCTATGGTTTACGGCTTATGGCGTTGAGATTATGACTTCGCTGAGGCAGAAAGATTAGCCTAGGATATCCAATGACACTGGGCTTGGCCTGAAAGCAACTTGATACCCCTCTACATGTGTGCCTTTTGTTTCTGTGCTACTACTGCTCGTAATTGCAACAAAGTCGGTTCGTTATACCTCCATTAATCGGTCATATTGAACAAACGATGTCGTATATTCATACCTGCCGACACAGAGCAGAACGGCAAAAGCGTTGCGTACTTGTCACTATGTTCTTTCCTATCTACTACAGCCTGTACCGGCCTTACATCCTCACCCCCTTTAGAACAAATCTGTCATCGCACCATGACTTGCATCTCCCACCAACCTCGCATACTTGGCCAACACGCCCCTCGTAACCGGCATACTCGGCGCCTTCCACTCGCTCAACCTCCTATCAATCTCTTCCACGCTGACATCCATATCAATGCGATTCTTCTCCGCATCAATTGTAATCACATCACCATTCTGCACAACCGCAATCGGGCCTCCAACCGCCGCCTCTGGACAGATATGCCCCACGATGAACCCGTGACTTGCACCGCTGTACCGCCCATCCGTAATCAACGCCACATTAGTGAGTTTTGCGCCCATAATGGCCGCACTGGCTTTGAGTTGTTCGGGCATACCGGGACCACCTTTGGGACCCTCGTACCGCACGACCACGACGACATTTTCGCCGTGGGGGATCTGGCCTGCGTTCATGGCTGCGTCAAGTTCGTGTTCTTTGTTGAAGACTATGGCTTTGCCCGTGAATTTTAAGCCTTCTTTACCCGTAATCTTTGCGACTGCGCCGGCGGGCGCGAGGTTGCCGCGTAGGATTTCGATGTGGCCAGTTGGCTTGATGGGGTTGTCTAGACTTCGGATGAGAGTTTGGTCTTGTGGCAATGAAGGGTACGATGCGATGTTTTCGGCGAGCGTTTTTCCTGTTACGGTGGGGATGTCGCCGTTGAGGAGGCCGGCTGCAACAAGGAGTTTCATGACTGAGGGCATGCCGCCAATGTCGAAGAGATCGGCTGCCATGTAGCGTCCAGAGGGGGCGAGGTCGGCGAGGAAGGGAATTTTGTTGGATACGCGTTGGAAGTCGTCGAGGGTTAGGGGGACGCCTGCTGTGCCGGCCATGGCGAGAAGATGAAGGACGGCGTTTGTGGAACCGCCGAGGACCATCATCATGACAAGGGCGTTCTCGAAGGAGGCCTTTGTGAGGAGTTTGCGCGGCGTGATGTTCTTTTCCATGCAGACGCGGATGGCGGCGGCAGCTTTGGCGCATTCACGCATCTTGGCGGGGGATTCGGCGGGCGTGGTGGACGAGTTGGGGAGGGTGAGTCCCATGGCTGTATGAGATTAATCAGACATGTTCGAGATATCTTTGAGTGCTCAGGAGGTTGAGTGGCTTACCTTCAATGGACGTTGACATGGTATTCGCAGTGTACATGCCACCGCAAGCTCCAGCACCTGGACAGGCATTCTTCTCGATGTCCTCCATGATCTCATCTGGTGAGAACTTGCCCTCTTCCGCGCTCTTGAGGTTCTTGTAGATGTAAGCACCATGACTCTCGTAGCATGTGGAAATGTTGATGGGCTTCTTCAGCGTCTCGGAGTACCCTGGCATGATCGAGCCGCCGTACACCATGATAGATGGGCGATTGTGACGAGCAAAAGCCATGATGACACCAGGCATG
This sequence comes from Plenodomus lindquistii, assembly GCA_025504975.1. NCBI lineage: Eukaryota > Fungi > Ascomycota > Dothideomycetes > Pleosporales > Leptosphaeriaceae > Plenodomus > Plenodomus lindquistii. The sequence continues at coordinate 620,181 of JANUWI010000015.1, forward strand.
TTCTTGTCGCATCCTGGAATGGCAATGCAAGCATCGTGATGTTGAGCGCACGTGACCGTCTCAATGCTGTCTGCTATAATCTCGCGAGTCTGTAGGGAGAAGCGCATGCCTGTAGAAAGTAAGCATGGGCTTGTTTGATGCCGACGTCAGTCAATTACCCTCTCCACCCATAGTGATGCCGTCGGACACACCAACAGTGTTGTACTGCCACGCCAGCATGTTGTCGGCCAGCACATGTTTTTTGATCTCTTTCCCCAGTCCGAGCACTGCACCTGTAGTCAGCATGGAACCCCCACGGAACAATGAGGCTCTGCAGAAGCATAATCAAAACGACCAATCAGCCGCTCGAACGTACAGTGTGTGCTGCATTCATGTCAGCACAAACACGGTAGCTACGTGGGGTTAAGCGTGGGGTTCAACGTACTTGCATGGATTTCCTTCCCACCACACACTAGCAATTCCGACATGAGGCTGAGTCTTCATCGCTTCTCTGGAAGGCACACCTGCCGCATACAGCATAGCCTATATCCTTCAGCTAAATCTCGGCTATAATTTGCGTAGCTCGAGACGAGCCATGGGGATGACAAACCTGTGCGCCTGGGAAGTCATGACCTCTGGTCAGGGTAGAGGAATATTTATTCAATGCTGGTCTGCCGTCTTCCAAAGTCGCATCATCTGGAAGGTGTGGGAAAGTGAGAAACCGAGGTTCTTCAGGCTCGTTTTGCTTTTCGAGATTTCTCGGATCCATTGTGGGCGGTGGTCACTTGCACGGCAAGCTAATATCTCTTCCAGACCAGGCGCACGAGCTTGTCAGGGAATGTTGTACGTTCAATACATAAGATTAAAACACGAGAAGGTGAGAAAGCAAGACAAAGTCAAGAATGGTCGAACAAGATAGGGCGGGCGTGGAGATAGATAGACGCCGAGGCGCCTGTTCGCCATACCCACGGTAAAGGTTCAGTCGGAAAGCCACTATGGGGAGCTAGTAGATTTCGAGCAAGCCGGATCTTGGAAGCTCAAAGGCCATCCCGGGTGGGGCGTAGATAGCTCTCTATCGCATCGTGTTGTCCATACAATGGAGGGGTACGATTGTGGTATGACAAGTACCCCTCCAACGCCGATACGCTACGTGATGGCTAGCTCTGAGTTTTGAACACGCGACAGCCAATGTTGGGAGAAGAATTATAAGCCGAGTCACGGCGATTGGACAGTTAGATGCAACGAAGGCGTTGGCGCAGCTGAAGAAGGAAAGTTATTCTGCGGACCGCTTCCGATGTGCTTCGGCGAGAAGTCCAGGATGTACGGATTCCGTGTGTTCCATGGCGTATTTTGCTACGATTTCTAGCCTACTCTTGCATCTTCGAGGTAATGTGATCTGAGACGCATACAATGCAAGTACACTGGTGACCGCCTCGAATGGACACAACAGACAGGACCGTGTCAGTCGGGCCACGACGATTTGTCAGCGGCTGAATTCTACCAAGAGGGCCATGTAAGGTTTGGCCTGGCATGGGGTTCTCCAAGAGGAGCAGAAGAGTAGAGTACTGCAAGAGGTTGTGACTCGTGCCTCACCCCCGCATTTACCATTCGGACCGTCATGTGATGGCGCCGCCTCGCCAGGCCGGAATGCTACCTGCTCGATTGTCGGATCTGTATCTCCCTCCCGTGGTGACATGCTTTGGCATGCTGTTGGAGAGGAGATGAAGGAGTGATAGACAGGGGCGGTCTTTGGCCGTTGACCTATACAAAGTTCTAACACGGCCCTGCGCCTGCCAAGTTTCGCGATGGGAAGGCGCCACTTCCGCTTCGACCCATTTTGAAGCAGCAGCCCAACCAACCAACGTCATCCCGTGCATTCTCTCCTTGCCCGCCAAACCACCTTCTCCCATGTGCAATTGCTGCATCGCGACTCTGCGCGCACTATTCTCTTCCGATTCCGTCACTTCGCAACATCTCAGCTCACTCCACCACCAGACGCAGCTTGTCGGCGCGTCATCTCTCGTCATTGCTTTTCAACATGAGACTATCAGACACGACAATTGTCTTCCGGCTGCAGATTAGGGTTCATCCTTGATAGCTTCGCATTCGCTGTGTTTCCCAAGGTGCGCATTGCACCGTAATAGACGTTCCCAGGGACCGACTCTTGTTCGCCAAAGAATCAGAGCACGAGAATTGTTTGCTCATTCCATTGGCTGCCCTCTGCACGAGGGCCTGCACCTTGCCCGCCCGCCCGCCAACACCGTCGTGCCCCGTTGAATACACATTCAGTGTTGGAGCACGCAAAGAGACATGGAACCTCATTCGCGTCCATGCCCAACTCAAAATGGCACGTTGCGTTTTCCACAGGCTCTGCTGCTGTTCTTAAGGACTGTCTTGGCCGGCCCTGCCCCCGATCGTGTGTCACAGACCGGTACACACCTTGCACACTGGCCAGATATAAGGAATCTGGCTTACCGCTTGATCCGCCTTCTCAACCCTTTTGCATTCAGTGACAATTACTCAAACTCAAACGCCGCCGTGGGCATGGTAAAGTTGGTAGCCGTTTGTGGCATAGGATCTGCGCTCTGGCTATGGAGCAATCAAAGAAGAAAAGCGAGTCTCTCCGACTCGCAGCATCAATCGGACCCGGCTATTGGTAAGTCTATCGTGCGAGATCGACGTCTGGCCTTGCTCGGAATCACGTGGTTGATAAGGCTGCATGAAATGAAAGCATCAATTTGCGACTAACTACTACCAGATGCGAGCACAGCCACTGACCCAGGGCTCATCAAGAAGTTCTCACATACACAGTCGTATACGGTACCTTCGACTGGCTTCACCTACCCACGGATCAGGACTTTTTATCGTCCCCACGATCAAGACACAAAGCTACCACGAGAGCCATGTCCGTTGCCTCTGCTTGTTTTCATCCATGGCCTGGGAGGTTCAATTGCTCAGTTCAATCCCGTCCTACTGAGTCTGTCTAATCTCGCCTCCTGTCTGGCTATTGATCTACCCGGATGTGGCACATCGTCCTTCGAGCCAAAGGCATGGGATGCTTACACGACCGAGGCTTTGGTGCAGCTCCTTGCTGTCGTCATCGAGACTCACCGTGCAGGCAAGGAGAATCAAACCGTTGTACTTGTGGGTCACAGTATGGGCTGCTCACTTGCTGCTATGCTGGCATCGGCCACGTCTCCTCTCGCGCATCTCATGTCGCAGCATGTCGGTGGTCTCATCGCGATTTGTCCGAAGGCGGAGCCACCTACGGAGAAAGAGACTAAGCAGCTCCGAACCATCACGTCGATGCCAGCCGCAGTATTCGATTTGTTTAGAAAATGGGATCGCAGAGGCGGCTCGAACAGCAAGAGTGTATTGCGCATGGCCGGTCCCAATGCTGAAGATGCTACCAAAGTCCTGCAATTGCGTTACAATGAGCAAAGTCGAAGCGCAGTGTGGCAACGAATGGCACAGGGTATGTGCCCTGATTTCTCTACGGGACGAGCGCGGGGTGGCCTGCCAGGACGAGATGTTTGGGCTGGCCTCGACATCCCAGTATTCCTTCTAGCAGGTGAAGCGGACACTGTCACGCCAGCTATCAACGTCAAACGCATCGTCAACTTTCTAGGAAGAGATGTCTCCGCGATCCAGCCCCCTAGTGAGAAGGTCAGTCTGCCTATCGCAGCAGCTCCGTTTGATCCTGCTTCGATTGTGCCCAACAACTCGGAATCCAAATTGCGGAAACATCAGGACTCTGGAATCGATGCGAACGATTTACCCAGGGTAGACGAGGACACCGACATGACTGAGTCGATGACTGCCACCAACGACATCAACTCCGTCACAACCAGAGAAACATTGACAGACGGCAGCCAGACCCTTGCTGATGCGCCTCTCATCTCCTCCCCTTCAGCTCCACCCAAATCGACAAATCCCTCTCCCCATCCCCGCCGTCTCGTCGTCAAAACCCTTATTCTTCCCAAACCCGCAGCCCACGCTCTGTTGTTTGCCCCAACTTCCTCACGTATCATCTCCGGCCTTATCGGCACCTTCTTCGCCGACCACATCGACCCGCGCCTCTCACTTGGCTGGCAACTAAACTACCTCTCGACCGAAGGCAAATGGGATGTCAAGAACCTCGCGAAATGGAAGGCCGTGCGCCCAGTCTCTGAGCCCATTGACAATGTCTTCCGTGCCATGAAAACCCTGCGTGAAGTCGACGAAGAGCACACACCCCGTGTATTGGCGCAAAAATGGAAGGGCAAACTCAGCGCCGTAATCGACATCTCGCACGACAGTCCCGTCTACGACCCCAAAGGTCTAGAAGACGGCGGAATACCGTACCACAAGTTTCCTACTGTATCCAAGCAGCCGCCGCAAGCCGACGAGGTCAAGGTCTTCATCGACATGGTCGATAAGATCCGCGCAGAGGGGCGGCAGGGGTTGATTGGCGTACACTGCCACTACGGATTCAACCGCACGGGCTTCTTCTTGGTGTCGTATCTGGTAGAGAGATGTGGACGTAGGGTCGAAGAAGCGATTGACATGTTTGAGACTGCAAGACCGCCGGGGATACGGCATAGTCACTTTATCGACCAATTGCATGTGCGGTATGCGAGGGATTTGAAGAGAGCGCCTACGCTGTGAGATTTGTGGGTTGCCAGGAGTTGGGCTTGGGTTTGGGCCTGGATTTGACTACCAGCGGTGGGTGTATTTCCCGTGTACATTCTTACTGTCTCTTTACTTTATGGCCTTGCGGGGGAGGGAGTTTGCGGATGAAATTAGCAAACGTATACGTCTTGATATTTCTTTACTTCGTTGTTAGACTGTTCTTTCTTTCTAGCTTTTAATTGCGGGTATCGTCGGTAGTATGATCCGCATGTACGCTTTCAACGCATAGTATAATTCCGTTGAACCCACACGAAGTCTGAGAAGTAGACCGGTGCATCATCCCGCAGCGGTCGGAGCACACGTAAATTACATTCTGTCAATGTGCCCTCCATCTCCATCTCCATCTCCATCAAAGTCCTCAGTCTTAATCAAAGTCCACAATCCTCATCGAAATCCCCCAACCCAACCAATTACCGCACGTAGAATATGGAACAATGATGAACATTTGAACTTGAATCATTCATTGTAAGATTAACCATACCCTGTCTCTCTCTCTCTCTCTCTCTTTCTCTCTCTTTCTCTCTCTTTCTCTCTCTTTCTCTCTCTTTCTCTCTCTTTCTCTCTCTTTCTCTCTATCTCATTGCAACGTGCGAGCGTTATATCATCAACCCTCCGCACCTCATTTGCAATCCAGTCAGTCCCAAAGCGCTGCATTAATCGCTTTGCGCACTTTCAGAGGAAAAAAAAACCTCCCCTTTTCCTTCTCCACAAGTACAGAGATACGGGAAACGAAAAGAGACAGACACTATGCCTCTTCCCAACCCCTTCACTCTGTTTTCCCTAAAAACCCTCCTTCCTTCCCATCATGATTCTCGTCATATCGAGAGAAGATAAAGGAAATTCTTGTGATACAGCTAAACGATGCAGAAATATCCGTTTGGCACCCTCTGGGAGCGTCGCGGCCGCCGCCACCACCGAGTAGGAGACGCGCTGGGTGTAGCGACTGTGATCCTCCCTGTTTCGACTCCGCGTAGATGCATTGATTTCAGATTCAGATTCATGGAAAAACGGAGGCGACTAAGACAAGTGATGTGAAGCGAATGTCGTGGAGAACGTGCTTTGGTGAATGCGGACGGTTTTGATTTCCGAAGAAGGGGCGCATATAGACCGGCAGTCTTCAGTGAGAAATGGTCATATGAAGGCATACTAATGTGCAACAATATGGCCTCCCCCTAAACGGCAAAGGCGCAAACGTGCTGGCGAAACGGGCCGCACAGAATGTAAAGTTAAAAGGTCACATGGACTGTCATGGCTTTTGGTCCTGCGATGTTGTTGGTTCAGGAGTTGTTTCTACACCGTCCATCAGTCCGCTTTCTTTGGCTTTTCCAAAACCGGTGCCTTCGGTCGCAGTCGGCGTACCAAGTCGGTCCTTTGGATAAGGCTCGAGATCCTTGTGGCTTGTAGAGAATGTCGATATGACCGGTGTGTAATTTTGAGGGTGGTCTGCTTGCGTAGGTGTCTTCGCTTCTGGGCCTGTGGATACAGGGCTGAGGAGGCCCTCGGGTCGGGTAGCGGGCTCGTGGGCTTGAAGCTGGGCTTGTATCGAGCCGTTCATTAATCCGTTCCAGCCCCCTTCAATGTCGCGTAGTAGCCGCACGTATTCCTCCGGTACCAGACCGCTTTCACCAGTCTTTGGGTCTTGTGCTACTAGCCAACCTTGACCGTGCCTATACGATACAAGGATGACTTGCCCTTCGACTAGGGGTAGCTCGTTATCATTTTCTCTTGCGAAATCGAATAGTGCGACTGCTTTGCCGTGCATCTCTTCGTCAGGGGACGCGATTGTGAATTGGTAGTCTCTCGAGAAGCGATTGTCGTCGTGGATGTAATCTTCAGGTTCAGACATGTCGTCATCTGAGTCGTACGGTGGACCTTCGACATCAGCATATGCGCGTCTTGGTAGTAGCGTCGCAAAGTGTGAGTCTCGTCGCGACCCTCCTCCCTCTGACGGCACACCCAGGCGCGACGACTCGGGCGGGTATGTAATGTATTCACTAGCAGAGCTGATTGTCTCTTCTGCTTCACTTATACGGAATGCCGGGCTGCCCTCGCCGTTCATGTGACCGACAGATGCGCGTCGGGGGTCTTCGGGGTATCCTCTTCGGCCTCGAGTATGATCGAAGTTGACGATGTTCGACTTGTGCTTCTTGTGTCGCGCACCATGATGGCTTGTCACAACGGGGCTGGAGATGTCGTCGTCTTCGCTGTATGGTGGACCGCCATCGTATGCGGTTTGTGGTAGCTGCTCGCCATTCTCATCGTAGGATGTCGCAGACCACGCTCTGTCGTTGCGCCAGGCCACGGGTGGAGGGTCTGATAATCTTCTGCCGACTTCACTCGCTGGGGTGGAGATGTCGGACTCTGAGTCTGGGAGAGGCCCGTAGAACAGTGGGTGCAGCGGATCGTAGGCGAAGTCGCGTACCAGGGAGTAAGGAAGGCTCGAATGGAATATGGGGAAGGCGGTCGATTGTGGACGTGACCGTACTGACTGCTGTGTCGTGGACGCTGTGGAGAAGGTGGACAGGCGCTTGTTCATGTAGGAGCTCGCCCGCTCCAGCTTGGCCTTGGACGGCGGGGAGGTGACGAGGGGTGGTAATGACGTGCGGTTGATGCCCACCTGTGCTGCAGACGCAGGCTCGCTCCTTGGAGACAAGACGTCGGCAGCCATGTCTGGGCCGGTGTGGCGCCCTCGCACGGCGACTCCCTCGGTTATGTCGTCGAGCCGTGGCGGGTCGGCGGGCGGATGGTGGGGAGCAGCGGTGGTGGTCATGCGCGGCGGAGTGCTTGTGGGGGGGAAAGAGGTGTTTTGAGGGGCGTCAGCAGCGGAGGGTGCGATGTTTCGAAACACGGGCGAGTTGTGTGCGCCGTGGGTGGTGGTAGTGGTGCGCGCTGGTATGTAGCCGGCGCGCAAGGCGCACACGGTGTGGTGCTCGAATGACGGGGACGCGGTACCTGGATGGTGGTGTCGATATCGCGGGTGCGGTGCGGACCAATGGGTGGGCGGGCAGCGCTTGCAGGCTGGGTCGACGATCAGGTTCGCCGGGGCAAGTGCGCGTGAGGGCTGGGAAGCGGGCGGGCAGCGAGGAGATTGTTTGCAGAGCGCGGCGGCTGGAGAAGCGCTCGCTGGGGGTTGTGGGGGTCAGGCCTGGCGCTAACGACTTGGCCAGTGAACGGCGCTCGATATGGCGCACGCTGCGGGACAGCCCTCGCGGCCTGAATGGACGCCGCGGGGTAGGCGGGCAGGTGCGGTGTCGGGCGGTGCTGGACTGCAGTGCTGGACTGGGCTGGGCTGCGTTGGGCGGGCAGGCGCAGGTGCGGTGCGCTGAGGTCGTCGGCGGGCGGGCAACGGGCAGACTGCAGACTGGGCAGGGCAGTGCGTGAGCGCGTCGAGTCGAGGGCGTCGTGGGCGGATGGCAGCGTCGACTGGGAGGCAGGGCTATTTTTGGCTCAAGGCGGCGGGGACATGGACATGGCTAGACGCCGATGCACTGTTTCAGAATGTCGAGTGCGCCGGCAGCGTGGGCGAGAGCCGCAGCGTCGACCGTGTGCTGTGTGCAGCGGCGCAGAGTGAAGCAACGCAGACGCAAAGGCAGTGTCGGCCCAGGCTGTGCTTCATGGCCGGGACGAGGGGCGTTTGGTCTGGCGGCTCAAGAGTCTTGGATGCAAACCGCTCCTCCATGCTGAGGCCTGCCTGCTTTCGTGGTTAGCCCCTCACGTGTCGGTTTCAGACGAGTGCCACCTCTAGCTGAATGTGGCCATGCTCGCGCACCCCCTACACACACAGAAAACGGAGCCAAGTTGCTCGGTAATCCACGTCAATGTCAATGCGCACGTGACGCGCGTCGGCTGCTGGCCCGCATCATAGTTCGGCCGCAAGCGTGGTCAGCTCGAGCTTAGTCAGCCTCGCCAACACAATAACCTCGACCTCACCTCACATCAGAGCTTGCATCACCACAGGCCCCTGTGCCTCCCATCCCCCAACCACCACCATCGCACCGCCACCACTCCCAAGGACCTCTCGTCGGCCTCTTGATGATCCAAGGCAATGACTTGAGCGTCCCAACCTCTCAATGTAAGTACTGCGCCTCGCTGCACTGCACATGCACCCGTCAAATGATGAACACATATTGGAGCTGTCCTAGGCTACCGTCTCTGAGGACTAACAATAATAATATACACTGAAAATTCTGATATACGTCACACATGTCGCTTGCCTTGCTATAACTTGTCTCCTGCGAGCTCAGCTAATGTTCGCGAAGAATTTGCAGGGTTGCCTCTCGAGACGCGTGCTATACTTCAATCTTCGACCTCCTCGTCCAAGGTTACTCCACCATCTCCTTCGCCATGTCGGCCGATCCTCGCCTGCGGGCCAGGCAACAACAGGCCGCTGCAGTGCCCCCGCCGCCTCCACCGCCGCCTGCTGAGCCTCCTGCCACGGGCATGGATGGCGCAAACGATGCGCATGCGGAGAAGAACCACGTGTCGGACGACAAGTTCAAGCTCAAGTTCTGTACCGTCTGTGCAAGTAACCAGAATCGGTATGTTCGACATGTCTTCTGCCATACTTGGTTGCGCTAACAACAGCAGGTCTATGGAGGCCCATCTGCAGCTTGCCTCCGCCCATCTCCCCACCATCAGCTTTGGAACTGGCTCGCTAGTACGCCTGCCAGGTCCGACCATCACCCAACCCAATGTCTACCACTTCAACAGCACTACCTACCGCGCTATTCATGATGAGCTTGCGCAGCAGAACACCGCGCTGTACACCCACAACGGTTTGCTTAACATGCTGGGTCGTAACCTCAATATCAAGGGCTTCCCTGAGCGCTTCCAGGACTGGGTACCTGGTAAGCCACGCCTGGAACACGCCGAGGACAAGGGCTCCCAAGGTACTGAGGCTGGCGTCGTCGACGTTGTCATCACCTGTGAAGAGCGCTGCTTCGACGCTGTGCTGGAAGATTTGCACAACAAGGGCGGCAAACTCAACCGGCCTGTCCATGTCTTCAATGTCGATATCAAGGACAACCATGAGGAGGCTCTCGTCGGTGGCAAGGCAATTCTCGACCTTGCCCTGTGTCTCAACGAGGCTGCCGGTCAAGAACGTGAAGCACACGGTCAAGGTGGCTGGGAGTCTGGTGGCGGAGCCGCCCGCTCCGGGTTCGATGAGCGCGTTCCTGAGATCCTAGCGGCGTGGCAAGAGCGCTGGCCCAACATGCCTGCGCTTTGGAGTCTCGCTTGGTTCTAATGTCTTATTGTATTTTTTTTGGATAACGGCGTTGTTGCTGATCTCGATTGAGACTCTGATACCCACTCGGCATAGCACGGCGTTTCGGCTACTGTCACGACATGAACGATCATACACATCATAATTTTACAGATCAATGTAATCAAATCAGTCCTCTTCAGTCCCATCTCGTAAAAGTGCACAGAACTCGTCATTAAGCATCTATGTCTTAAAAGTCTCGACCCTCACTCACAATCACTTCAGTCATTGACGTCCCTCGACGAGGTCCTGAAATCATCTCATAAGATAACTGAATTAATGTAACAAATTCGCTCCCATTACCAGCGACGCCCCTTCCTACGCCCTATCATAAATCTCAACACCCTCTCTCCTCATCCTCTCATACCATCTCTTCACATACTCCAATCCAACATGGGGCCCATACGGATCCTTCTCCCACTGCCACCTCGGCATCTTCAGTCCCGTTTCCCGCTGACAAGCTTCCATCAATTCACTGACTGTGCCTCCCCGATCAATACTCATGCCATCCTGCCAGCCCGTTGCTTTTCTCTCCACACGCATCTTGTTGCGCAGGGTCGTCGTTGCGTCTTCATCTACGCTGAAGTCTGGGTGCACTATTACACCGTAGTTGGCTGCTGCACCGGCAGGGGTGACGAGACGTCTGTGGACCTCGAGGGCGACGGTGGAGGGGTCGCGCGTGAGGGGGTCGCCGAGGCCGCCGCCGCCCCAGGTAATCCATTCTAGAACGTCGCCTAGGAGAGTTGTTAGCTCTCATCTCTTGAAAGTAGATGTATAATCATGATCTGGGAAGGGAAGTGGAGCAAGCACTTACCAGGGTAAACATGAATGTAATCCTGCTTGCTCTGACACAGCTCCATATTCTCCTTTTCCCGCTCGGTACCATAGCTATTATTCCGATACAGAATCTTCCTCGATCGAGTCCCGGGTCTCCCGCCATTTACACCCCAGGGCTTAACAAGCCACCGATCATCATGGATACTCACGTCGCCTTCGCAAAGCCAGCGATACAATGTCCGCTGTGCATTGCCGCCGCGGAAGAACCCCGCGCCTCCAGAGTCTGGGAGCGCTTCATTCGCCTCGATGATGACGGGGAAGTACAATTCGATATTCTCCGCTGGAATGCTCTTAATCGCAGGGAACAAGCAGTGGCAATCAGGGCCATCACCAATCGGCCGCGCAGGCACACCGCCGAAGCCAATTTGATACAAGAGGTAGAACTCCCCGTCGGGCTTGAAGCCAGAATAGAATAAGTGCGGCGAGTCGGAGAAGCCAGCTGCGCAGCGGTATGCGGCATCGCGCTGGCCGAAGAGCGCTTGCATGACGTCCATCACTCGGCCTAGTAGATGCGTTCTGCAACTCACTGCTGCAGGCCGAACAGGTCGGAGGATAGTGCCCTCGGGGATGCGGATATCGATGAGATCATGGAAACCGTCGTTGACGATGGCATGTGGGTCGTAGATAGCTAGTAAGTAGTACCCGATAAAGATCTTGAAAAGCGTCGTGGAGAGGTAGTAGTTCATACTCGAGTTTGACTGTGGGGATGTGCCGTCCCAGTCAAACACTAGTTTATCGTTGACCTTGGCCATGGAGCAGGATATTGCGTAGGGTCCTACGCCTTGACCGTCGTCGTCGATGAAGTCTGTAAAGGACGAGGTTTCGGAGCTGAGTTTGGTGTCGATGATGGTCTTTATAGCAGCGTGGGATTGCGCGAGGAGCGCGTCCGTGGCTGCGTTGTAGATCTCGACGCCGTAGCGCGAGCAGAGTTCTTGCACGCGCGTCGAGGCCGTGCGACATGCGGTTACGAGGGCAATGAGGTCGGATTGGAACCATTCTGGTTTCCTGGAATTGCGGAACAGTACTGAGGCAAGCCCGTCATTGTACACGCCCTTGTCGTAGAGCTTGACAATGGGGATTTGCAGTCCGTCTTCGAAGATGGTGGAGGCGTTTATGCTCATTGAGCCGGGAACTTTGCCTTGGACGTCTGTCAGGTGGCCGAAGTTTGCGGCCCAGCCGATTAGGGCGTGGTTGTAGTAGATGGGGAGGAGTATGATTACGTCGTTTAGGTGGGAGACTGCGCCGTCAATTTGATAGACGTCGTTTGTTACGAAGACGTCGCCTTCTTCAATTGTGCCGTTCCAGCGGTTGAGGAATTGCGTGATGAAGCTTCCGAACTGTCCGACGAGCATTTGCCCACGGGTATTGGTGATCACGTTGAATTCATCTTGTTGTTCTCGGATTGCTGGGCTCATGGCACAGCGTAACATGAGTGTGTCCATCTCACGGCGGATAGATCCTAGTGCGGAGGCAATGAGCGTAGCTATTAGTGGCTGCTTCGATACCAGCTCTTTAGCAGACTCTTCGGTATGGACTACGGTATCTTTCGGCTTGTTGTCTTCTGGCCAAATGAGGATATTGCCCATGACATCGATCTCGCCATAGTACCCAGGTAGGATAAGAGTGTTGGAGTCCATCTCGGTAATGATGGCTGGTCCGTGAATCTTGATGCCTGCTTTGGTGATTTTGGTACGGTCCCAGAACGTTGCTTGCACTTTCTTCCCACCATAGATGATGTCTTGCTTCAACGTAATAGCGTCTTCTGGAGGTTCCTCAGTGCTAGCTTTGTCGACTGGCTTGATGGCCACTTCTTCGGAAGCGTCAATGACCTTGGCTCGCATACGCATTGTCTCAATTTCGGCCGTAGCGTGGGAGAAGCTAAATTGTTGCTCATGGGCCTGGTTGAACTTGTCGCGGAGAAGATTGAGCAGGTTATGAACATCGTTCAGCTGATCCTCAGTGAAGTCGACCGTGAGTGTCATGGCCTGACCCTTGTAGCGCATATCAGACTGGTATACGACATGAAGCGGAGTATCTGGTCGTGCAAGCGACTTTCTCATCGTCTTCTTACAATTTTTCATCAACGCCATTAATTCCGCTCTCAGATAATCAACGTTGATCTCAGAAAATGTTTGGATGTACGTGGTACTTTGCTCATGTGACATCTTTGTAGTGGCGTCCCCTTGCGCACACAGTACACCAGGACTTGGAGGTACGATGACGGGCCAAGACTCGAGAAGCTTGCCCAGTGAATTGGCGTGAAGAGGTCCGGCACCACCAAATGCCACGAGAGCGAAGTCACGAGGGTCGTAACCTTGCTCCACCGATACTAGACGGAGCGCGCCATGCATGCTCTCATTGACCAGATCAATGATACCTTCCGCTGCTGCCGTAGTGTCTAGCCCCATCTGCTGAGCGATAGACTCAACGGCTGCAGCTGACGCGGCGACATCAAGTTCGAATTTACCTCCCAGGAGCTTGGATGGAAGATATCCAAGACTAAGATTGGCGTCGGTAACGGTGGCTTGCGTCCCGCCTTTGCCGTACGCGGCCGGACCTGGTGTTGCTCCAGCGGACTCTGGGCCCACGCGGAAGGTCTTCGTGAATTCGTTGAAGATGGCGATTGATCCTCCACCAGCGCCTACGGTCTTGACATCGACTGAAGGTGCGCGGACGGATAAGTGACCTATCTCCGTTTCCCGCCTGGTGATCACGTCCGATCCAGAAAGCAATGCGCAGTCCGTGCTTGTACCTCCCATATCGAATGTAATGAGATTTCGATAAGGTGTATTTTTTGCAACCAAATGCGAGACGGCTTTGACGCCACCAGCTGGGCCGCTCATGAGGATGTGTACGGGTGACTCTCCGGCGAGATCTACAGAGGTAAGGTCCCCATCCGACTTGAGGATGCGTATGTTATCGGTGTCACCCGCCAGCTTCTTCTGTAGGTTTTGCATGTACTTCTTCACGACTGGTTTCACAATCGCGTTTGCCGCCGTAGTGACCGTTCGTTCATACTCCTGAATTTCTGGTAGCACGTCGGTTGAAGTGACGATTTCGACATCTGGACCAAATTCTTCTTTCAAAATCTCTCGGACTTTGTTCTCGTGGATGCTGTTGCTGAAAGAATTGAGCAGCGACACAGCAATCGCCTGCGGCTGCTGTCTTTTCAGATCTTCAAGTGCATCTCGGAAGTCTTTCTCGTCAAGCTCGTGGAAGACCTCACCGTTGATCTTGATGCGTTCCTTCACCTCGACCGTCCGTTCAAGCGGTACCAGTGGCTCTGGTTGCACATAATTGATCCAGGCGCCAAGTCCCCCGGGGATCTGGCTTCGTCTTACTGTCAAAATGTCTTTGTGCCCTTTCGTGACGATTAGGCCGCATTTTGCGCCTTTGCCCTCGAGTACCGCATTTGTGCCGGTCGTAGTGCCATGATGGATGTACTCAAATGTGCCGTCCCAGTCGTACTTGGCTTTGAGAATGTCGCGGGCCTGGCGGACTCCTTCTTGAACTCCTATCGACTGATCACGTGTGTTGGTGGGCACTTTTGTCCGCACCGCCTCGCCATTAGGTGTAATGACGCAGACATCGGTGAAGGTACTGCATTGTGTTAGCCGTGCGAAACAGTCGCCCGCCGGGTCGTGCGGAGGTGTCAGAATTTGGTGGCGTCGAATCCGGGGAAGCCCTGCGCTTCGGCCGCAGTCGCTTGAGGCGGAGACGTGTGCGTGTGGCACACGTTGCAAGGAAACATTGCTCACCCTCCAACATCGACGCCTAGTCTATAGCCTGACCCGGATGCCATGACGGTGGCTGCGTCTGCTTTGGCGCTCGGATGGACAAGACAGGCGGCTTCGCTCCGTCTCTAGTAGTCTCTCGATAAGCACCGACTTACTGCCGGATGTTGTCGTTCACCGCCACCACATGCCTCTTTCCTTTCCAGTGTCAACGCACGGCAGAATCTTCACCGATACCAAGCCCCTGTTGCGCAGCGACTCCGGCCGGATATGCATCTTCCACTGCATGTCGTCGTTTCAATCTCGATGATCCGACTACAATGTGTCTCGTCGACTCACGCACTGCGACAACATGATTCTCGGCATGATTAAACGTCTATCTGGGTGTGCAGAGACCATGCTTCGAGGTGGTGACTGCCGTCTAGTCGCATCGCAACTGCTACGTCGACCAGCAAAAGCTGCGCTTTCCACATCAAAAGCACTTCGCCTTCCGGGCTGGTTTGACGCCAGCTCCAGGCAGTGTCCACTCACTTTCGTAAACATTTACAAGTATCGCTCATGCTTCACTTCGCCCGCTAAACGTTAGCACACGGCCGATTTGACCCTTGCAGCTTCAGCACACATTCTGTGCGCCTTTGCAACGCGATACTGACTACTCTTGCCCGATCAAAATGAACGACGCATCTGACATGACTGGTAGCTCCCAGTTTCCAACGTGATTTTCAACGCTCAATTTTTTTTTAGATCGCTGGCAACGGCTTCGAAGACGCGTGAAGGCTGCGTTCACGCCTGCACCACCATACCAGGATCTCAGGGCCCTTCGCAAAGACATCGTCTAACAAGTCAATAACACGCGCCATTTCAAAGCTGTATGGGTCCGCGGATACAGCCCACGACAGGCCCAGGCCAAAGCAGCACATTTTGTAGCTTGCAAGATGTATCACGATGGCGAAGTGAGCCTTAGATAACAGCCTCATCCAGACTATGTGAATTGCTTGACGACATTCCCGCTCAACAGGCAGAAAACCGGTCATCGGGATGATGCGATCCGGGTCGTAGGACTCAACAGCGGTGATTTAGTCTCAACATCAGCCCATCAGCAAGCCATGGTGGACATTCAGCAAGCACCACCCATCCAGAGGATGAGTCAAGCCGCCAGCCAGAGTGGGAGCATCATGCCGCAACCATCAGCTCCGCTTCTTGCACCCCGTACAGCAGGCTCGCCATTGGGCATCACAGAGAGCTTGTTGGAGTCGTTGCTCGTTCAGAACCAACAGCTGATACAGACCATCAAGGAGCAAGCAGAGGTTCTGAACGGATTATCACTTGGCTTTCAGCAGTCACAAAGTGCACAGCAAGGATTCGTTGCAAGACCTCGTCACGTTCTCATTCACAATGTGCTCCCCATGAACCAGGAAAACGCGGGCTCATTGGACGATCGCTCTCCGACTGTGGAAAGACAAGACTATATACTCGAACCTTCCAAGCGCACAAGCACTCAGCCGCAGCTGGATGATGGTCAACTCCTTCCAGCGTCGAATCGAATCGAAGTCAAAGCAGAGGAAGATACTCACCGGGCCAAGATCAAGATCAAAGCGAAAGACACGCGCCGTGGGTTGATACAGGTCGACACGGAAGAAATCCCTTACGTCAAGGAAGAAGATGAGGTGGAAGACACGCAGCATGTTGAGATCAAAACCGAAGCAGAGCATGCGCACCGCGTCGCAGGGCTGCGTCGCTCCCTTCGCCAACGTAACAGAAAGACCGTCAACTAAACGGCTCTTACCTCAGTCAACAATGAACTCGAGCTTGGAGTGCGTATCTTAGACCGAAAGTCGTTGAAGGTCGGCCTGCAAATAACGTAAGCAGAGTGACCGTCGTCGGGGCCGGAGACAGCGTCCTTGGTACGGTCCGACTTGAATCGGTCAAGCCAAGGGTGCACAAAGCTTATGTTCGACATCAGCGGAGATCCTACCCTTCATATACTTTGTCGCCTCTATTGACTTGTCAAAATGGTTTTCGAAGGTGGCGGTCTAGCTGCACTTTAACTCAAAACATATGGTGTACATGGAGATCACAACAAATGCAAACTTAGTATGTCAAGTACTTGTCAGAACATGTCGTGTCTACAGTTGCGACCGTACGTTTTGAAAAGTCTTGTGCTAACAACATTCGCGCTGCACCTTGTTACAACGATACGCTGAGCCCTTGCAACGGACGCGATTACTACGAGCGTTCATTGCAAGGATCATGGACTTGAAATCCATTGTGCATACTCCCGTGAGTCTTCAAGCAGTGCTCCGTCATCAGCACCCTCCTATTCTCAATCCCGCAGATAGAACACACTAGCGCTGAAGCAACCGTTGATGATCTTTCGCAACGCCTCACCTCCTCCCCCGTACAAATCCGCACAATGCAAGATGACGTTTTAGCCTTCGCGGATACGAAAAGTCACGTTCCTAATCTGGTCCTGAATAGCCTTTTCGGTTCGCATCTCAATGGTGAAGTACTTAAAGAGATGTTGCAAACAAAGAGACATGACATGCACAGCGAGAGAGTCAGTCAGTGTGACAGGTTCCCGTATTAGTCTGAACGTGAACCTGGTACATGGAATTCAATAGCGTCCTTGGATGTAATAGAGAAAGATTCATTATTGGTTGATTAGGGACTTGGGGAGTACAGGGGCTGGGTCGATGCTTATTGACAGCTGGGGCCATTGTGTACGTCGAAGCAACCATGGGTTCGTGCACTTGTGCGGGCTCAAAGAAGTCTACCCCGGAAGTCCCGCTAAACTTGATGTCAATAGGCATCTAAAGTGAGGAATCTATTCGTGCCTTGATCGTGTGACTGGGGCTGCAAGCAACATGTTCGACAAAGCGCAAAGTAGAGGTCCTTGTAAGCTATATAACATAAATCTCCCTGCCTAACATTCAAGTTAATTTTTGTTTCTTATAAACCACCAAACTTGTAACAGAAATGTTACATTTATACACTTCAATCGCACTGACTACGCTATGGGCTGGCGTCTCAGCCCAAACTACTGCCTTCACGGACGCAGCAACTGGAATTACCTTCCAACAGTTCACCTCTGAAGAGGGCTTCTCCTTCGGCATCGTGCTTCCTGATAGCGGGGAGGACGGCTTCATTGGTCGTATCTCTGCCAGAACGAAGGGCGGGGCTGCTGTCATGGCCGGGTCGAAAGAGCACGGCGTGATGATTGTTGCATGGCCAAATGGCGAAGATGTTGTCTCT
Organism: Plenodomus lindquistii; assembly: GCA_025504975.1. Taxonomy (NCBI): domain Eukaryota; kingdom Fungi; phylum Ascomycota; class Dothideomycetes; order Pleosporales; family Leptosphaeriaceae; genus Plenodomus; species Plenodomus lindquistii. The sequence continues at coordinate 637,917 of JANUWI010000015.1, forward strand.
TCTCTTCGGACGACTGATGAGTCTTTTGGTCTGGATGCGACCATCGCTACTATCCCCGCGGGTACTTCTGCCAGCGAGACAGGCTTCACATATACCTTCTTATGCGGAAAGTGTGCCGTGCCCAGCAGCACCTTGGGTTATATAGTGTCCGACACTGTACTTCTCGACCCATCTGTCGAAATCTCGGATCTAGATCTTATGAGTGGCAACGGTAACTTTGAAGTCGACGTCGCCGCTGCCAAATCGGCAGGCTACGCAGAGTGGGCTACTCTGGCCAGGGATGAGAAATACGCTTTAGAAGTCACCGATGACCAGCTGGAAACGAGGGCTCTCGGGAAGATCAAATGTGCTGGAACGGGTTGCACGGGGAGCTCAATTGCGTACAGGAAGCGAGAGGCAGAAGCAGGTAGACCAGTTGGCGGTGGTGGGTGGTCTGTTGCATATAAGAAACGAGAAACCGAAGCTGCCAGAAAGAGATTCAGTGGTGGAGCATGGTCTATCTTGTACCACCGAAATGCTCAACCTGAGCCCGAGGCAGGCAGACCTATTCGCGCTGGTGGATGCTCTATTGCGAACAAGAAGCGCGAGGCTGACGCGGCGAAGAAGCCTGTCAATGGCTGATGGTCTATTGCTTACTGAGACGTCATGTTTCGCCGAAGAGATGAGATTCGTGGAAAAGGGGGTGTGCTTCGGGGCACATTGAACTTCTCTTGTAGATACTATTACGATTAGCTTCAAGTGTACAGGTTCGAGACTCAACTGAGAGAAGATTCTCCCAGGTCCCTATACACATGCGACCCTTTGCATGCCATCATTCCAGATCCAACAGCTTGGCTTGCTCACGTTCAATTGGCCCTTGATCGTGGGTCGAGGGTGTGGAGGACGATCATTGGGGCGAGATAGCATGTTGCCGCTAGCGTGGGCTTGGGACCGACCAACGCGCCTCTGCATCGCGTTGCTTCTCCAGCTTATCTCCTCGTGATGCGTACCACATCAACCTACCGCAACTCCACGATATCGAAAGTAGTATCAATGTGATGTCGCCTCGTCGATCGTAAATATATGATCCGCACTTTGAAGGATGCACTATCCATACACTAACGACACAACAGGCAGGTTGTCCAGAGCCAAGCTTTCCCGCTATCGGCTACGCCACCAGTGGCAGTCTAGTGTTTGAAGATTCATCCCACATGCCTATTGGGCTTGTGACAGCGCGCTCGCATTTAAGAGTACGAGCACGACAGTCACACAAGCTGGAGCTCGTGCAGCCGCGGGTACCTGCAGAGGTGGCGTCCACGATCGTTACTGGCCGACACAGCACCATTTGCTCCACAACAATGTCACCTCCAGGGGCTGCGCGGCGTCCAATACCTAGAGGGATCTCGCGGTTCGTCCTTTGGGTGTGGATTCGCTATCTCATGTCCCGGTAGCCGAGGCTTTATTTGGAAGGTACACAGTATAGGCCAGCATCGAGTCTGCGAGATAGAGTGCCCAGCCATACGATGCTAGGGTGTTCGGTTCTCGCCTGCCTATTCGATCCTGTTCGTCTGATCCGCCAAGCCTCCATCCTGGCTAACCTTCGTCGCGGGAGAACTTGCAATGAAGTCGTGTAGGGTAGCGCGATGCCTGGGCGCCGTTCAAGCGCTCATACACCGGCCCATGGCTTTGCGGATGCCTCTTTAGGACTCGTTCATGATTGTCCATGGAGTCAGGAATGGCTCGGGGTCAGAAGTGTCAAGTGAGGGAACAGGTATAAGTGTGAAGGAGACCGCCTCGTCAGTTTTCTTCGAGTACCGCCCAGCTTTGCCTCCTTTCATTCTCTTACACTCACTGCAACATGCGTTCCTTCCTTCTTGCATCGCTTGCGTCGCTTTCTGCGGTCAGCGTCTACGGACATCCCGCACACAACTCACGCGGCCTGACTCGCCGAGCCGTTGACCTCAATGCGTTCCGTCCCAAAGTCAACACTTCGTACAAGAATGCTACAGCTGTCATAGCTGACCCGACCATACCTACAATCGCCAGGCGTGCCGATCCAGAGCAGGTTGCCACCGAACTGGTGGCACAAATTGTTCCAGAAGCCCAGTTCCGCCTTTTGAACGACCACTATGTCGGCACCAACGGAATTGCTCACTTCTACTACAAGCAGACTGTGAACGGCATTGATGTTGACACTGGTGATTTCAACGTCAATGTCGGCAAGGATGGAGCAGTCTTCTCGTTCGGAAACTCCTTTTACAAGGGAAAGCTCCCCGCCGCACCTACCCTGAAGCGCGACACCGAGGCAGCAGCCAATGCTCTTCGGTCTGCTATCAGTGTTCTTTCGCTTCCCATGTCCGCTGAATCCGCCACCGCCGTGCCCAAGGATGGATCTGATGATTTCATCATCAAGGACTCCACTGGAGCTATGAAGGACCCAGAAGCCCGCCTCGTCTACGTGCAAGATGCTTCCGGCAGTCTCAAGCTTGCATGGAGAGTCGAGACTGATATCTTGAGCAATTGGCTCCTGACCTACGTCGATGCAGAGGATGGCAGCCAAGTCCACGCCGTTGTCGATTACGGAGCGGATGCCACCTACGAGGTCTACCCATGGGGTATCAACGATCCCACTGAGGGAGAGCGCGTCGTTCTGACTGACCCTTTTGACCGTCAGGCCAGTGAACTCGGGTGGCACTCTGACGGCACAACTCGTTTCAACACCACCCGTGGAAACAACGGTGTCGCCCACACAAACTGGGAGAATAGGACTTCCGGCTACCTCAACCTGCCCCGTCCCCAGAGCAAGGAACTAAAATTTGAGTACCCGTACTCCCTCAACGAGACTGATTTCAAGGTCTATGCCAATGCTTCAATCACCCAGCTTTACTACACTTCCAATGTCTACCACGACCTCCTCCACACCCTAGGCTTCAATGAGCGCGCTGGAAACTTTGAAATCAACAACAATGGCGCTGGCGGTCTAGGTGGCGACTTTGTCTACCTCAATGCCCAGGACGGCAGCGGTTTCAACAACGCCAACTTCCAGACTCCACCCGATGGCCAGCCCGCACGCATGAGGATGTATATATGGACTAACACAGTCCCTGTCCGTGACTGCAGTTTCGAAGCCGGCGTTGTAATCCACGAGTACACACACGGCGTATCCAACCGTCTCACCGGTGGCCCCGCAAATGCTGGCTGCTTGAGCTCCCTAGAATCCGGTGGTATGGGCGAAGGATGGAGTGACTTCTTCGCTACTGCCATTCGCCTGAAGCCTGGAGACACCCGCGAGACTGACTACAGCATGGGCGCGTGGGTTGACGGTGACGAGCGCGGCATCCGCAACTACCTGTACTCTACTTCTCTCGAGACCAACCCCCAGGTGTACAGCTCAGTCGACTTGTACATACGCGTCCACCCTATTGGTAATATCTGGGCTAGCATGCTGTACGAGGTTCTGTGGAACTTGATTGACAAGCACGGCAAGAACGATGGAATCAAGCCTGAATTTGACGCTGATGGTGTGCCAACGGATGGCAAGTACCTCACAATGAAGCTCGTCCTGGACGGTATGGCGCTGCAGCCTTGCCAGCCTACATTCGTATCGGCACGAGACGCGATTGTGGATGCGGACAAGGCGCTCACTGGCGGTGCGAACGCGTGTGAGATTTGGACCGGATTCGCGAAGAGAGGTCTTGGTGAGGGCGCAAAGTACGACCCTGTTACCAAGACGGACAGCTATGTTATACCCGAGGGTGTGTGTTGAATGGGGTGATGAATTCGTGTAAATGATGGTGTTTTTATGATGATTCTCTCACAGTCCACTAGGGTTTTAGGACAGGGTACATATACTTGCATGAGTGGCGTTGGATATCTTGACAATACATTCTTCTTCTTCTTCTTCTTCTTCTTCTTCTTCTTCTTCTTCGAAGTACTGGTGCATTCGCATTTCTGTTAGTATCTGCCTACCATGCAGCTTTCAAATTTACATATCATTGCCTCTTCCATCACTGAGCCCAGTAACCATCGACATCTTCAAACATCCACATCACTGACTGATCTGCAGGATAATATGGGGCCCCTGTTATCCCTCCCCTCGCCCACGACAATCAATCCACATCCCACACCCTCGGTGTCCGAAAGCTTCGCTACCGTCAGTATCACCCACATCAGTGCAGCGGCTAAGCTTCTTCTGCATGTACTGGGATGCATATGCAAAGCTATGCGGTCAGCTGACAGAGGGAGACTACAACCTGGTCGTCTTCTTGCCTGCTTGTGTTCTTTGTCGTGATTGGTGAGGTACCAGGGTCATTGGTGCTAGTGGAAGACTGTGGACTAGCTCTGAGTGATGATATGAGGGGCCATGAACCTTTAGGCGGCCGTCAAGCGTTGTGTACATGATTAGGTTTTTGTTACCAGAAGCCAACGTAGTGAGGGCCATCATTTGTTACTCATAGGTAGATTAGGTACAGTCTCCTACGATCACAGCTCTGAGGAAGCTAGATATCAAACGGTAATTGAGCGAACACACGTATGTGGCTTGATAATGATACACCCTAATCTGTACATGCCTAGTGACCGCTAAAATCGAATCCTGGTACCCCGTCATGTATGTTTGGTCGACCCGTCGTGCTCCCTGGCATCCTCGTCTAGATCGTCTGCCCACTCGTCCCCTCTGACTCCGCTCTCGTGCTCTACACTCGAAGAGCCAGCAGCAGCGGGCGGTGGCGCATCATCGTCGCTCTCATCCTCAAACGCGGCCGGATCCGCCAAGGGCTGGCTCTCAGGATCGAGACTCGAACCTTGCGCTCCATTTCTCCTCGGCGCACCTTCAACGCCCTCGTCCGCTGAGACCGAAATGCCGCGTCGACCCCACTTGTTATTTGGCTGCACTGTATCCTCCCCGCGCCCAGCTTCCTCGTCGAAATCGAAATCGACATCTTTGCGGCCTACCAATCGGCCAACGAGCCACCCACGGCCCAGGTCATCAGAGTCAACGACACCGCCGTGCCTCAACTTGACGCGCTGGCGAGTCCAGTATACCCAGGCGAAGTCGATCATGAGGGCTGTTTGGATAGAGCCCCAGACCCAGCTGGTGGGATCCGCATAGCCACTCTCGTTGGCGCCACGCACGATCCAATTGAGGACGTACATGAAGCGATATGTACCGAGTGTGACGAGGTAGAAGGAGTCGATGACAGTGGGAACCGTGGTTTGGCGAAGGAGGAGGAGTTGTGGGATGACGCAAACGGATTCGAGGATTTCAGAGAAGACCCAAAGGACCTGCGCGAATTAGTACAAAAGAAGTATTGAAGGTGTTTGTGTGGTATACTCTAAAGAATGCGTTGGTGCCAATGACCCACTTGCTGAAGATGAGGTACCAGAACGGGGTGATTGCAAGACTGCCTAGCAATGTGTACATGCCAAATTTCCAGGCCTTTTCTCGTTCGCGTGTTCGTGCGTATACGCTGGTCATCAAGAAGATGATGTATAAAGAGGACAGGGTGTAGAAGATCTGGGTTGTCAGCTTTGGTGGACATTTCAGAGAAAAGACTTGTCTTACCTTGAGTGAGAAGTTCCATGTATGCCAGCCATCCTTGGTCGCTGATGAAGTGAATATGTCTAGATATCTGGTGGCAAAGACAAGCGCATACAGGGCTTGAGTGATGAGGGATACACCTGAGACGGGTAAGCTGCTGGGTCAAGGTGACGGTGCAAAGCAACCTACCCTCGGCACTACTATTTCGATGGATAGCCCATATCAAGATGAGTTTGGATGACGTGTGTGAAAGATCACCGAGAATGTGGAAGATGTTGAACCGCATGATGGCGCAGTTCAGCGACGGCTACACGAGACCAGGGCAGCCGCCGGTCGCCGGGTGTCGCGTCTCAGCCGCGCAGCGTGGACACTCTCTGCGGAAGAGAGTGTCGAGCGGTGATGGTGTTGGGGTGATGTTGGAGTGATGTTGGAGTGATGTTGGAGTGATGTTGGAAGGGATGGGCCACAAGGATGCTGGACAGGGCTGTTGACGCTTGATGTGCTTTCGCGATGATGGTGACGGGCGGCGTGCGAAATGGGCTACGTAAGCTACGTACATACTGTGACAGTGTAAGCCTGCGAGCAAGCTCCATCGGGAACTTGGCGCCGGTACCCCGGACCGGACCTGGTGGACCCTGAGTAAGCCTTGCCGTTTTCGGATCCTCTTTCACGTGGAAGCCGCGAGGGGAGTGAGGGACGGCCTTTTGCTTGCAACGTGTGCAATAGCCACACCATCAGGTCCAAGGTGAGCGCATTGCATGCACTTGTGTGTTTCACGTCTGCGTCTGCAGGTTGCGTGCATAAGCCTACACAACCGACGCCAGACTATCGCGAGGCTACCAAAGCCATGCGTCGGGAACGCAACCTGTTCGGACTGCCACCGAGCTTCAGGCAACCACTGAGCTAATTCTGTGAACCCGTGCTTTCGGTCCACAGTATCACAACCTTCGCCTTGTAGCAGAAGCTCTCTGATGCTTCAAGTTGGGCTATGCTCTCGACACTGGTCGCCTGTTGCCATAGCCGTCGACCGCAGCATCAGGACTGAACATCGCCATGTTGGCCCAGGCGGTAGCGCGACCTTGGTAACACCAGACACGAGCGAATCCCAAGCAAGAATGTTTACAATGAAGAACCGATCCAGCCTAGATGCTCATACAAGATAGACAAGAAGATGCTCCTCGTTGCCGTGGGTTGTGTCTCAGTAACGATAACAAAACGCTTCAAGTACCCAAGTATCTACTTGCAACCCATGATATGAGTTGTCGTTAGCTGGATAGCACAATGGACTTTGGGCGTCAAAGGCTCTGGTATTTGATCAAACACTACGTTGCTGATGAAGTGGATCTGCCCACCAGGTTGAGTCTTTTGCATTGCTCCAGGGCGAATACCAACAGTCGTCCGATATCAGACGATGAGAAGGGCTATATTCGTTTGGTGGATCAAGAGCCCATGCTTGCAGTCTCACAAGCACCTTGCTTACTGCATCTGGCGCATTTGGTTCGCGAATGCACCCACTTCAAGTGATGTACCGGTACTTGAAGCTGGTAAACAACCGACACGATCTCGCTTGGAGCAAAATACAGCATTTGTCAACCTGACGGACCGATAACGACTGGACATCGAGAGATGGAGCGGGTCCTCGACAACTACATGCGGCACAGAAGTTGAACACGACTCTCAGGCATACACTCCAGGATGTGCTCGGCAACGTTATGCCGTTATCGTCAAAAGTGCATGCCCCCAAGGGGCTAACAAATTGGCAGCGAATGGGTTGCCCTACCAGTAGGTCAGCAAGACCTAAGCGGCCGTCGTCATCAGTCTCACAGCGCTCGTTCTTGACCTAAAGGGCAGGTGTTGTCATCGGAAGTCTGCATACGCCCCGGCGCATCTGAGCAATGGTGGTGGCGGTGAGATTGTCGATGGTCAGTCGAGTGGTGGTGCGCAGCTGCATCATCGAGGCGTCCAATGCAAGGGGCTTATCTGGCTAATTAGCTACCATTAACCAACTCATCGAGATATTAGCTACCAATCCCTTATCCCATTTGTGCCTTTAAGCGCCCATTCTTGCCTCCACCACGAGCACCTGGTCCGCACGCGGCGCATTTTGCGTCGTCTTCTGCACGACTACGGCACAGTCGACCTCTAGGCTCACGGAATGAGACCACACGGCTTGCGATAATTTGTCGTGCTACGCGATGGAGTCAAACCCTTGTTAACGGCATCCCATGGCGCCGCCAGCACAGACAACTTCACCACTATCACGTTGCAGCGAAGAGAGATTATCCTGCTGCGTAGCTTCGTCTACGAGGCTCTCGAACGACAAAGGAGACGTCAGGCTTCGCCTTACAGAGGAACGGAACCAGTCAGACTGTAGACAACCCCTCTGGTGATCGACACACGGATTTCATAGGGTACAGTACTGGGGAGCAGCTTCGTAACGGCAGGGCTGCATCAATGCTTTTACCGGCCGACTATGATCTTCGCGTTGCGGAACCGCGACCACCCAGCAGACTGTTCCATGTATTCTGGCCAGCGACTGGGCCGGGCACAACCGTAGACAGACCACTCACTACTGGCCGTTGCGCGGCTGAAGCGTGAGAGCGTGCCGGCCGGGGTGGCATGCCGCCAAACCGCGCAGAGACAGCAAAGGTGAACGCTCGGGCGCTAAGGTGCAGGCCTGACAGTCCATGCGCAGCGAGGGAAATCCTTCAAACCCCGTCAAGCCGGGGGGGGGGGGAGGATAGAGTCGACACACTAGATTCTGGAGATGACCTTCGTAGACAGCCGCTATCCCATGGTCATCTTTTAAATGTCTGCGGCGCTCCCTAGGTCCCTGTCATCCACCCGCTTCTACTGAGCATCACCGTGCGCCGCGTCCACCTTCCAACTACCGCCGTTCTCGATTGTTGCTGGCTACATTGGCCTCTAGAGGCGCAGCAACCTAAGCCCGTTGATACCTAACCGGTAAAGCTCGGTGTAATGACACTCTTACTTGAAAGTGCTCCTCCTTCGTCGCAACCTCTTCAGTCTCGGTCAGCCTCGCATTCGTCTCCTTACACAACTTACGACTACCCCGCGCCGAACTCATCATCAGGCCTCATGTCTCCTCAGTCACTTCACTCGTACCTATCACGCCTACCGGAGAGCCCTCTCCCTTCACAAGAGCTCAGTAATCTACCGGCATCTGGGTGGTACGGCCCCTCTATCTCAGCCCCAAACTACCACAGCGAGGTTCGTACTTCTTGATATCGAAAGATCGACCCCTCATAATGTTTCGTCTAGACCAATTACGCCACATATGGTCAATACATGCCCCCACATACTGCATCCATGAGCAGACTACCCTCAGCAACTACTTTTGGATATCAAGCGAAAACTTTAGCATCAAATGGACAGAATGATCAAGCAATCCATCCAGGGCCCGCACACTCGCCAAGTTCCGTGTATTCTAGGGAGTCTGTAGTACCCGACTCTACACGCCCATCGGAAGAACCCCAACGAGACCGGAGCAGTGCGATTCAACAGCAAACAAACCACCTCAGAGCCCAGCCACACCTCATGGACCGGCCCCGCAGCAGTTGCAACACCTCATTACACCGCGATCCTATCGAATCTACCTGGTCTACGAACCCCCTGGGCATTCACACTTCACATAACTCGTTCTATCCGTCCTTCCCCACCATGTCGCGCAGCCCCCGTCTCAGTGAGCCACTCATGGAGCTGCCATCAACCCATTTGACCTCCCCACAAAACCGGCGCATCTACACGCCAATAGCCCCCTTGCCCGTCAAGACACCGAGATCGCATGTGACGAAGCGGCCTCGGGAAGACGATGAGGAGATCCCGGAAGAGTCCAAACGAAGAAAGCGATCCGATTCGACCACGTCTGCGCAGTTCGAGCTGAGTGAGGAAGACAAGCTTCTACTGCAACTCAAAGAGGAGGATTCGATGCCCTGGAAAGATATCGCAGCTCGATTCCAGTCCGATCTAGGCAAGACTTATCAAATTCCCGCGCTGCAAATGCGCCTCAAACGTCTACGAGAACGAATGCGGGTATGGACCGAGACGGATGTCAAGGCGCTGCGCATGGCTCACGAGTACTGGGTGCAATCAAAATTTGACATCATAGCCCACAAAGTAAGAACGGCTCTCCAGACCTCAGGGCTTCAATACTAACGACCCCAGATGCTCGAATTCGGCGCTCAAGAAAAATGGACAGCCCGCCAATGCGCACGAAAATGGACTGCAGAGATCGAACCTGCCCCCTATGCGCATTTCGAACACCATGTTCAACAAGGCTTTGCACCCTATGCTATAAGCCCTGTGGAGCCACCGACCGCCTATCTCCCATTTTTACACGTATAAAGACCCACCTCTATTTTGACCATGAAAAACATACCCCAAGCCAAACGCCGTCATCAAAACGCGTCTCGGTGAACTGGCAGGGGCATGTCTCGAAGATGAAAGCGGCACGGATATGGCGTAAACGGTCAGGCTATAGGATAACATGGGCAAACTGGGGTCCAACATGCCGCTTTTGGCGGGAGCAGCAACTTCCTTACACTCGATACCCTTACTCAAGAATGCGTTTCAGCTTTGGTCTTCAGCACGCTTGTCATTTCTCCTTCTTCTTCTGCTCCTTCTTTTCTTCAATTGGGCGCGGAGCGGACGCGAGACCATGGGACATGTTCGCAGTTTTGCTACGCTTCAGACGGCACACCCATCTTGGACATGACGGAACAATGTAAAATGAATTCATCCACCCACTTCACGTTTGCGCCATCGCATCGATCTATTCTAACACAGGCGCTTCTCAAAGTGGGGCCATGGCCAGCGGACTCACGCGATGTGGACTCTGGTGGTCTGCGCCGCAATATGCAAGTTAACCACGCCGCAATCAAGGTTGTATCGGTTTTGCGCCGTTTCAGGCGGTTGGACAGTTGATCGTTAGTTTTTACTTGGGTCGCAAGAATGCTGTGCCCGGGCTACCCGCGCGGCTCACTGGGCGATGCTGCACGTCATCGCAAGCTTCGCCACTGCGTGCACTGTGTGTTGCAAAGGGAAGTTTGTGAGTCAAGCCCCTTCTCTGGCACAGTACTGCCTCTTCGAGCTGTGAGCACATGTCGTCTTGTACAAACGGGACTGACGTATCATTGAAGCCTATGCACGACTGTCCGTGCACGAGGCAGCTTCTGAGATATGTCTGCGCTCGTACATCACACCTTGGAATCACTGTTGCACATGATCTATGATATTGAAAGGGTCACAAGGAGTCACTCGCTACAAGGCAAGTTCCAAAATTCTTCTATGCATCGCAAATCGAATTATACACAATGACAGCCTTTGTGCAAATTGATCATATGTGCGTGCGACTAATGGGTACCCCTTTTGCGTCGTCGATTACAAACTCGTGCTCACTCTTTCCGATGAATGAGATCTTACATCGGCCCGCGCAGCGACTCCCGCAGATGCTAGACGGCGGTCATTGCTTGTAATACTCCAGGGCTGCACCGCAGCTTATAGAATTTTAGCTCAAGAAAGGCATTGTCCATGGCTTCAATAACTCAACGCGCAGATCCGCAAGAGGGCTCTATGAGCAGTGCCCTGACTTCGTCAATGCTCCTCGTCAGCTTCATGGCATGGGTATGGCACTCATCAAAGACATGTCAAGGCCACTGTTGGTTATGCGTTGATAATGCAAGATGATCCCCGGTTTTACTGTTTCCACAGGGTACCCCACGGGGCGTCTGCTCCTGGAAGCTGAGGGAAGACTCATACAACATGAGCATGTCCCCTCAGTTGTTGCCGGAACAGGCCTGGAGACGGGGACGTATGATGTTAGAGGATTGTCGTACTATTTTGAAAGTAGAAGGGATCGCAAATCTGCGGGGTTTGATACAAGGGCAAGGTAAAGAGAAGCAGTCTTATTGGGGCTGAAAGACTCTAGACTCCGAGGAGGCGGGCTAGAGGTGTTGGGCATAAAATGTAAGTCCTGCGCGTTCGCAGTTACAGGTTGAAGTCCGAGTTAGCGGTTTATCCATCCTTGCGAGTAGCAACATTTGATAATGAGTTTCAGAATGCATTCGAAAGTGTGTCGTGGCTGCTTAACACGATACCTGCGCGGTCTCCTTCAGACGTGCGCGTAGCATTGGTAAAGCAGAATGGCCATCAATCTGCGCGGAAGTCGAGGCTACGGCACATTACACGCTCTCTTCTTCAGTACGCCATAACTGTGATATACAAGTACTGGTACATAAGCACATGGTTTCGTGACCTTGCACAAGGGTATATTGCCAGTCCGCGAAGGCTGCCATGGGAGTTCCTGTAGCACATCAATCCAAGAGAACTCGCCGTTGATACAAGCCTACTCGCTATGTCGCAGGATCTGACCTCGAGTAATCTTTTAGTTCTAATTCCGATCGAGATAGTTATCGGATCCCTTAGGGTAAACAAGACCTCGATCGTGCATGTCTCAAACCTTAAGGTCCGCGGGCCAGGCATGGTCATGGACGTGATTTTATCTTGATAGTGATAGATAGACTTGGGATCATTGATTGTCGGAACTATGTGGAATAGACATGGCTGTTATCCTGCAAAACTTACTTACCTTCGATCTCAATGATTTGATACGTGATAATTTACGATGTTTAATTCGTTAAAGACGTAGGTGTAGCTTGCTCAGAGGGAAGGAAGGCGCCAGCAGCAGTAAGCTTACTGTCACTCGCAATACATCAGTCGGCCGCGATTTTGACCGGTTCATTTCCCATGAACGCGATTTGTCGGGCCGTTCGGGCCTGTGGTGGGCTTCGCAGCAGGTTGAAGCTACCTTTCATCCTTCACCCTGCAGGAAGGTGTCGACCAGCCTAAGATTTCATCAATTGCGGGTGAATAGGCAGTAGCTGTGAAGTGTCGAGGTCAATGACGCCATGCCCCACGCACGGCGTTGCGGTTCCACGATCTTTCAGGTGGTTGCCGCCTGGCAACGAATCGAAGGGCGCCATCCGTCATCGTGTTCGTGATTCAGCATAAAAGCGGCCAATGACGGCTTGAGTGGCAAGCTCCTCACATATCTTTGTGGCTGCGATTGCTACGTCTTATGAACTCTTCAGGATCGCCTCCGCATAGCCGGGCCGTGTGGTAAGCGCACGTCCTCGTGACAAGTACCCCACGTTTCCACTGTGGTCAGCAAAGCTTTGATAGTAGCTGAGGCCGCAAGTGTGAGTACCCATCGAGTGGGCGTAAGGGCTTCTTAACCAGAGCTGATGATCATGACAGTTGTTATGTAGCCAGGATGACGATTCGAGATTTGCGCCCCACCCAAGTTAACTGCTTCTGTTTACATGTGTAGAGTACAAGATTCCAGACTGGAACACAGAAGTAGTGACGGTACTGTCCCTGAACTGTCTAACTGTATCCGCGATTGAATGGCAAATTTGGGTTATACCTCGAAAAGAATGAATGCTAGCCTACAATTCTTACTTCTCACCGTACCACATCTGGATTAGTCGAGTGACATCAAGGAGATCAATGGATGACGCTGAGGGTGATGTTACAAATCCATTTTTCCCTGTGGGATTGTCCTAGACTACATACTGATGCCAGATCCTAACAATGTATACACGGCCCATTCTGGCCATGAATGAGCTCTTCGATGGCACAGCCAGTATCGAAAGACATTCACAGGATCCAGGGGTATACAAACTCATACCAGCGCGTCGGTACAAGCGACATGAGCTTGCAGGCTACCACTTGTGGTATGGAGCATCCAGTTATTTGTCCGACCGAGCCGAGAACCGGAGGCGTTTCAAAATCTGTGTTCACGTATGTTGAAACGTGATATGCATTTACCCAGAGGGTCCTGACGCATGGTCGCGTAAAGTTCTCTACAAGCTCCCTCCCAAATGCATCTTTGTTGACCTCCCACGCTTCCATCGTGGTTCTAGCGCTGACAAGGCCGTGTCATCGGGAACCATGCAGCTGAAGCCTGTGAGGGCACCTAGCAAACGCATGAACGAACCCTGAGCTCTAGACCAGGTATGCTTGCATCGATCGAGGTACTGCTGAGAGGAATAGGAAACGATGACGACTATACTGCTGATACGACATGTTCACTTGACATGGGTAAGCGCAAATAATTTATCCGGGCTCAATGAGAGCATATCAGATTACTGTGCCGCAAATGTCGTTATCTTAATGATTAGGTGATTTGTGGGTCAGAACAATGAACGCTAATTTACCTCTTAAGGATGTAGAGGGCTATCGACCGATGCGCTCTGGTTCGGGTGACGACCGACTTCCCGTCACTAACATTTCGTTACGAGGGAGCGTAGGCGAACAGTAAACTTGATCGCCCGAGTGATGCTTCGGCGAGGTGCCTCAAGACAGTACTTTTGGAAAGTACGCTCCAGAACATGGACCAATCAGAGGCTGCGCGCGGGGTCTTTGATGGGTCCTCTGTTAGAACGCGCAAGTCCTCCTTGTAACCTCGATGCTTCGGCAAGCACGCTCGTCGTGGAATGGACATCAGCGAATGGAATTTTTTGCAAAATGACAAACACCTGGCTAATATCATGGGTATATTGTAGCATGTCGAAGTATCGTGCGGCAGAGTTTAAGGTGCACAGCATGATGCACGTGTGGCGCGAACTAATGACGACAAAACGTTTCCGCTAACGAGCGCTGCTGTACTTATCTCCATACCGATATATCCTTAAATCCGTGCGACAAGTCAGTATTAAGGGACCAAATACCATCTCGAGGCCACTTTTAACATCAGAGAAGCGGCCCAATGCGCTCAGCATTTGGAAGACTGACAAGTCTTCGTGCACACTTTACAATCCCCGCAACCCTTCGAGCTTTTCAGACGTCATCCATCACCATGGCGAAGCTTACCATCAATACCAAATATCGGATGCCATCCGGTTACGAGATCCCGGTCCTAGGCTATGGCGTGTATCAAACACCTGCAGATGTAGCAACAGAGGTCGTTGCTCATGCGCTTAAGAATGGCTACCGTCACGTGGATTCTGCCGTAGCTTATCGGAACGAAGCACCATCCGCGGAAGGCATGAAAGTGTCGGGACTACCTCGAGAGGAATTGTTCTTCACGACTAAGATACCACCAAAAGACATGCGATACGAGACGGCAAAAGAACACATCGATAATACGCTCAGGATTACAGGCCTCGAATATATCGATCTTTACCTCCTGCACAGCCCGTATGGCGGCAAGGAGAATCGCATTGGCGCATGGAAAGCACTTGTTGAAGGTGTAGAAGCTGGCAAGATTCGATCGATTGGCGTATCGAATTATGGTGTCCATCATCTCAACGAACTGGAAGCGTGGATCAAAGAGACGGAGCAGAAAGAAGGACAAGGCAAAGGAGGCGTCGTCAGCATTAATCAGATCGAGCTACACCCCTGGCTCGCAAGACCAGATATTGTAGAGTGGTGCAAGCAAAGGGATGTATTATGCGAAGCGTATTGTCCGATCGTGCGAGCAACGAAGAACGACGACCCATTATTAGCGCCCCTTGCGAAGAAGTACAACAAGACACCATCGCAGATACTGATTCGCTGGAGTCTGCAAATGGTATGTCAAATCTTCAGTCATAACAATCAAGTTCCACTCACGATCTTCTATAGGGATTCATTCCGTTGCCAAAGTCAGTCACTAAATCTCGCATTGAGGAGAACGCTCAAGTCTACGATTTCGAGTTGACAGAAGATGAAATGAAGAGTCTCGACACCGGGGTGTATGAGCCCTGTACATGGGACCCCACTGTCAGTCAAGATTGATCGATGGATTTGTTTGCAATGAGCCCTATCTACCTGTCCGAAGAACTTCTACTATGCAGATGTTGCCTGAGGATGACTTCATTGAGTCATAGCCATCATCATGCCCATTCACCACTTAAATTCCGTTTTGTTGCCTATAATGTAGGGTCTCAACCAACTTTCTATCGTCATCGTCATCGTACCTATGATCGACACAGTGCATTGAACCCCGTGGTCCGCCCCGCACTTCTGCTGACCAATTCCACCAAAGGATTCATGACGACATATGGTGCATCAAGTCACTCGACATGATAAACATAGACAAATAGTTCTCTGTGTAGAAACATAATCTGGACAACATTTCTATTCATCCAAGACCATGTTGTCCAAGATTGATGGCCGCCTCCTGTATCGGTACGATGCGGAGCAACTCTGGGTCGAACCATGGGGTTCTCATGCCCTCCGCATCCGTGCGACCAAGTCCCACACCATGCCTGCTGAGGACTGGGCATTGTCTCAGGAGCCTTCAAAACTATTGGCTTCACCCGGAATCAAAATAAACAAAACATCAGGCACATTGACGAACGGCAACATCACCGCCACGATAACTTCTCGCGGCAAACTCACAGTCGCTAACACAAAGACCGGCGTATCACTCCTCGAGGAATATACTCGCAATCGCCGCGATGTTACAGACCCAAATTGTAGCGCCCTTGAGATCGAAGCTAGAGAGTTCAAGCCGGTCGTTGAGAGCGCGGACAGTTACCACCTGACTGCACGCTTCCAGTCATTATCTCCGAAGGAGAAGATATATGGCATGGGACAATACCAACAGCCCTATCTCGACATTAAAGGAACGCAGTGTGAACTCGCGCATCGCAATTCACAAGCTAGCGTACCATTCGCTGTGAGCTCCTTGGGATATGGAATACTGTGGAATAACCCATCTATCGGTAACGCAATATTTGGAAAAAACATCATGAGTTTTGAAGCTAGGTCGACGACAAAACTAGATTACTGGATTGTTGCGGGCGCGACACCAAAGGAGATCGTGGAAGCTTACGCGGCTGTAACGGGCAAAGTGCCAATGATGCCAGAGTACGGGTTGGGCTTTTGGCAGTGCAAACTGAGGTATCAGACACAGGAGGAAGTGCTGAGTGTCGCTAGGGAGTATAAGAGGAGAGAGTTGCCGATCGATCTGATCGTCGTGGACTTTTTTCATTGGCCACTTCAAGGCGAATGGAAGTTCGACGAGACGTACTGGCCTGATCCTGAGGGCATGGTAAACGAACTAGATAAACTAGGTATCGAGCTCATGGTTTCGATATGGCCGACTGTAGATGGGAGGTCGGAAAATTATGAAGAGATGCTGGAACGTGGGCTGTTAGTACGTACGGAAAGGGGAGTGAGAGTTGCAATGACGTTCATGGGCAATACGGTACATTTCGACCCGACGAATCCAGAGGCGAGGAGCTATGTGTGGGAGAAGGCAAAGAAGAGCTATTACGAAAAGGGGATTAAGGTCTTCTGGCTAGATGAAGCCGAGCCGGAGTACTCAGTGTACGACTTCGACAACTATCGCTATTACCTTGGGTCTAATATTTCCATCGGTAACGTATACCCAGTCGAGTACTCGCGGGCGTTCTACGAAGGCATGACGGCAGAGGGTCAGACGAAAATTGTTAATCTGGTCCGTTGTGCCTGGGCAGGCAGTCAAAAGTACGGGGCACTCGTTTGGTCTGGCGACATCGCATCCTCTTGGCCCAGTCTACGAAATCAGTTGGCTGCTGGCTTGAACATGGGCATGTCGGGCTTACCCTGGTGGACAACCGACATTGGTGGCTTCCACGGCGGCAATCCCGACGATCCTCAATTTCGCGAACTCTTTGTGAGGTGGTTCCAATGGGGTACGTTCTGCCCTGTTATGCGTCTCCATGGCGACCGAGAACCTAGAAAGCCGCAGCATGGCACGACCGGAGGCGCGGAATGCTGCAGTGGCGCCGATAATGAGGTTTGGACCTATGGGCTTGAAGTGTACGACATCTGCAAGAAATATATGCACATTCGCGAGGACCTGCGTGACTACACTCGGGATTTGATGCAAGCGGCACACCAGAAGGGGTCTCCAATCATGCGGACATTGTTTTACGAGTTTCCTGAAGACGCTAGATGTTGGGACATTGAGGAACAGTACATGTATGGCGGCAAGTACCTGTGTTGTCCTGTATTGAAGTCTGGTGCTACCGTAATGAAGGTGTACTTGCCGGAGCTGAGTGTTGGCAG
Organism: Plenodomus lindquistii; assembly: GCA_025504975.1. Taxonomy (NCBI): domain Eukaryota; kingdom Fungi; phylum Ascomycota; class Dothideomycetes; order Pleosporales; family Leptosphaeriaceae; genus Plenodomus; species Plenodomus lindquistii. The sequence goes on from JANUWI010000015.1 coordinate 655,495, forward strand.
GTGGAAGTTGTTTTCGGGCAATCAAACATGGGATGGTGGACGAGAAATCGAGGTGCATCTCAGACTTGATGAGATGCCCGTCTTTGTCAGAACATAACCCCGGTTGGGGTAACGCGAATTACGATACGAGCTTTGAAAGTCAGGATGCTGCAGTATGTGAACCGACGTCACACCCACAAAATGTAATTTACGCTCCACTCTCCGCCCCAGACTCGCTCTCTGCTACAAAGAAAGGACTCATTTCCAGCCCGTTATAAGCGTTAATCTCCGCAAACTCCGTTGTGCCATGCAAAATCTCGTAGCTAGTGTAGTTGCCGCACCCACTCGCCACATTCACACACTCAGCCGTTATCTGCCCAGCGATACGCTTTCCAGCTTCCTGTCCCTCGAACCAGGCGCCATGCAAGAAGCCAAAATATTCGGCGCTCTGAGCCTCACCGGCAAAATATAACCGGTCCACATTTGCGCGCAGATTTTGATGCATCTCGAGTGTCGTGCCAGCAGGCCAGTTGGAGTAGGAGCCATAGCTCCACGGTACTTGACTCCATCGTGGATAATGGAATGCGGTAGGTTCGGGAACCTCGATATCAGGGAACATGTTGCGCAAGACAGCCATGGCCTCTGCTTTGGTGGTTTCGTTACTCTGAGCCTCTACACGGGCGGACTGATCATCAACAAGAGTGGCGAAGAGAATATTTGAGCCCGGAAGATATCCTTCAGTAGAAAGGCTCTGCCAGATAGCATAGTAGCCTCGGGTTGTCGGGTCTGCGTAGAGGAAGAATTGCTTGTCAGTGGGCCAGAAAGTCTCGTTGAATTGAAAAAACATCTTCGTGTAGGTGCCCATACTGAACGTAGCAATAGCATCTTGCTTCCACTCAGGAAGGGTGGGTTCAAAAGTAATTGCGTCGTTCTGGAGTACGCCGAGTGATACGGTGGAGATTGCGTAGTCGGCTTGAACGCAGGAGCCGTCTTCATTCAAAATTGTAACACTAGAGTCGGAGTAAGTCACGTTTGTTACAACTGTGTTCAGCAGCAGTCTTGGATCGTTTGGCGTGAGGAACTTCCTTGCTTCGCCCCGGAGCCATTCGTTGAATCCTCTTTGGTCAGTGCAGAAATTGCTGACCTCTGACAGGCCATAGTAGGTCAAATTGTAGCCAACGATTCCATACACGAAACTCGACTCTTCCGGCGGCTAAGCAAGTCAATACTCGCGCATAGTCACAATAATCTCAGCCTGGGAGGACACCATACCTGAGCAGTCTCCCAGTCCCACATCCAGTAATCTACAGCTTTGCGTGCTGCGTCTCCGTTCGTTCGCCACCCGCTCTGCCAAAGGCCTGCACGAAAGGTTCGGTCCTGCAGATTGTCCGACAATATTTGGCCTGCCTTCTGCTCGAAAATGCCCCAGTACTCCTCATACTCATCGATGAGATTAGTGAAGTCGACGGCACCCGTTTCGTTGTAGGTCATGATGGAGGATGAATCCGAGTTGGGGGCTGAGAGGTTCACTTGCTTGGAGAATGTCCACACTGGGTTTTCCGGACCATTGGTGTTTTCTCCTAATCCAGAGATCCAATTGGCGCCGAGCTCAACGGTATACGGGTTTCCATGGGAATCCGCGCCAAATTTAGTATTTCGCATACGGCCGCCAATGCCATTGTTGTATTCTAGGATGAGGAAGTCGGTCACAGATTGGTTGGATAGGGCTTGCTGTGAGTCTTTTAGCAATGTGGACTCTTTGCTGTGTCGGTCGTTGAGCGCCCATTTATAATGTGCGGTTGGCATTTACTGGTGTACTTCGCGTAGAACGTGGGTTTGACGTGGACGCACCAAACCCGCAGCAGTACGCCTTGGGCAAATTTTGTGCTGGAATGAAATGATCATACTCACTGCTGCAGTAATTCCAGCGACACCAGCACCAATTATTGCAACTTTGGTCCTCCTGCAAGTACTGTTGCTGTCATCTCTTCCACTTAGTGCCGGTGCTGCAAGGGTCAACGGTGGCAGCAGGCCTGCAGCCAGAAAGACAATCTTGCCCAACACCATGCTCGCAGTATTGAGAATAGTACAATGAAGAGGGAAAAGCTAAGGATGTGTGGTATCGTGCACATGCAAGGTACTTATGCATCTCGACCAGCGGCCGCTCCGATGCAGAACTACCCTGTCAAAGCAGCTGCTAGTAATTATCCCTGCACATGCACTCAAGTACTGGTGATAGAAGTCGCGCAATGTGCTAGGAGCCATCTTCTTGTTCAAAATCGTAACGTGGGTGGCAACCCCACCGCGAATTGGTAGCACGACGTGCCTGTAGATGACCAGCGTGTACGTATACGATCGAAGTCACGAATCTGCTGTGTTCGAGCAGCGTGATACTGCCTTTGTACCTGGAGATCCACAAATAACCCTGGTCAGTGGCCAGGACCACGCGTAATTCGGTACGATTGACCATAGGAGAGGATTCCAAGTGGCGTCCAGCGAGCTAGGTGCAAGCGGCAGATCTACTCTAGTCCTGACATAGATGATAAGAAAGCCGCATGGACCTACTCAACGAGGAAGGCGGAGGAGCTATGAAGTGCAGGGTTATTGTCCCGATCGTGGTTCCGGCAAGACTCCAACAGACGTTTGGTACATTTTGGGCCTGGCCGCCTGGGCAATGCCGTTCTTCGTATCGGAAAGTATACAGTCCCACTAGCAACTCCATTGGTGTTTAGTGGCTTATTGACAATTTGCACCGTTTTTCCTGGACAGTAGACGCTAGGTCGGCTTGTTTGTAACTGGGTACCGGGATCTTCCACATCGCATCACATCGCCTTGATTTCGTCGTGGGGCGTGGGGAGTGCACGATATGAGCCACGCTCTAGAGGAACATGCACTACTGTTCATTATCAGCGGGGCGCTTGTACACCTCTTCCAATCTGTGGCGTTTTGATAACCTATCCTTCGATCACTGATTACGTTTGTTGCAAGGTTGGAGGACGCCAGGGGAGGCAATACGAGTTCGCGGGATAAGTGGATATCGACGGGCCGGGGTGGGGTTGGCTCGGTATCGAAACTCGATCAAATCCCGTTAACAAATTGCACCGCTTCTCTTACACGCACCCGTTGACCCGATCACTTCTATCACGACCTTTAAATTCACTCAATTGAACAATCTCGACTGCTTTGCATATCAGAACTCGGAAGTATGGCAAGAGAACAAGCCAGGATGCAGCTGAGTAGCAGAACCCCAGCCGATCGAGGTATCTTTTGATCGCAATCGCATGAGGCCGGTGTTCGTCTGCCACTCTTTGGAGTGGTGACGATCTGAGAGATACGGTCTGAACTTGATCAGCTTAAAGGCTGCGAAAGGACTTCATGTTTTGCTTCCCCTCGCCTCGAGGCTGCTACTAATTGCTTTAGGTCGCTACAATGGAACCTACGAATACACGTGATGCAATGAACGAAGAGACGTTCTCAAAGGCAAACCTCGCACCGGAAACGCAATTCGATTCACGACTGCCCATCCATGAGCAAGAATCGGTACGTTTCAATGACGAAACGGCGATTGGACGAATGCTGCGAGCATGGAAGGCTTTCGAGACACAGCTAGTGGCGTACAACTTAGAGGCGCGTGGTATCCAGCGCGTCGAGCCACACGAGCGACAAGATTTGCGACTACTCGGATACTCGCAAGTCTCTATCATGTGGTTCTCTGTGAACCTGGCGGCGAACAACATTACACTCGGCATGCTAGGGCCCCTCGTGTTCGCACTCGGTTTCCTCGACGCTTGCCTTCTGAGCGTGTTTGGTGCGTTTGGGGGCTGCCTTGTCGTGGCATACATTGCAACTTTTGGACCTAAGAGTGGTAACCGGACAATGATCTTCTCGCGATACATCATGGGCTGGTGGCCGTCCAAGATCGTGGTCATCCTCAACATTATCGTTTTGCTAGGCTACGGCATGATTGACTGTGTGGTGGCTGGTCAGATATTGTCCGCTGTATCTGGTAACTCCATGTCTATCGTGGTAGGCATCATCATCGTTGCCATCATTGCTTGGGGCATTACGACTTTTGGCTACCAGATCTTCCACTACTACGAGCGCTGGGCATGGCTACCCCAGCTGATCGTCTTGTGCATCCTGGCTGGCGTTGCCGGGCCTCAGTTCAACGTTGCGGCACACTCTCACGGCGACGAGAATCCTGACACGGCAGTAGGAAATCAGATCAGCTTCTTCGGTCTGTGTCTTGCTGCAGCTATCACGTATGGCGGCGGCGCAGCAGACTACTTCGTGTATTATCCTGCGCATGCGGCCTCGTGGAGGATCTTTACCATGACCATGCTTGGTTTGTTGTGCAGCTTTGCTTTCGCTTTCATCTTGGGCATTGGCCTTGCGTGCGGCACTCTGATCAATATGGAATGGGAGGCGGCTTACGGCATTTCTCAAGGTGCTCTTATTGTTGAAGCATACAAGCCACTTGGCGCTTTTGGCTCTTTCTGTGGAGTCATAGTTGCGCTGGGTCTCGTCGCGAATCTCATCGTACCAACGTATTCCTCTGGTATCGATGCGCAAATTTTAGGGCGCTGGGCCGGCTCTATACCAAGAGTGATCTGGAATACCGTCGGAGTCGTCATATACACCGTTTGCGCCCTGGCCGGACGAGCCCACCTTGCTGAGATCTTCACCAATTTCCTCGCACTGATGGGATACTGGGTGTCAGTGTGGATCGCTATCACACTGCAAGAGCATCTGGTCTTCCGCGGCAAGATTGGATTCAACTGGGAAGTGTGGAATCAAAGGAAGAAGCTACCGCTTGGCCTGGCAGCCTTGGTCGCGTTTGTAGTTGGATGGGTCGGTGCGATCATGTGCATGGCGCAAGTCTGGTACATTGGTCCCATTGCTAAGCAAGTTGGAACCTATGGAGCCGACGTAAGTAAACTCTGCTCATGGGCTAGAACAGTCGTGACTAACGATGATCAGATGGGCAATTTTGTTGGGTTCGCTTGGGCGGCTCTTGTGTACCCACCTTTGAGGATGTGGGAGCTCAAGAAGTTCGGCAGATGATAGGAATCGAGACTGAGGGCTTTTCACATAAATTATATATGTGTACACAACTGTCAGAAATCTCTGTAAATGGTCGAGCGGATGCCTATCTGCCATTCTTCCTCTCACAGGGTTACTACAGTCAGTCGAAAGTCCAAGGTCGCGCATCTGAAAAATCTCAAGAAGCAATGGACTATACCGTCACTATCACTCTATCAAAATTTCCTTGTTTTCCTTGTCTTGTTGTTTCGTATGCATGTGTTGTCCCCTCAGTCGTTGTTGCCTTCACTTCGGATCGGGGCTTGGCATTGCAAGAGCATCTACTACTTCTTTCATCGCATCAGCTTACACACTTTCTCTACACCACAATCGTCATCATAAACTCCTAATATTACCTTTAATTTGAGAGCGCACTCGCCGCAAGATGGCTGGGCATCGCCTGAACCACGCCCAGCAGGACAGCTTCTCGGATCTCACTGGCCTGATGAAAGCAAAGCAGTCATATGCGCCCATTTCGCCACCTACTCCCAGGCCGCAATTCGTTTTCGCTTCCAATGGTGAGTTCCATGGTCTCGTTTGAAATACTGTGCGTCAACGATTCTTAGGTGTTCGGCACCCAAGCTGTGAGACAGCAGCGAACAGCAAGCTGTCGCCATTGGCAACACCATTTCGCGTGCCCGAGTCTGTTGCGGAATTTCTGGAGCGGGAAGAGTACGAGCGGACAATTCGTGCGCCGCCGGCCCTTGCGTATCATGAGTCAAAGATGCAGCACCTTGAGTCACTCTTCGAGGACATGAAGAAGATCGACGTCGATAGTGCCGAAACCGAGGATCACGTTCGCGTGCCTTCACCGCAGTGTCAGCCGATTCCGTTCATACCCCAACTTGTGTCACCCATACACTTCGCAACCAGAGATCTGCCGACGCCGACTGATTCTTATCGTCCCGCTCCATCACCGTTTCTGTCAGACACTGAGCCAGTTGTGCGTTTGGCTAAGCATGTTTACGATAGCTTGGTTAAGGACCTGGAAAACATGGGGAAGGAGAAGCAAGCATTGCAAGAGAAGGTCAAGAAGCTCGAACATGAATGTAAACTCTCTCAAGAGGAGGATCATGCAAATGGCACGCGACTGGGTCTGCTCAAGTATCAGAACGAGGCCAATCGTACACAGAAAGCAGACATGGGTCGCGCCTTGAACGACAAGGAGGTCAAGATTAAGTTGCAACAGCTCGATATCGATGAGCTCAGGGCAAAGTTGAAGAGAGTTGAGATGGAACTGCAGGCAGTTGGCGGCATCGCAGGTTAGTTTGAAGCATGTCGATGTTCAGGACGGCCACTTACAAACGCGTAGGAGAGCGCGACTACTTTCGTGACACGTTGTCATTAGTCCGCGACGAGCACACCAGAGCTCTTGAGGAGATGACAGCCAGCAAAGACCAAGATTTCGATCAAGCCCACAGTACAATTCGAGATCTCCAGGCCACTCTCACCAAAATCACAGCCGAGCGCGACGCCGCCTCCCGAGCTAACCTCCTTGCCGGGGATTACGCAGCCCAAGCGCAGAATCTCAAAGACAACTTGGCTAAGTGTGAGAAACTGAACAAGACCATTCACGATAAGCTCACCGAGGAAAGACGCAAAGTCACCAGCCTTGAAGACGAGATTGAAGGCCTGCGCGCCCGCCTTGACGTTCACGACATCAAGGCCTTGGAGGAGAAGCTCCGTGAAAAGATCAGCGTTTGCGACAGCCAGCGTAGCAAACTCAAGAAGACAGAGCGTGAGCTCAAGCTCTTTGAAGAGCGCATCATGAAGGTCTCCAATAATGGCGAAGCACTGCGAGGCGCGGCGCACCTGGTGGCTCCCCATGAGAAGGGCAAGTTGCCGCGCAACGTGATTAGCTGTTCCGAGTGCTATGCCAATAACCTGACGTGCGATGCTGGAGCAAGGTGCAGGAGTTGCACGGACAGGAACACGCAGTGTGCGAGGTGGAGGTGTTCATTGAAACACAAGTTGGGGAATTGTCCGCTGGCGCCGTGTAAGTTGCCACATGATGAGCAGGGATGGTTGGTGCTGCAGCAGGAGACTAGGCCGCAGTGGTGAGGAGGGGCGAGAGAGGTGAAAGACGGGTGTTCGGTGAGGACGGCGTTTGTGAGGATGCAAATGGTGGGGGTGAAGGGCCAGTGCTGAGATTTATGTTTTCTGCGGTATGGATGCTCTGGTCTGCGCTACAAGTATCCTTGAGCTAGTCTTTCCAAGTCGTGGGAGTCGACTGTCCCAACCTGATCGAGAATGGGGCTCGCTAATTTAGCTAGCTCTTACTTGGTGGGCTTAACGGGGGTGAAAGGCGTTTGATGGGACAGTCAGTTGCTGTGCCAGTCCAATTTAGGGATGTCAAATTCCCGACAGATGAATGATTCACATGTCCAGCCCCTGACCCATGAACAAGTCGAACGGATGTCGCAGTATCACAATATTGCAATGGCATGTCAGTGAACGCGATAGTCCATATGATGCGCTGGAGGAAACCACAGCTCGCTCAATCCATGCCCGTCCGAGAGTGCGCGAGTTCACAGCGTTGTGCGAATGTTGATGGTAATGGATATCGTCATGTCATTCTCGTGCATTATGATATAATGTCTGCTTCTTCAAAGCTTAACTCGCTGTCCTTTGCACCTTGACAGGTATACAGCATCATGGCTTTTCTCCCTTCTCCATCCACAAACCCTAGTATTGGGAGTCATCCAGCGCAGTGCTGTCCATACCGCACTCACTCGACAATGTCGAGGGCAATGTGCAACCGGGTTTCTGGAGAAATCTACTCTTCCATGTCTACATCATCACCAGTGTTGGCGTTCGCGCTTCCGTTCTGCCGTGAGTTTGACTTGGGGACCGAGGCTTCCTTGTCGATCATTTGTCGTGAGACGGAGACGATGTTGTCTTCGATGAGTTGTTGGCCAACGTCTGAGATGTCTGTGCACGTATACATGTTAGCACTTTCACTCGAGGCGAGATATAGATGCTGATAGACGGTGAAAAACGTACGCTTCTTGGGATCGACCTTTCCGACATATCGCGTCTTGAGTTGGTCCTTTGTGAGTTCCGTCTCCTCCTTTACGCGCTTCTCGTAGCCTTCGGACAGAGAGACTAGCTTCTGCAGCCTGTCCTTGTTGCGCTCGCCCTCGCCCTTGAAGTCGTCCATTAACAGCGCCTCGGTCCAGACGTGCTTGTGCAGGTTCATCAACATGTTCTCCTCCAGCGCCGACTTGCGGTAGTTGATGCCTATTGAGTAGTAGTGGCGGTTGAGGCCGTGGATGAGTGCCTGGATCGAGGGCTTGTTGAGGTGGCCGACGTTGGAGGTTGTTTGGCGGGGCTCGTGGCCCATCATGAGCGTCTGCGGGTTGATGAGGCGGAAGGCGTCGATGACGACCTTGCCCTTGACCGACTGGATGGGGTCGACGACGACGGCGACGGCGCGGGGCGTCAGCTGCTCAAACGACTGCTGGGTGTTGATGTCGACCGAGGAGAGCCAGCAGCCGAAGCCGGGATGTGAGTGGTACCAGCCGACGACGGTTTCTTGCCTGTTTGTGTTTGTCAGCCGGGGGGACAGTAGGGTGAGGGCGAGGGCGGGCAGGTGTTGGCTCGTACCTGCCTGTTTGGCGCAGCATGTCCATCATCTTGGTCTGGAAGACGGGGTCGACAGCCTCGACCGAGACGCCTGTTCCCGACTGGGGCATGGCAAAGACATCGACGACGCGCACCGTGTAGTCGTCGACAAACTCGCCCAGCATCAGGCCCATGACCTCCATGGGCACACCGGCGCGGCCGTGGCGCAGCATCTTGAGCAGGGCGAGCGACGAAATGTAGACCGTCTCGGAGTTGTCAATGAGGTTGGTGTCTTGGGCGGGCCCGCCGCCCATGCCGCCCATGCCTTGAGCGGCGGCGAGCATTCTGCTGAGCCGGTCCATTGTGCGAGGATGTGGTTATGCAGGTGGAGGGTGTCGTAGAGCAGACGCAACGGTGGTGGGTGTCCTTGGGCGAGGAGTGGAGGTGGGGGGTGTGGCAGAGTAGACGCAACAGTCGGTCGTGTTTGGTGAGGCGGCGGGCGGCGGTGGTGATGAGATGATGAGCTAGCTAGCTTGGTGTTGGGTTGGGAGCTTCCTGGCTAGTGGACGGTGGCTGTCATGGCTGTTATGGCTGTGATGGCTGTGGTGGCTGTGGTGGCTGTGGTGGCTGTGGTGGCTGGGGCTCCAAGCTCCGGCGTGGGCCCTTTGTTCGCCGAAGCCGAAGCCGAAGCTGAAGCTCCCACCAGCCCTCACGGTGTCTTGCGACTGCTGCCATTCATGTATTTGCCCTCGGCCTTGCTTGCCGCGTGACGCCCCACCCAGCACATTGCAACCGCGAATACTCGTGCGCACCCACGACAAACATGGCTTCAAGCGCCAACGACGGCCTCGCAGCAGGCTCCGCGACCGACTCCAACAACAATGGCACGGCGAAGCCCGCCAAGAAGGTGGCCTACTTCTACGACTCGGACGTGGGCAACTACGCCTATGTCGCGGGGCATCCCATGAAGCCGCACCGCATCCGCATGGCGCATAGTCTGATTATGAACTATGGCCTCTACACCAAGATGGAGATATACGTGCGTCTCGTCTGCGCCGTCCACGTCGCGTGCCGTGCTGACTGTCCTCCAGCGCGCAAAGCCAGCCTCCAAGTACGAAATGACGCAGTTCCACACCGACGAGTACATCGACTTCCTGCACAAGGTCACCCCCGACAACATGGAGCACTTCCAACGGGAACAAAGCAAATACAACGTCGGCGACGACTGTCCCGTGTTTGACGGCCTCTTCGAGTTCTGCGGCATCAGCGCCGGCGGCACCATGGAAGGTGCTGCCCGCCTCAACAGAGGCAAGTGCGATGTCGCCGTCAACTGGGCTGGCGGTCTGCATCACGCAAAGAAGAGCGAAGCCAGTGGTTTCTGCTATGTCAATGGTGAGTCCAAGTCCATCGCGCCCGGCCGTCCGTTTCATACTAACCTTGCAGACATTGTCCTGGGCATCATCGAGCTGCTTCGCTACAAGCAGCGCGTTCTCTACATCGACATTGACGTCCATCACGGCGATGGTGTCGAGGAAGCCTTTTACACGACCGACCGCGTCATGACCGTCTCCTTCCACAAATACGGCGAGTACTTCCCAGGTACCGGCGAGCTGCGCGACATTGGAGTCGGCCTGGGTAAGAACTACTCGGTCAACTTTCCATTACGCGATGGAATCACCGACGACACATACCGCAACATTTTTGAGCCAGTCATCGAGGCTGTCATGACGTACTACGGTCCCGAGGCGATTGTGCTCCAATGCGGAGGTGACAGTCTCTCAGGTGACAGGCTGGGATGCTTCAACCTGAGCATGGACGGCCATGCCAATTGCGTGAGGTTCGTCAAGAGCTTTGGCGTGCCCGTCATTGTCCTTGGCGGAGGAGGATATACTATGAGGAATGTTGCTCGCACTTGGGCCTATGAGACCGGAGAGTTGGTCGGAGAGCGCATGTCAAAGCTCCTCCCCTTCAACGATTACTACGAGTACTTCGCTCCCGACTACGAACTAGACGTCCGCCCCTCCAACATGGAAAACGCAAACTCGCACGACTACCTTCACAAGATCAAATCCGCCGTCATCGATAACATCCGGCGAACGGGAAGACCATCAGTGGAGGCTTTCACGGCCATTGTCAACCCTGAACACCTCAGTCGCGAAATGGAATCAGAGGGCGAGGACGAGGAAGACGATCTCGACGCCGATTTGAACCCAGACAAGCGCATGACTCAACGACAACGCGATCGACAAATCGAGCACGACGGCGAGCTCTACGACGCTAGCGATGACGAAGAATACAAAGACAACCTTGGTGTGCGCGCACAGCCTGGCGCCAAGAAGAGGCGAAACATTGCAGACTACGTGAACCCCAACGCCGCTCCAGCGGATGATCTCGACGGAGAGGACCTCAACGGTGGAAGCGCTCTTTCGACCCGGCAAACGTCTGCTGTAGACTCTCGTACACACACACCAGCTGTAGGCGAGCAAGAGGCTGACCAAGATGGCGATGTGGACATGGACGAAGCTGCCCCACCAGCCGCGGCTACCGCTACATCAACGCGCTCACAATCACCAGCGGGTGTCGTCACACCACCCGAGTCACCGCCAGCGACCACGGCTACAACCGCACTCGCCCCGTCAACAGCGCCGACTGCGCCGACTGCAGATGTCGAAATGGGAGATACTGAGATCAAAGAAGAAGTCTCCGCAGCAAAGGAAGAGGGCGATGTAGAGCGAGATGCGGAAAACGTCAAGGGTGAAGTGAGGACCGAGGTCGCAAAAGACTAAATCTCAGTCAGGTGCTGCATATATGGCGTTCTTGGAAGTAGGCCCGTTGGTCCTTCTTTGGCTACTCGGTGTTACGGACCGGCTCGTCTTGATACCTTTTTTTTTTCTTTTATCGCTTCAAATCTACATCTAGGTGAGGGGCAGATCTGGTAGTTTCGCGCCGCTCTCTATTGAGACGCGGTTTTGCAATCAAGGAACGTTGTATCTGACCACGTGTATCAATTAATACTTGTTGTTGAACTGGTAGTGCTATGTCCCGGACTGTGGTAGATGACTGAATTTTCAAACGTTCACGCCCTGTCAAACACACATGTTTTCTCCAAGTGGAATGGGATTCTGATCTCAGAGTACAAGAGCCATATGGTCCAGATCAATGTCTAGGCCCGAACTCAACTGCGGTATTTGAGAGTAGTTGCTCTGATCTAGGATTTGGCGGGTGAGTGTCAAGGTCTGTATCCCCGTTAGCCGCTCTCTCATGGTCCATCTAGCAGTGGATTCAAGCGGTACTGACCTCAGCATATGTAGGAGTCTCATCTCGTTTCATCACTTCAAGAAATGCCCATGTCATTGCCCCGGTGGGCTCACCTTGGATTTGAGCATCTGCGCTCGTCTATACCTGTTTGTCAGCCAGCTCTTCTCACTTCCTCTCTGCGCTAGATATTCCGGATTCGAGCACAACGGGTTTCTCAGATTCGACATGGAACATACCTGGTCATCTCTGCACCCGCTAAACATAGTAACCATCTTCTTCTCACTCCCGTACTGTCCTGCAAACTCCCCCCCGCTCAACCCCTCCTCTTCCTCCTGCTCCCCAAGATGCTTCAACCCTTTGAAAAATGAGCTCGCGCCCGCCAGCAACTCCTGCGCTTCCCCGACTTTCCTGTAGCTGAAGCCGTCTTGGAAGAGGAATTGTGCTTCGGTAACGAGCCGTGCGCCAGCTTTCAGATTGTCCATGAGGCTGATCTGGCCGTCACTATTGGTGCGGAAGACGTAGGGCAGTTCGACGGCGGAACCAGAGTGGCAGCAGTCCATGATGATGAAGAGTGTGCAATCGGGTGCCATGCGAGTTACGAGGTGTTCGTGCAGCAGTGTGGAACTTAGTTGACCACGGGTCTCGTAATCGACAGGTACAAGACTGTCATCGAGACCAGTGCTTCGATTCTGGTCGACATCCTTGACTTGTCCACCGTGCCCGGAGTAGTGGAGGAAGAGTGTGCAGCCGGGTTCGCTGACCAGCCAGTCCATGGCTGCAAGAATGTTGTGGCCAGTGGGGTAGTAAGGACTGTCTTGTGGCACCTCAGGACGATCTGATAAGATGACACGGTCGTTGTGGGAGTTGGTATAGCCACGGTAAGAAAGGAATTCTGCCATGTTGTCTACGTCGGAGTGGCAGCCGCGTAGTTCGTGCGAGGAACCGACATAATTGATTCCTATCAACAAGCTCTTTTTGCGTCGGTAGGACATGCTGATCAATGAGGTGTTGCAAGTTGTCTTGGAATCTTGCAGGGTGATGGTGCGGGAAACATGCAGGGTCCACAGATTACGTGGAGGGGTAGGTGAATGCATGGTGACGATCGTTGCTTGTTTGAGGCTTGGTGGGGCGTGTTAATGCCGCTCTGGACCTAAGGATACATACACATCTGCCTGTAAAAGCTGAATATATCTTCGCATTTTCAGGTCTGGCGGTAGCGGAATATGGGAAAATTTCGAGTGGCTGGCTGGAGGTGAGAGAAATGACGTCAAGGAAAATAGGATGCATATAGACTACGTTCCCAACTCTTTACCCACAAGCTAAACAAGCTTCAAGGCATGCAATATGAATCGCGATATCAGTCCTCCGCCTGCAAAACGGCGGCAAACCGAGAACACGAATGCTGCTGCTGCTTCGTCGTCAATAGCGGTGCCCACTGCACCTAAAGTGCTACCACCACTTGAGGAGGGCGCAATGCGCATCTTCTCCTGGAACATCAACGGCATCGAACCGTTCCTGCAAAATTCGATCACGTCGTACTTTCAAGCACGTAGACGAAAAGCCAGTGCTACTCCAAAGCCAGAATATTTTGTCCATCCGCCGTCTCTAAGGGGTTTCCTCCAGCGCCACAAATGGCCCTCCATTCTCCTGCTCCAAGAAGTGAAAATCTCGGTAAAGGACACGCGAACCCAAGGAGCCGTACGCACCGCCATCAACTCAAAACTCGCCTCTGAAATCGATGTCGAATCCACTGGCCCACGATACGAAGCAGATTTCGTTCTCCCAGTAGATCGCTTCAATGCTGGGGGCCCTGGTGGCAAGGGCAAAGTCTACGGTGTATGTAGTATTCTGCGTAAAGATCTCTACTCGAAGTACGATGTCACGATACGTGTCGTATCCTGGGATCTCGAGGGACGGATCTGTGTCGTACAACTCATTTCCCCCACTGTCAGACTGGGTATCTACAATATCTACGCAGTAAATGGCACCAACAATGACTGGCGTGACTCGGAGACGGGGGCCTTGAAAGGTAACCGCCATATCAAGAAGCGCATGCTACACCACAACCTAGCAATTGAATGTAGAGAGCTAGTGGAGGATGGGTGGCATATTCTCCTTGCCGGCGACATGAACGTGGCCCCTACTGCTCTTGATGGATACCCTAAACTCCGCACACATCCTGCTGAACACGTAAAAAATCGTCAGAACTTTCATCAATGGCTCATCGAGGGTCAAGGAGACAAAGTTCCTGGCTTCCAGGGTGTGGATATCTGGAGGGAGATGCATGCGGAGGAGAGAAGGTATACGTACTTTCCGCCAGAGAAGATATGGGGGAGTAGTTGCGATAGAATTGATTACTTTGTTGCGGCACGGGAAATGTGGGAGAAGGGCTGGGTGAGGGCATGTGGGATTTTGGACAGTGTGGAGGAGAGGGGGACAAGTGATCATGTGCCGATTTGGGCAGATATTTTGGTGAATGGAAACGAAAAGCGAAGCGTCGACGAGTGGAACGAACCGATTCCAGTTACCAAAGAGAAGAGGAAAGTAGAGCATGGGACTGAGGAGTGAGCAAAACGAGCAAGTTTGATAATGCAACTTTCTGTTGATTCGAAACGACCTTTGGTGTTACTGCATACCTTTTCAATCTGTTCTCTCACTCCCCAAGTTTCTTCCCTCCACGAATAATTTCGAACTGCGGCATATCACCATGCTTCCCCTGCCACTCATGTCTGTGCAATGCAAAACTCTCGCACTCTGGCTTTGGGATCCGTGGAAACATGCCCATCTTCACAATAACCTTGTCAGGTAACGCTTCCGCAATACTCATAATCGGACTGAGTGTTATTAGCCTTGACTTCCTTTCCCCATGAACCAATGGAGATGATGTTGGAGATGCGAACAAAATTGAGAAAAGAAACCTACTTTCCGCAGTCTCCACAAAAACACCGTTCAACACACTTCCCACTACTCGTGGCGAAGTCCTTGTATTTCTTCAGCGTTCCCTTCGTATCTTCAACATCAACTTTTTCTTTCTCAATCACCAGATTACTCGATACGTATGAGCCCGCTACTTTACGGCAATTGGCACAGTGGCACAGGTGACCGCGCGGTCGGGAGAACAGTTCGCTGTCTTTGATGGTCACGTGGATGCTACCGCAGAGACAAGAACTGCTAAGGCCGCCTGCGAACTCGGAGACGTCGTGCGTGTTGGGGTTGCCGGTGAGCTCGGGCATGTTTACTGGTTAGATTTGGTGGATGGAACAGGGTATTTTGGCAGTGATCATAGGCGAGTGGAAGGAAGAGTATGGCATGTAGGTATACAGCCGGCTTCGCAAAATAAATAGCAGTCGGATCAGCAAGCGTTATGCGCATTTGCGCTACTGTACTTGTACCCCTCACACGTCTTGCGTGAACTGAACTCTGGAGAAGGGTCTAGCCTAGCTCACGCCTAATTTGTCATCGGATATGAGTGTGATGTAGTCAGATGGCGTCGCATCTTGCACCCTCCGATTATTCTAGCGCAAGCGAGCGATTTGGAGTAGATCCCACTTAGTCTGCTTTAAAGATTCATTTGCTTCTGTGCCTAAAGAGGATGACGTCATGGAACCGATGATGCACTTACGGAACTGTTCCGCTTACACACGGTCATTGTATGTTTATTCGCTCCTGCATCAGGTTCATTGGCGCATTTGCTGACCAGAATCAAATTATAGGATGCTTTTATAAATCAAAACAGCGGAATGCAAACTATATAGGCTGGTGGGATGCTTCCACGCATATTCCTACAAAAGTGTTTGGACTGATCATGTTCAATTGCGATTGCTGAAATGTCCCACACAGTCCTTGTATCCTCTTCACCTTACTCTTACTGTTTTGCTCCAATCATCTCCAGGAATTTCTCCCCAATCCCGTCGGCACTCATCGGATTGTCCCCAGTTATCAATTCCCTATCCACGGTAATGTAGCCCAGACTCTTCGCAACACCTTCCTGCATATCTGCTCCTTCAGCCCTTAGCGTACTCTCAACCTTGTCGATTTCTCCCCGGAAGATAGTCTCCATGAACTTTTCCTCAACGTCCGACCAAGCCGTCATCTTATATCCTTTGTATGCGAACTCCCCTGTCGGACCGACCTTTGTGGACAGGAAAGCCCACGGTCCGTGACACAGCGCAGCGGTGGGCTTTGCGGCAGTGTGGAAGTGTAAGAGGATACGGCCCAGATGTGGATTGTCACCAAGGTCGGAGAGTGGTGCGTGGCCGCCGGGAATGAAGATTCCAGAAAAACTCTTCAACTCCTCATCGCTGATATCGGCAAACTTTTTGGGCGAAGCAAAGCCATTCTCACGCTTCATACGTTCAATCAAAGCAACTTCTCGTTGCCGTTCGTAGAAGTTTCCTGCGAAGGCTGTGAGGCTGAGACTGAGGGGGTCTGCTTGCGGTTCTTTGCCTAAAGGGGAGGAGAATGTAACTTCACAGCCTGCTTCTAGGAACTTCTGGAGCGGCTTGGCGAGTTCCATGAGGAAGAAACCGGAGGGCTGAGAGACAGTTTTTTGGTCGGTGCCGGTATTGTAGAGGGGGAAGGAGTGCGCATCTGAGAGGATGATCAGGACTTTATCGGGGAAGGTAGTGGTGGTCATTGTGAGAGCTGTTATATGCGGTATGTTGATCCTGGACTGTGTTCTTGAGAGAGATTGAAGTCGTACTTGTACTGTTTTGGAACACAGATTTGGGATGTCGAGGTCATTATAACTGGTGCTGGTTTGGGAGTGACGTTCTGAGATAGCAATGACGTAGTCGCGTAGATACTCGCTTACACATTATCAGACCTTCCCTATTATGATTCAGACATCAGCAATACACTATGTGTCACCGACGTTGGGCAATGTCGGCGCCTGTACGGCGGACATGTGCTTAACCCCATAGACCTGATTGAGGTTGTTATCATCGTAGCCTGGTAACCTGAGGACAGGCTCCCCGACTGTGACTACAACACAAGTCCGCAAAGTCACCATTGGACATCGACGAGGCACGATAACGATGAGGTAAATGTATGCAATACTCTAGTTCACAAAGCTTCCATGCCAAAATCTGGCTTTACACAATACCTCAACATAACGTAGCGAAAGATGACCAACACCATTACCGAGTCCAATTTCCGATCCAAAAACATTTTACCAAACCTCCCACGCTGTCAATCAGTTCATAAAAGATGATGCATGTGCGCCGCGATACAAGACCGCCTCTCCTTTCTTTTCCCCGTTTCTCTTTCTGATGAGGGTGGAAATCTTTGGTATAACTTGGTATAATCTGTGCAAAAACAAGAATGTAACCGCCTAGATGCCATGTGCGTTTCTTTTGTGTGCGTACGTAAAAAGAAGTGAAAAGAGAATATGATAGGAACGCATTTTCTCCCGGAACAGATCTCGTGCTCACAGTGCGAAAGCATGAAGTGAAGTCCGACGCCGAGGGATGTGATGATGATGATGATGATGATGATGATGATGGTGATGCCAAGTTGAAGACGATACGAGACATTGTCAAGTAAATATTGTGAGTTGTTTCTAGGGACCGATGACGAGGATGTGGTAGAGATGTAGTATCGGCACGACATGTCATCCAGAGGTGCCGCTCTTTGTGGCAATTTTGGCATCCTGAGGCTGCTTTGTATGACCATGTGACCTTTACCGGACTAGCTGCCATGGCATGTCGTTGGCTCGAGGGGCCAGACAGTGGCATGTGTGTACCACACTTTCAAGTGTTGCCCACTTGGCCATGCCCATCCTGGTAGGGATCTGACGCAACCCTCTCAAGTGAAATGTTGACGACATTACACTACGGGTGTCCATGTGGTTTCGCTGAACTCTCTTCGCGGTATGAGCCCACCAGAGTTCCGGAAGACTTGTTCTTCTTCGTCTGTTCATCATCGGAAGATGAGCTGGAGTGGCTGCTGCTGCCATCAGTGAGTCCAATGGTGCCATCCTTGGACTCCCGGCGAAGACGGTCTGCTTTGTCTTTGAGGAACTTGGCCTGCTCGGCCGCCCTCTGCGCACGGATCTGCTTCTTCCACATGGCGGCATAGTGGCCATTGCGGTCGAGAAGCTCCTCGTGGGTTCCACGCTCCTGTACCTTACCCTTGTGAAGCACCAGGATTTGGTCAGCGTGAGTGATGGTACTCAGTCGGTGAGCGATAATCAGCATCGTACGCCCCTTGGCTAATGTCGTGAAAGCCTCCTGAATATGTTGTTCTGTCTCGGTATCAAGAGCAGCGGTTGCTTCATCAAGCATGATGATACGGGGATTCTTGATAATTGTGCGCGCAATAGCGACACGTTGTTTTTCACCCCCAGACAATCGTAGACCACGCTCGCCGACCTTGGTCTCGTACTTATCCGGAAAGCTCATAATCTTGTCATGAATACTGGCGGCTCTGCACGCCTCATGGACTTGCTCGTCAGTGGCATCTGGGTTGGCATACTTCAAGTTGTACATGAGTGTCTCGTTGAACAAAACGGTATCCTGGGGCACAACACCGATGTGACTGCGGACCGAGTCGATGGTCAAATCTTCTACATCGTGTCCATCGACTTGAATGCTTCCCGACATGGTGTTGTAGAATCGGTAGAGCAGGCGGAAGACGGTCGACTTGCCGCCTCCAGACTCACCAACAAATGCAGTGGTTGTACCGGGTTCGCAGGTAAAGTCAAGCCCTGTCAGAGCAGGTTTACGTTGGTCGTACGCGAAATGAACGTCCTGGAAGCGAAGGTTTCCCTCGCATGATGGCAGCGGAACGGCATCTTCCTTGTCCACCACGGTCGGCTGCTCCTTGAACAGCTCTAGCATGCGCTCCGAGTTGATCATAGCAGACTGAATCATCCTATAGAATGTGCCGAAGAAGTTGAGGGGGCTCTGAAGTTGGCCCATGTACGTGATCAAGGTGACGAACTTGCCGACTTCTTGTTCTCCTGCAGCAACTTGATAGGCCGCGATGAAGCAGGTCACTAATAACCCAAGCATGAAAACCATGTTTTGCGTAATGTTCATAATGTTGAGCGAGAACAAGACCTTGTACTCGGCATTTTGATACTTCTTGACTGCTTCACGGTAACGGTTGAATTCGTATGCTTCAGCGTTGAAGTACTTGACCGTCTCGTACGAGACCATGGAATCGTTTCTAGACACGTTAGCTGATGTGTACGTTGGATGGGACAGGCGACTCACTTGACGGCATCTTCTTCACGATCCGCGTTGACCATTTCGCGGCGAATCTCCGCACGCCACTGGGCCATACGGATCGTCAGATAAATGTACCAGAAGGTCACGATGGCGATGACTAGTGCATAATAGGCGTCGAATCTGATGAGGAAGTAACCAATGGCCACGGCCAAGTCAATTAGCATGGGAACCACTGAAAAGGTCACCTGCTCCAAAAATGTGTTGATGGAGCTACCCTTTCCAAGCGCGGAAAGGACCTCGCCCGTCTTCTTACCAAGGTGGAAGTCGAGGCTAAGGCTGTGCACGTGCTCAAAGGCGGCAACGGACAGTTCACGATATGAGTACTGGGAGACGGGGATCCACAACGCCGACCGTGCAGAGCCAAGCACTCCGTTGCTGCCCTGCAAAAAACGAAACGAGATGAAGATGATAATAGCGGTCCATGGGTTTCCTTTGCTCCGGTCTCCCAGACGATCCACAATGTTACCAAGCTGGTCGGGAACAAGCAAGTTGACAACACGCTGGGCGAGGACCAAGAGGAAGCACAAAATAACTACGACCTGCAGTTTGCGATCCTTGGAGGGCCAGAGGTAGGGAAAGAAGACGTGGTAGCCTTTGATATACTCCCACCAGCTGCGGGCTGGGGCGCCAGTGGGTCTGCTCCAGGCAGGCGGCGCACCTTCAGTGTGCTGGTGTTTGCCACCAACGGGGTGGACTGTGCCGTAAGAGCCGTTGGCATGACCATTCTCGGCGTGGCCGTTGCCGTCAGGAGCCGCCAAGAGCGATGTGGCTTCGCCTGGACTTGCTGGCTCTTGGGCGGCTCTTCGCTGAGGCAATGTGACGAAGATGACGTAGAAGCCGATCATGGCTAGCAGGAGGACGAGACGGAGCAGGTCCATGGCGACCTCGGCGGCTTCCCAGTCGGTCATGCGGAAGTGCATGCGTGGGCTCGGGGCTCCCGCGGTGGGTGCTTTGTGTGCATGTGTGTAGATGGCGAACGAGCAGGCCACGAGGACTATCTCTAGCACTGCGGCCAAGCTCCATGTGGCCAGATGGGCCACGGTGGGCGAGGGCTTTGAATCGAGGAGGGAGATGAGGAAGAGGCAGTAGACGAAGAAACCACCGACGAGGTAGATCTGGCAGGCAGTGTTAGCTGAGAGGTGCCTGTGGGTACAAGAGAGAGACTTTGCGGCGCATGTACGTACCACGACTTGTTTGCCGGCCCAGTAGTGCTCCTGCTTGTCGACGAGGGCGTGGGTGATGGCGACGACCGAGTTGCCGATAAAGGTCAGGGCGGTGGCTAGGGAGACCCACTCAAAGACGCGTTTCTGCGTGTGGGTGACATCGTCGTGGGCCGTCTTCTTGACAAAGTTGCGGGTGGGATCGGTTGCAGGCAGGGGCTTGCCTCCGGGGCCCGTGGTGGTGGGTTTGGCGATATTAGCATTACTATTAGAGGCGGCGATGCTGCGGAGGGTGAAGGCGGCCAGGAAGAAGAAGAGCAGCAGGATGGGGTAGGCGTATTGCAGGACAGTGACAATGGAGCGCAGGGGGGCGGCATGGCTCCAGCGGGCGTGGGCTACGGCCATGTAGTCGAGGTCGAGGTCGAGGTCGAGGTTGATGTAGTCGAGGTCGCGCGGGACCTGGAGCAGCGGCTCGGCCATGGTCGTCGTGTATAGCTTCTCTCGACACAAAGTGAGACGTGCATGCGAGGGCTCACCACCAGCGGTCGGGGACGGGCTGGGCAGGAAGGGGCGGAGGGCTGGGGGGAAGGAGGGACGCAGGAGGTGTTAGTGCGAGGGAAGGCGCAACATGGCAGACAGAGGTGAGAAGGCAAAGGCAGCAGACGGCGCAGGCTTCTTGTGCTTTGGGGACGACTAGGCTATAGAGAGAAGAGAGAGAGACTGCGCGTGGACTGGATGGAGCCAGCCGCTAGAGCAAGTGGGCAAAGAGCAGCTCGCGGGTGCAGGTGGCGCGCAGGCCTGCACCGAGCGAAGTCGATTTGCGGTCTAGGCGCGCCCATGGCCTGCGTCGTCGCCGCTGCAAGGCCACAGCCACTGTCAACCCGGCCGGCCCACTGCATTCCACCCCACTGGCACCCCTAGTATGTATGTACTATGTACGTATGTACAGTGCGGTAGCATGCATGCAGGCCTGCTCACTGCTGCTACACCTACATATCCTACTATCTAGAGTAGAGCACAGCGTCTACTAGACGACTAGCTATCGCCGCCGTCCGTGTCCATTGTACCGGCCCGTCCACTGCCCCCGACTCTGCAGTCTCGCCCTCTCTCTCCCCAGTCCAGCAGAGCTTCTCCATCACATCATCAGCTGCACAGTGCAGCATGCCTGCGCCGCCCTCCACCACCACGGCCCTCTCCTCGTCCACCCACCCGTCCACATGACGGACCGTCGCACGTCGTCAGCTGTCGGCGCCATCCCCCCACCCGCGCCACCGTTGCCCCCGCCAAAACAGAAGCAGCGCTCGTACTTTGAGCGTTTCGTCGCCCAGCCCTTGACGGCCTATGGCTCGCGCCCGACCACCATTCAGACAAGTCGCGCCGACGGCCTCCCGAACCCCCTAGTCCCAAAGCTGCCAGGGTCAGTCAGAGTCCTTAGTCTCCTCCACTCTCCACTGTCCACCTGCCATCCCATTTATAGACCACGCCTCGCCCATGACTGTTTCCACCCTTCCCTGTCCCCCTTCCTTGTCGCTGTCCCGACACAATGTACCTACCCCTCCCTCCCATGATTGTCCCTCTTCTCCTCGATCCACTCACCTCCTGCCATGTTGCCCGTCTCACCCCAACCTAACCTGCCTTTTCCAATTCACCTCTCCCGCCGCCCGCTGAGTAGACTCCTGCAGCATTCGCACTGGCTACTCGCAGGATGCAAGCCACAAGACGGGCCTAGACATCTCGGCCCTCGACATCAACCGTGAGCGCACCCATGCCGTGCTTGCTGGCAAGGAGATTCTCAAAACAGTGCGCGTACACGACGCCAAGATTGTCGACCAAGTCAATCTTCGCGCTGCAGTCCTCAACTACTCCGAGTCCCATGTCAGACAGCGCGAGGGCTTGGGCATCCACGATGTCAAGTGGTCTCACGGCCAGTTCAGCTCGCATATTGCCACTGCTGCCGCAAATGGAAAAGTCATCCTGTACGACCTGAACCGCGCAAGTGTGGAGCTCACTAGATTGCACGAGCATACACGTCAGGTACATAAGCTGGCCTTCAACCCCCACCAGGGTCATTTGCTCTTGTCTGCAAGCCACGACGGTACTGTCCGCATGTGGGACTTGCGCGACATGCGTAGAGATGTCACAACATGTCGCAGCCGAGACCAGTATCAAGGTATCAATGGTGGTGTTCGAGACGTCCAATGGTCACCTACCGATGCTGTCGAATTTGCCTTTGGCACTGACAACGGCACCATCCAGCGATGGGACTTTCGCAACAACAAGGGACCAAAGCAAAAGGTCACGGCACACGATCAGCGCATGTGCACCTCCATCGACTGGCATCCTGACGGAAAGCATCTTCTCAGTGCCGGAGTAGATCGCACAGTCAAGGTCTGGGACTTCTCCATCACTGCTCGTCGACAAAAAGCTGCGTGGACTTTATACACGCCCTACCCTGTCCATGGCGCCAAGTGGCGACCTCCTTACTGGTCTGATGACTTTCAAGAGAATGGTGCATACCAGTGCACACAACTGGCAACTTCGTATGATCGCGAGCATCCCGTTATCCATGTATGGGACTTTCGTCGGCCATTTTTGCCTTTTCGAGAGATTAACAAATTCGCGACTGCGCCTTCTGACATGCTGTGGCACTCGCGTGATACTCTTTGGACCGTTGGCAGAGAGGGAGTCTTTCAGCAAAATGATGTCCACCATGCACCAAAGACTGTTGATCGACGTAACTTGCAGGCTATCGCTGTGTCGCCCAGCGGAGAAGTTGGAGGCGTTTCACAAAAGCGGCCGCGAAGACGACTCTCTGCAGGACTAGCTTACGCCGACGACACTTACACTGACTCACGTGACAAGCGTAACAGCCCCGAGAAACCCAGGCTCAGGAGTTCGGCAGATGACAGTCTAGATGACAGCTTCCTGGTTTCCTCCATGAAAGTTTATCAAGCTGGTGGGGCAACCAGCAGATCCTCCAGATCCTTTGGTAGCACGCCGCCATCAGATTCGGCACCAAAAGTCATGTTCCTAACTGGCTCTATGGTCGCATACGGCGCGTCATTCAAACCCGATCAGGTCGGGTTCCGCGGAGCGCTCCCAGGCGCGATGAATCCACAAATAATTGCATATCTCGCCCAAAAGTACAAGGCCTTGTCACTCTCAAATCCCCCAGATTTGGAGTCATTCGTACACATTGATAGGGTCTTTGAACAAAACGCAGAGTATGCGCAAAATGCTGCGATGCACAGGCTCGCACAGTCGTGGAGAGTGGTTGGTGCATCCATCAGCGTTGCAACGAGGCGTCGTGCAGAGCTCCATTGCCAGCAGAGGAGGCTACGGACATCTGCTCCACAGACAGGGCAAGCTAACGGGGAAGATCAGCACGACAGGCACCTTGCGCTCCCGCCAAATCCTGCAGTACGTGCTATACTCGGCGCGTTGGATACTAAGTCGCGGTCATCCTCGCCTATCGCGACTGTTGAGAGCACGTCTAATCTACCCACTCCTTTGGCTCGTCCAAAAACTGGTGAAGACGGCAAAGCCAACGGATGTAAACTCCCTGACCTGCTCGACATTGATCAAGAGCACATTGATCAGCTCCCACCTGCCGTTACAGGACCACCAACACATGCACTGAACTCGCTGGATCCGAGTGGGACACCTGGACACACCAAGTTCAACGGCCCACAGTGGTATCAGTCTGCTGATGGTCTAGAAGAACGCCGTGCTCTCGTCGGTAGCTATCGGGCGTCACCACGTATACCTTTGAGTTTTGCTTCAAGAGATGCTGCAGGGGCCAACGTCAATGCTCCTCCTCCGCTAGAGCGACATGACTCCAATGAGAGCTTTGCCATGTTCTCTGCGTCTTCTGAATCGCAAAAGGGCAATTCTGTACCTAGTTCAAGCTCACTGGCAAGCGGTAACTCGCATACTCTAAGCGCCAAGTCGCCATCCAATAGTTGGCGAATCGAGCAGCCTCATTCGAGCTTCGGGAAGACTAGGCCCCCTAGCTCAGCACGGGATCAGCATTTTGGTCTGGGTCAGAGCTTTCCGATTTCTCCTACTACGATGCCTGTCAATGCTGGTGCCATAAAATATGGCGTTACTGCTCAACACCACCAGGATCTTACGGATCGTGAAGCTGAGCAACATTTTGCATATGGTAGCAGTGAACGGGCCGTAGAAGACATGGAGCACCTACGACGAAACAACCAATTACTTCGCCACGACAGCTCAGAGTCTGAGGCATATGCAAGCACCACTGGCTCCTCAATTGATTGCAATGCTGAGCTGGAGGCGAGCGGCACCATTATTGCAGACTTTCACCAAGATGAAAAACTACCACGTGGCTCCAAGGCATTAGGGCGTTTGCATGATACCGAAAATACACGTTGTATCGAAGACATTGTGACACCGCTAATCGAGTCGCTGAACGACGATGGGCTCATCCTAGCAGACTATCAGGCCATGCATGTTGATGCAGAAGAGGGATCTGCCTTCTCTGTGATTGGCTTGCTGGAGCACCTCATTGATTACCATGTCAAAGCCGGAGATGCCCAGTTTTCATCTTTCCTTCTTTTACTCCTAGTTCCGCTCCTACCTCAGACGCACAATCCTGCTGATACCCCAGGTATAGATGTGGCAGAAGTCTTGACTGCGTTTACAGAGACGTTCATCGCTCTAGGACTGACACCAACTCAAGCCAAGGCAATTCTCTCCACACAGCTAAGCCAGCTGATCGCTACCGGTGTCAATCCCTATCAGGCGGAATCAATTCTGAGTACCTACCATGGGCAATTGCACAGTCTATCATTGTTCAATTCCGCCGCCGAACTACGTCGCTTGGCATATCCCACCTACCCAGCAGTCTACGAACAAGCACTCAAGGATACCCAGATTGGTCTCCTCTGCCTAAGTTGCAAAGCACCTATCAACAACCCTAAGAATAAGATGCGATGCGAAACGTGCAAGAGAGCCCAGGCTCCTTGCCCCATCTGCTGGAGCAGATACCCAGCTTTTGAACCTCCTATCGTGAAGAAGAAGTCCAAAGCAAAGTATCGCGCTACTATCAATGAACAAAACGTTCATAGACGCAACAGGTCGTCACTCACATCACATCAAGTCCCCGCTGCTGATGCCGCAAGGAGCGATTCTCCAGCCAACCCATTAGACTGGTCCCCACCGCCTGCCACACTCTGGACTTGGTGTCCACTCTGTGGCCACGGCGGCCACACAAACTGTCTTTCTACGTGGTTTACCGATTCCGTGCTTTCAGAAGGCGCATGTCCCACCGAAGGCTGCCTGTGCGACTGCGTGTCTGGGCTGCGCCGCGAGTATAAGATGGCAGATCTCGCGCGCAAAAAAGCGGAAAAGGAGATGGCCAAGGTGGTAAGGAAGGGTGATGATTGGAAGGTGGGGGAGAGCAGGGCGGTGGAGGCGGTAAGGGCAAAGGCGTTGGATGCGTTGGGTGAGGGACAGCAGGAGGAGCTGGGCGTGGAGGGAGGGGGACGGAAGAGAGAGGAGGCAAGGAGAGTGCGTGTAAGGGTTCCGGGACGGAGCGATAGTCCAGCGATTGGCACTGGTGCTGGAACGCTCTCGAGTGGGCCGTCTCAAGGTTCGGCAGGCTCGACGTTTGGCAAGGCATCGAGGTCGTAGCCTCTGTGTCGTTATACACATTCGACCTGTTCGACGGTTCCTATATGTTGTAATACTCGACATTGAACCCACTGCCCTACAAGGTACATGGAATCCCATTCTCCACATTTGTGCTTACCGGAACCCATGCCCAAGCGCCCCAAACAAGCGTTGCACAACCACTGGCCACGGAGCTGCCCGCATCCCGCAGCAGTGGCAGCACGCGTCCCGCATCATGCACACCGCTTGTGTGCCCACAAGGGCCAGCCAAGCCCCCACCTCACCCGTGCACAACCTGCTCCCGCTTCCCCGGATATGGGACGACTAGAGTAAGATATAACTGTAGGATATTCTGCAACGTTGGGCTGCACCCCCCCCCCCCCTGTCCAAGTTTGACGAATCACCAGGCCCAGGCCCAAAGCAGCGATTCGTCAAACTTGACAGGGGCGCAACCCGACGTGCAAACATCCTGTATGTATTACGATTTCGTGGCGCCCTTTGTGGGGCTGCCACGTTGTGCATTGCACATGGCGTGTTACTTACCGACTTGTGGCTGGTGGTACAGTTGTGGGTACCGAGATTGACGTGCGGATGATGGAATGCGTAGGGCTGATGTTGCATGAGTAGTTGATGCGCTGGCGAGACAAGGTTACGAGTGCTTGAAGCAGAATGCAATGATATAGCCGTCATGCAACGTGTTGATGAGGTGTTGCTTAGGAAGGTTTACTGTGCTCTTGGGCCTGGGTCATATGTACACGGATATAAGTGTGGCCAGTCACCAATCCACCGGGCTCGCTAAATGGGCTTTCTCTCGTTGGCGTGCATCCCTATTCCCAATCGACTTGCTACTACTGCTGTGCAAGGTACAGAAGCCGTCGCGTGCGACCTGTCTCTTACTGATCCACGTTGCACACGCTATGTCAAAGATACCAGATGACCTACCGAGCTATGTATCGGCACCAATCTAGGCCTTTCCAAACACTCCGACTCGTGTTTGCTGCTCCTTATTCCGGAAGCTAGAGAATCTCTATACGTAAGAAGCTACCAATACTCGCGAGTGGGTGAGAACATCACGGACACCCTCGCCATTCGTTTTGATATGATGAAAAAGGTACGTGGTTATCGTATATAGATCTGGACTTGTTCAAGATGTACTGTCGCCATCCTCGAGCACTTCTGATCGGTGGCCTTGCCATCGGTGTGACTCACGTACTCCCGTAGCGGACCGCTGAGGACGCACCACGCGTTGCGAATCTCTCGCGATCCGCGCAATTCCCGCCACCAGGGTACCTGTCGATGTACATTACTGGGATCAGAGAGATACATGCGATTGTGCGAATATTGAGGTCGTGATATCTTACAGGGTAGCGGGGTTACGGTGCCGTATCAAAGGCATTGTCTTATGGTTGGACATTATGGCCATGTCGCAGGTAGTCGGGTTGTATGCCATATGAAGAAAGCTGCTTGACCACCGTGTAGTATCGATTTCGGTGGTGTCGCATATAGTTAGACAAGGATGTACTGTGTTTTCTATCGGACTGCACATAACCATGACCATTTATCAAAAACGCGCGAGCAACAGTATCTTCTCCGGAGGTTTTCGGGTGAAGATACGTGTGCCTGATTGCATGAGGGCACGTCAGTTGAATACGTGTATTGTACTGCATGACCGTCCCGGCAAAGTTCCGGACGCAGATTGCGGTACGAGCGCATGGGTAGCATTGACACAGCGCATAAGACGCTGGCTCCCAACGACGCATTATGTGATCGTAGTAGTTAGTACTAGTGGTGTAAACTCCCTGCACTTGCCAAAGGCGGATCCGCACCAGGTGTTTCTTGTGGATCTGCGCGTACGAAGATGATAAGCCTTGGATTGGGCCAATTCATCGTGTTGAACAGGACCATGACACGACTGTGTGATGTATGTCGTCGGCAGACTTCTGACAGCATCGCAATAAATGTGCATCCTGTGACATGGAAAATGGAGTGCATGTATCTGAATTGTGTCGATGATCGATAGCGGGTACTGTGCTTGAGAGGGTTGGCGCAACGAATATCTGAATGGGGGCGTCACGTTGTAGCTTCGCAGCGTCGAATCGTCCTGTGCGGTTGCGCTGCGGTCAGTGTACAAACTGTCCAGTCAGCTATAGGTTAACCCAGCTCGACGTCAGTCCATCCACATCACTCTTCAGGATGCGACTGCAATGGCCTTGGAAATGCATTTGTGAATTTGGTGGTATGTCTGTCTCAATCGACTGCCATTTATCGTGATACCGTTGGTCCTCGTGAAAAAGGTGATGAAGGCCTAAGTCGCCGTGAAATGCATGCCTATGCCTTCGAGAGGCAGTTCAGATTCCGAAATCCTGTAACACGTCAGCCAAGACGTTCATTCCACTTCCAATCTGCGTTGTATGGGTCATACCTCTACCCCATGTCCCCGAACATCTACCGGGACGCGCTCCAGACAGACTTGAGAAAGCCGTCCTTCTGTGTGAGCCTGTTGAAGCTGTCGTCGCTCTCGCCCATGGCGCGGACGAAGCCGGAGAGGGCGTAGACCTGGTTCTCGCCGGTGTAGCGACCGTTCTCGTCAACCTTGCCAACGCTAAGCTGGACAGAGGCGTGGTCCTTGGCCTTGATGATGCGTCCGGTGGCCGACTGGGGCGAAGTTAGCATCGCGCATTGACGGGCAGATGTGTGTTGCGCAGGCACTCACGCATTTGCGGGGGACGTAAACTACGAGACATGTTAGCAGTCATGTTTGGCAAGCCACAAAGTGTTGGTGGGGGTCTGGAGGTGCGCATCCGCATAGCGACCATACGTGTCGGGAATATGCTTACGGTCGACGAGCTCTCCGCGTTCGTTCTCCATTTTGATCGATGTGTAGATTGACGGCGGGAAGGTCTTGGGTGTGGCTGCGTGTGGGAAGTCGATGTCGTCGGCGCACGTCGAAATTCGAGGTGCGGTAAGCGAGGGTCCCACTAGCGCTGCCTTTCTTGGCCTAGCGCGCGCACCTCGCAAGTGCTACTACCTGAAAGATGCTTCTGCTTTACCACGAGAAGTCAGGGATCAACAATTCGTCAAGCAGTAGAGTAGAGCATCATATGCCTTGCAAGTTGACTGCACTACAACCATCAGGGCGGTTCGGTGGTGTGCAGAAAAAGGGCAGTGAGAGCAGTTTTTTCAAGTCTTGCTCGTCAAACATCGTCAGGATCGTACATTCTGAGCGGATCGCATATCAAGTCGCACACCACTCTTTCGGCATACTCAAAAGCTTGTCTGCTCTGGCTCACCGTTGCAACGACATAGGCTCTTCGCAAGCTCCAATGAACAACAACATACTCTCAAAATAGCCTAAATTTCACAGTGTACGCACTACGGGGTACGAAGATCTGACTGTCGGAGTCTCGTCTATATTCGTCAGTCTCCCTGCTAAATTGAACGTCTTTACAGTAGATGATCAGCCTTCATGAGGCGGATGCTTCAAAAGATATGTGCTTCTTCGTACCCCCATCTAACCAAGGCTATGTTGCCACGGCTATCTTACGGCTATCCCACTTGCTAATTCATCATTGTTGATTGTATTGCTCTAGCTCTGTGCTTATGCAATCTCCGGATCCAAACAATCTCGATGAGAACCTAGCTCAACGCCGCAAAGAGATCAGGGCCATGGCAGCATGCCACTGGCGCTGGTCCGCTCCCAGCTTTAATGCCTTGATCAAGTCTCCATGTTTACTAGCCGAACGAGTTATAAGTGTGCTAGGCTCAAACTGATATGCAGACATCAAACGCCGTACAACCTTTGCAACTGCGGCTGGCAGGAATTTGTAATGTGAGCGTTAGTGCTCCTTTGTGTAGGGAACACAATGTCTGCAAGTTCTTAAGCATCATCCATGTCACTATGTGATCCAGTTCTACAAGATCGAACTTCTTGGATGAGTTGTTGAACTACATCTCAATCATGCGGCACCGCAGACATAAAGAATAAAAATGATAAACAATTTGTTCTGCATAGTCAGAAGATTAGTCTATTACAATGTATTTAACCATAGCTTCGTGTTCTGCGAAAGAAGTTGGTGCTGTGGTGGTGTTTCCCTTTTGACACCACTACGTCCACCACTACCACAACCACCACCACCACCGTGATCCTGATACCGCAAAAACAATATTGCATCGGCCGGGAATCGAACCCGGGGCTAGCCGAGACTGCGACATACAGCTCTCATGGAATGGACGTATGGCAACGGCTAATTTTACCACTAAACCACCGATGCGAATGAATCGTTCGATGAGATTAGCACGAGACATTTGAAACCCCATGGTAGAACATTATTCGCAAAAAAAATTATAATTCAAGTGGTAGCTCCGCGTACAACTCCCGTCAGCCCTTGTGCAGAGACTTCATTAGAATGTTCTACTAATTCTATATATAGAATAGTGGGGCACACTACAATCATACTATTTTACTGCTGTTATAGCGACAATATTGACAGAGTCTTTGAAGGCTGGATCTTCTCTTGAAGCGTACTCTCTTTTGGACCACCATGTTAGAACTATCAAAGAAATCTATTCCACGGTCCTTCTGAAGCCTGATCCAGGCCTCTGAGATGTCTCGGGACAGTACAAGTGAAAAGCACACTTCGGAAAATAGACCAATTAGGGGGCTGATCGCGGGTTTTATGTGGGTCCTCTATCAGGGCTTCTTCAGAACAAGCTTTCGCTCTTCACTCACAAACTCCTACTCCTTCACGTACTTTTTATTGTATCTTGTAACCTTTACCTCTACCTCTAACCCTAACCTCTCCAACTCCAACTCTAACTCTAACTAACACTTTTACTCTAACAACCCCTAAGACTAACCCTAGTCTTTGTACTAGTTGCGGTGTTATGGTGTTGTGGTGTTGGTGTTGGGCAGGCCTAATTGGCCCATTCCGAAGTGTACTTTTCAATCATACTGTCCCGAGATATCTCGTCAGGCCTCTATCCCCCTGAGCTCAAGTCGGCCATGCTTGCACATTATGATCGATCTGAAATCTGAAGGACTCTACTGCATTTGCGTATGTAAAAGACCATATCTACAGTACTGTATGCGTTGGAAACAAAATCTTTCTTGCCATCGGCCAGATGTCATTCGATCACACCAAGCGCACCCTGCGCGCGTGTCTTCAACTTTGCGACCTCACTCGGAGTGAGGTCCTTGAAGCCATGTGGAGCCCAACAATGTGGAAGTACCCACATATCAATATGGATTTCGTGCGAATACTGCTCAAACCAAAGCTGTTGTGGAACTCGTGTACGCAAGAAGCTGTCGTTCGGGGGGAGATACAATGTCTTCTACTAGGTGAAAAAGTATAGCGTTGGACACAGCGAATGCAATGCCATCGACGAGACTGAAGGTTGCGGTCCGTCTTCCTGGGTTCGAAGTGAGGATTGTGAAATGCGGGTCTTTGGAGGTGTTGCAAGGTCATTCAGGCTTGTTGTTTCGTATGGAATTCAGAAGTGTGAAAGCAGCAGTTAAACCTGGTACACGTTGCCTGACGATTGGCCTCGACGAGCTGCTCTATGTGATATCCACGTGCGCGTGTTATGTCTGACTAGCCTTGGCAGTAAGACTTGGGGATGCATCGTACGCTCGAATTTGTGCCGCGAGAACTTGCTTGTCGACCCTCTCCTCAACAGCTCTCACCATCTTTTCAATTTGTTTTCGAAGACTCCCGCCAACGACTGATTGCCTCGCATGTGTGACAGCTAAGTCATGTTCAGTAGGTCCCAGATATGGCGCAGGAAGGACATGTAACGGGGTCTCGCTAGGGGCTGGCTTTTCTTGAAGATCTGCCATGATTTCGAGATAAAAGATTGCACAAAGATGTTGTTGCGATATTGTGAAACGAGATGAACGAGCGATACTTGAAGTCTTCGCAGCAACTTATCTAGAAGGAGGCCTCGCCTCGAGAAGGTACCAGACGTATGCCAACAGTCACAACGATCAACCTGACTACGCGGACAATGCAAAAATCGGCGGTATCATTGTCTTGTCGTAGTTCAGGTGGCTGAGACCTGTCTGAAGGCAAGATGACGACCAATCGGATCCGTGGGTTTCGCGGGTCCGGACTTCCAACGGACAAAATAGCGCTATTAGCCATCATGTTAGATGGCAAGTCGCTTGGCTTTCACATCCGAAGCTACAACTGGACTATACGCGCGGACAAAGCGTCACCCTCTCTCTTTCATTATGACGGATCGGCTGTGACGACATGTTTGTAGTCCGCCAGAGACCACTAACTCCCCATATCTGCAACGAAAAGCGGACGGGCCAACCCCTTGGTCTACGTGACCTATGTTCATCTTGATCTCGGGTTTTGACATTGTCATATACCGAGCTATACGAAGGAGTTCGCTTTTATTGTGTCACTATCTCACTTCATAAGCACAATGCGCCAGCATATACAGTAATAAAAAGGTAACACAAAGATGGAAAGTTACAACATTATATTCTCTACTACTCCTTGAGAATTTAAGTAACATTTTATTGCTTTTAGTAGCATTTTACTGTGTTGGCGTGGCTGCGGTGAACAGTGTAAGTAACTTTAGTGACTCGGTAAATACGAGCTCCTTCGTATTGCATCTCATGAAGAGGACAATTGACGCTCTTGGCCCGAATTGAACAGACCCGACGGATCCTACGTAGGGCGGCGCGGATCTGTACCTGCAGTATACCGCGGCCAGCTTTTCGAAAGATCCTGGCTGTCATAATTATTCAGCGGCCTGCTTCCTTTAAGTTACTGTGTCTCAATCCCGTCATTATCGTTTATTGACGCGAAGAAAATTTCCATTGAAACGAGCCTCTGGCGTGCGTGCTTTTTCACTATCCTTGACGGCACTTCAACAAATCGTGTCGGTAGAAAAACAACCAGCGTTGCCTTGATAATGTTCTGGAATCGGGATGTTTGTCTAAGGACGCTCGGGATCTGTGCTAGATATCTGTGATGTGTTTTGTCAGCACCTTGCTCCCCTGTTTTTGTGATTCTGATACGTCATCACGTTGGTACCAAGTGCTTACTGCGCTTCTTCTGAGTACATCAAGTTCTCTCTACCAAACGACAATCGAACAATCGATATATGGTGGCGGAGATACAAAGTGCGTAATGTCACCGGAAGGCATACTGGGCCGATTAGCAGGCTTCTAGGACTATCGGATCCAGGTCGAAGTAAGCACTCTGTCTCTGCAGTCATGTGCTCAAGCTGTGACTGTTTCAGATGACTTCGAAAATCGAAGTGGTTGCTGATCTCGACGTATCCGTAATGATCCGCCCCATGCTGTTCATCATTATAGCGATAGGTGAAACTGCGTAGAGTTGTTTGAAATGCTCTACGGAATGCATGGACCAAACAGCGAAATACAGGTACATTCAGAACGCAACTGGAATCACCCCCATCCGAGCTGTGCAAGGCGAGGTCTTGCACGTTTGTGAAGGCCCGGGCAAACACCTCAATGTCGTCGCACGTCTCCCATGGGTCTGCAGGGTCGGCTAGAGAGATATCCAATGTTGTAATAGTGTTGTTCACAGCGTCCATAACGCCATGAGAGTTGGTCTCGGTACATTGGAACTGGACACCCGAGAGACACAATGTTGTGATGGTAGGAAGTTTCAGAAAGGGCGTGAGATCCAATAGCTGGACACGATCCAGACAGAGCCCCAAGGTTCGAAGATTGGGCAAATGAGACAACCACCTAATTAGTGGGCCCGCAACGATTGGACAGTCGACTACGACAGCTTTAATGTGGTAGCGTAGCTGTGGCCGAGCATCCAGGAGCTTGACGATGTCCTCACCAGTGTCCGATAGATCGACGCCACTGTTAAAGTGAATCGAGCGATACAGATGAGGCTCGCTGATGCGATGCAGTTGTCGCGATACTCTTGAGAGGTTCAGTATATCGGTGTAATCGCGGGAGCGTTTGCTGATCTGGGCTGCTGGAACATAAGAGACAATCTGATCCAGCAGCTCCTCGGAAAGGCTATTCATACGCGTCCGAGGGCTCCAACGTCTGCGTGGGCTTCAGCGAGGGTTTGCGATGGTGCTTGTAGGTTGTTTTGAATGACCCTTACCGGGCTGTTCTCAAAAGTCGTCATGTTTTCCTTCCGTGCCGCTCAACGTCGCGTACCGCACAGCATCGCGTACCACGGAATTTAATTCACTATGAGTCTAACTAATTAATAACGTAATAACGTACTCCACAAGCGAGTGGCTGGGCTCTGCCAAGACCACACCAAAACGTACTCTTGCAACAGTACTGCATAACTAATAATAACAGTACGTAGAAATTGTAGTAAGCTAATCTATTTAGAAATATGTTCTACTTCTTACTTGTATATACGCGCGTTATGCCTACCTTTACTACAGCGTCTATAGCGCTATTGCGTAGGTTTACCTCTTTTAGCGCGCACTTTTTTTAACGCCTTTTTTCTATTACTACGCGCTATAAACTTTTTTAAAGTTATTAAATATAAGCCTTTTTTAACTATAAAAGTATTTTTTTTCTATACTTACTTTTTTTTATATAATTTACATTATATAGCAGCTTTATTTATTATTTAAAATTTAATAATTTTATTATATATTAATACTATTTAATATACTATTAACGCTATGCTTTTACTAAACTTTTTAAATATATTAATTATAGTAGTTAGTAAACTATCTATATACTTTTAAATTTTTTTTTTAAAAAGCTTTAATTATAATCTAAATTATAGAGTATTATTTAAAGTCTAGAAGTACTAGAGTTTATTATTAATAGTAGAAAGTAATAGTGTATATAGTTTAATATTAAAGCTAGATATTATAGCCTCTAGATTAAAAAAAACTAAGTCTATATTTTAAAAGCCTTTTTAAATATTATTTTAAATAATAGTAGTATTAAAAGTAGTAATAAAGTATAGTAAAAACTTAATTTTAGTAATATAGTTAATCTAGTTATATATTAGATTTTTAGCTTAGTAGCTATATAACTTTTTTAAAAATATAAAATAACTAATATTAAATAGCTATAAAAAGTATAATAAATAAAAAAATATATAAAAAATTATAATTTTATATTTTTTATAGTACTAGTAGAAGTTAAATAAGTTATAGCTTTTATAACTATTAACTATAAATAGATATACTATACTAATAGTATATTTTTTTATATACTTATTAAAGTACTTTACTTAGTTTAAACTAAGTCTATTATCTATCTAGCTATTTTTAGAGACTATAAAAGCCTAGTTTTAAAGTAGGCTAGGCTTTTTATACTAGGTAGAAAAGTAGTACTTACTAGTAAAAAAAAAAAAAAATAGCCTACTTTATTATATTAATACTCTAGATTACTATAGTTTACTTCTAGTTACTTTACTATATAGATTTTAGACACCTTTAATAGTTAGTATCTATAATAACTACTTTAGTTAATATAACGCCTATTATAAAGCTTATTTTATTAAAGTTATAGATATTTTTATTCTAGATACTATATTTAGCTTTAGTATTCTCTATAAACTAGAACTAGTTACTAATAACTACTAGATTTTTATAAAAAGCTTTTTTATAATTATACTTATAATTAAACTTTACTTTAAATTTAAAGTAACATTTAATAAAATTTATAGCCTAGTTTTTACTAATAAAGTTATAGTACTAGGCTTTAAATAAAAAATCTACTATATTTTTAATTATAGTAAACTAGAGTAATAATTCTTTTATAGTAAAGTTAAATATATACTTAATAATTACTTTTTTTTTAGTTTTAAGTAAATTTATTAAA
The DNA here is from genome assembly GCA_025504975.1 of Plenodomus lindquistii. Taxonomy (NCBI): domain Eukaryota; kingdom Fungi; phylum Ascomycota; class Dothideomycetes; order Pleosporales; family Leptosphaeriaceae; genus Plenodomus; species Plenodomus lindquistii. The sequence continues at coordinate 691,209 of JANUWI010000015.1, forward strand.
TTAGATTTATAATTATATTATAGAGTAGTACTAGCGCGTTATTATTATAGAATTCTTTTTATAACTTTATAGACTATAGTAGCTTTTAAAATAGTAAATATTATATTTTATTAGATAGCCTATAATATAAGCTATATTTATAATTTAATTAAATTTCTTTTTATATTTGTAATAAAGCTATATTCTATTATAATAATAACCTTTAGCTATAGAAGTTTTTTTATAAACTACCTCTATCTTCCCCTATATAAGCTTATTAAAAATAGAAGACTATACTAATCTCTACCTAAACTACCTCTATACTATACCTAGTCTAGATTTATTGCACGTATATAGTACTTAGCTAACGCTGTATCTACCTAATTTTAGAATCTTCTATAAAGCTCCCCTGCTTCTACCTACGTAATTCTATATAGTAAAGGTATATATAGTACAATCTCTTCCTAGCTAGCAATATAATAATCTATCTTCTAATTATTTCTAAGCACCTATTTCTACAATAGTTATAAGCCTAGAAGCGCTTTTTTATTCTTAATTTATTCTTCTATTTTTTAATAAAAGCGCTTTAAAACAGGTGCTTAGACGCTCTAATTATTACTAATATACTAATTTTAATAATTACTACTATAATAGCTACTACGTATCTCTTTAATAGTTTAGCTAACTAGCCTAACTAGTTCCTGTAGTACTAGCTACTTGCTATAAATTAAAGCGTCTAGCAATACTATAATTCTAATAAAAAGCTTGTTACTACTTTTTATAATAACTAACCTAATAAGCTAGACTCTCTAACTAAAAATAATATTAAGCTATTTAAAATTAAAGCAGCCTAGTATAAAATCTGCAAGAGCTAGTAGCTTATTAAAAGTAAAAAGTTTAAAGCTATATAGAAGTAGATTAATACTATAGTTAAGCCTAATCTCCTCTAACTATATCTTTTTAATATTATTATAACTAAAACTATTACTCTACAGGCTTTTACAAAAGTACTTAAAAAAGAATTAGCTCTAGGCAAAGATAGCATAAAAAACTAGGTATAGGCTAAGTATAGAGCTTATTTATAGAAAGCCTATACTACTAATAACGCAAGCCGCTAGTAGTAAAAGTAAACGCTTTTTTATAAAAAAGCTAGAGCGTATAAGCTTAATAAAGTAAAAAGCTAGATTACTATCTATAACTATTTAAACGCTTTTACGCTAAAGCTTTTACCTAACTAGGCAAGATCTATATACTAAAAGATTATTAAAAATAGAGTGCTAGAGCGCACTACTAGTACTTTAACGCTTAAGCAGATTAGCTGTGTCTACTCTAAGTTACTCTATTAATATATACTACGCACTAGAAATAGAGAAAAAAAGATCTTTTTTACTATAGATATAGATAATAGTTTAATAGGAGCTTTAGAATTAGCTACGTGTCCCTGCAATAGAGATTATAAATAGAGCCTAAAGAATTGCTACTAAGTAAGAGCTGCGCTTACTAACAAACTGTATAAAATAGAAAATAAAAAAAAAAAGAAGCTATTAGCCTGTTTTAATAAGCTATAATTTAAATCTTTTAAAAAAGCGGTAAAGGCTAAAAGCTCTACTAATAAATAGAATAGAAAAGCTAAAAGTAGAGAATCTAGAAGCTTCTCTAGAGTAATTTAGGCCGCTTTTATTAATCTATAACTAAGTAGACCTATAATAATACATAGAGTATATAGCACTATAGATTTTAACGTTTACCTACTATTTAAAAGCATAATTTTAGATAATAGAGGCGCTTTCTACTTAGTTAATTTAGTTAATTATTTTAAGCTAGGCACTTTTAAAAAGAGCAGAGGGATCTCTATAGTAGAAGTAGGCACTTAGTCCTTCTAGATCTCTAGAATAAGTATCTAAGTAATAAAAAACGTTTTTATAGAAGCACGCAGAGAGCGTATAGAGGACTTAGTACTGCTTAATATAGCAGTAGTAGAAGAGTTCTATATTAATATTATATTAGAAGCTCTACTCTAAAGTAAAAAAGTGTAGTATTTTAGACTAGACGCAATACTATAATATAGAAGTTATAAAAAGAGCGTTGTATTAGCCTAGTTAATACGTAAGTAGAATTTAACTTTTATAGAATATAAGCCTATTACTATCTACTTCTTAGCTATAAGTATAATTTTAGCTCTAATAAAAAGATCTTTTACTATCTACCTACGCTTTAACTTAGAAGAGCTTTAGTATGCTAGATCTAGCTATTTTAGCCTAGAGGCGCTCTAAGCACTTATAAAGCACGCTAGAGGTATATAGATAAATAGTATTTTATAGAAAAAATATAAACACTGCGCTATAACTTACGCTAGCTAAGTTATTTTATAAAGGCTTTAAAAACAGCCTGCTTAGCTATATTAGAAAGTATTATAGAATCTCTTTAATATACTATAGAGAAGCTCTAGAAAATAGTAGATACTTATTATTAAAGATAATTATAGTAGTAAGCTTTATACCTATAGCCTTATAAAAAAGGGAGTAAAAGAGATTTTTAGTATTTTTAAAATGTTCTAGAGTATAATCTGTACCTAGTATAAGCTTAAAATCTGCGTTATTATATAAAATAATAACGCAGTAACGCTCCTCTAGCGCGGATTATTAGATTTTAAAATATAGATAGAAAATATAGGTATTAAAAGTAAAAGCTTACCTTTTTATACCTATAAACTAAACAGTAGGCTAGAAAGAGCAGGTAAAAAGATTGTTATAAAGCAAATTAAAATAAAAATTACTACTAACCTATCTAAAAAGTTATAGCTTTATATTATTAAAGTAGTAACGTAGCTATATAATATAAGCCTATTCTAAGCTTAAAATATACAGTCCCTAAATAAAACGCTTTTTTAATAGTTTTAGAGGTAGTTTAAATAGTATTAACTAGCGCAGATTAAGCTTTAGATAGCTAATTTATAACTAGATTAGAGTAGTATTTACGCCTATAGCTACAGAGCCTATTTTTTTAATAGAGATAGAGCAGCTAGACGTTATAAATAGAGTTTTAAAGTAACTCTATAGAGCTATATTAAATATCTAGTAGAATACAGATTATCTAATATATATAAAATATAAATCTCTAAGCTTAACTCTGTTATTACTACACGTAATGTTACTTTTAATAAAGATTTCTTCTATAACTCTAAAAAGCTAGCTTTTTAGGCAATAGAAAAGCTATAATAAATAGTATTAGTGCTAGAAATAGAGAAGAATAAGCCTAAAAATCTTAATTAGCTTAATTAACTTTTTAAGGCTGTAAATAAGCCTAATAATATAGAAGTAGTACTACGTAAGTTAAACCTAGCTTATTAGCTAGAGGGTAGAGAGGATATAGTAGTAGCTAATAATCTAGATAGCTAACCTAATTATTAAACACTATAGGAGCCTTTTCTACTGTTAGTAGTACGCTTAGCTAGCGCGTTACAAAGGATTAACGCAGATTTAAATAGTTTTTCTAGTTTATATACTCTAGAGCCTATACCTAACTCTATTAGGCCTAGCTATTATAGTAGCAGCCTATAGAATAAGCCTTATTCTATAGAAGCAGGCCTGCTGCCTAATATTAATAAAATTTTAGAAAACTTTTATTATAATATTAATAAAGCGCTTTATAAAGCGCCTAAAGCTTAATAACTAGCTATTTTTTAGGTAACTACTACTTCTATAGCACTATCTAAAGTAGCACCTATAGCTATATAACAAGTACGCCTACCTTTTCTGCGCTCTATAATAACTAGAGACAGATTACTTATTTATAGAAGCAGAAAAGTCTATAGGGAGGATTCTAATACTTTAGTATTAGAGAGTAACACTGCTTCTAGAGCATACTTTATATATAATCCTTTAAATAGAATTAATATAAAGAATCTTCTCTAGAACCTTTTAAGCTAAGCTTTTATTTATACTTACTAAGAATACGCTACTATTTACGCAGTAATTAGAGCGGCTATTTATAGGACTACTAGATTCTAAAACTTAAAAATTAGAAAGATCTACTAAAATAAGCTTCTAAAGCTCTCTATTAAATAGAAGGATCTCTATATATACTTTTTTAGACTATTATTTTACTAAGCTTATAACTAAAAGATTAACACGCTCTATTCTAAAGGCACCTAGAAAATTATAAAGCGCTCTATAGCTTAAAAGCAGCTGCTTTTTTTTAAATAGGTATTTACTTATAAGCTTAATAAAAATAGATATTTTCTAAAGTGTAAAGCCTAGATAGTAGTATAAAGTAATCTCTAGCTTGTTAACACGCTTTATTTAACGTACGCTATAACGCTTACGTTTTGTACCTTCTAGCTAGCTATAGCTATTATAGCTTACTAAAATTTTAAAATAAACTAGTATAACGTTATTAGAGCATTTCTAAATGCCTCTATAGATTACTAAAATAACGTTATTTATAAGCTACTAGATAGCTATAAACTTATAGGTAAGTGTGTACTACTACTCTAAACTTTATACAGCCTTTATAACTTACTACTTCTATAGTACTAAAAGCTCTCTGTAACCTTTAAATAGCTTAGCTTAATTGCTTTAAAAAAAGAACTATATCTCTTCTACACGCCTAATTAGAAAATCTATTTACTTTTCTACGTTAATAATATTCTAATTATATATTACTAAAGTAATGTTACACAAGCTTACTAGGTAGTAATAACTTTTAAAAACAAATATTAGATAGAGGACAAAGGATTAATTAAGTAGTTTCTAGAGATACAAGTAATTAGAGATTAAGTAAAAAAAATAATTTTATTTATCTATAATAAGTATATTAATAAGATTTTAAAAAAGTTTAGTGTAGCAGACTCTGCCTACTTTTCTAATACGCTGCTTCTAAGCTCTAAACTAGAAAAAAGCACTAGAGAAGCTACTAAATAGCAGATTAAAAAGTATTAGAAGATAATTAGATCTATTCTATACACTACTATAATAGTGCGCCTAGACGTTGCGTTTACTACCTCTAAACTTTTATAATATTTTACTAACTTTACTTTATAGCACTTTAAAGCTACCTACTAGATAATTCTATATCTCTACTAAATAAGGTATTACGTAATATAGTACAGCTAGAGTAACTTAAAGCTTATAATATATAGCAATACTTTTTTTATAGATAATATTAAAATATAACGCTTATTCTAGAGCTATATTATTATACTTTATAAAGGAGTAATTATATAGAAAGCAGCTTATTAAGTAACTATTATAATGTTAATAACTAAAGCTAAGCTACTATCTCTTAAGCACGTTACTAAAGAGTTAATAGAGCTCTAAAAATTCCTCTAGAAGCTCTACGTACCTATACCTAAACTATACAAGATCTTCTATAATAATTAATAAATAATCTAGCTTATTATAGGTAAAGAAGAATATATTACTATAAAGCTATAATACGTTAATATACAGAACATATAGCTTAGGCAAGAATATAAAAAAAAATCCTTTATAATTAGCTACCTCTTTATAAACAAAATGCTAGCAGATAGGCTTACTAAAAATCTCTTTAAATAATTATTTAATACTTTTAAGGATTATTTAAAGCTATAAAATATAAAAGCTAAGATTACAACATTACTAGAGCAAAATAAGTAATTATTTAATAATCTCTATTTATATTTATATAATATAATATATAGGCTAAAGCCTATTTTTAAAAAATTTATAGGCTACGCCTAGTAGCAGCGCCTAGAGAGGGGAGCTAGATCTACTTTATTACTTTATTAATAAGCTTACTAATTAACTTTTTAATATTTTTATATTGTAAAGGAAAACTAGCTTACTTACTAGTAGTAGAGGCTGCGCTAAAAGTAGAAAGTTTATCCTTTTTCTTTTTTAGCACTTTTAAAAGTAGATAGAGCTTATAGTAAGGGCGCCTAAGCTTATCTTTACTTATTTTTATAGCTTTAAAGGCAATAAACGCCTAGAAGTAGTAAAAAGCAAAAGTAGGGCTATACTAGAATTAGTAAAGCTTATTTAACTAATAAAATTATTTACTTATATAGATTAGTATAAATACCTAGAGGCGCAGAGCTAGCAGCTTTTACTATAAGTTCTATTATAGTTCTAGTAGCGCCTATTACTTTATATAAAAGCGCTGCGCACGCAGCCTAAATAGAGAACAGCGCGCTCTTTTATAGAATTACTATAATAGAACTACGCACTAGCTAGTATAGTAGTAGTAGTAGTAGTAGTACACTCTACCTTTTCCTCCTTTTTCTTCTTCCTCTTTTTAGAGGTATAAAGGGGGGGGCAGCGTAGAGTAGAGAGAGCAGGGGGGTTAGAGGAGACATAAAACTCTCTAGAGAAGGAGGAAGTTTTAGAGGTCTCCCTACCTAAAAACTTAGGCAGGGGAGGTAAAAAGGTGTATTTTTTACATAGGCAACTGTATAAACGCAGAGTAGGTATAAACGTAGGTAAAGGTAAAAGTAAAAGTAAAAGCGTAGCGCGCTAAACGCGCGCAGTAGTAACGTAGGCGCAGGCAGCTTTCTAGGCTTTAAACTACGTTAAAATAGTGTTAGTAGAAAATCTATAAACGCAAAGGAGCTTTATGTAGAAGGATATAGAGATATAGATACTAATAAAGGCTATAGTATTAATAGATACAGATTAAAATAGAAGCTTAGCTAATAATTAATTTTACTAGGCTTAGTATTAGGTTAACTATCTCTAACATACGCTAAGTAACGTAATAGAACTTTTAGTTACGCTAGATTTTATAGTATAGCAGCTTTAAACGCTCTACAAGGCTTAACACTACTAATATTAAGTAGTTTAATCTACTATAACTAGAGAGTGTATTGCACGTACATAGTACTTAGCTAACGCTGTATCTACCTAATTTTAAAATCTTCTATAAAGCTCCCCTGCTTCTACCTATGTAATTCTACGTAGTAAAGGTATATATAGTATAATCTCTTTCTAGCTAGTAATATAATAATCTATCTTCTAATTATTTCTAAGCACCTATTTCTACAACAAGATTCTATAAAAATCTCTACTCTACTATTACCTACGTGCTAATATAGTAGAGGAAAAAAAAGAACTCTATAAAGGCCTAGAACTACTACTAAATTCTACTCTATATAGCTTACTTCTTTAATAGAACTATAAAAGTATAATTTTTTTATTTTTTTATATAAAGCCTATAAAAATATAATTTATTTAGCTTTTTAATCTACGCGTACTTCTATATACCTTTAAGCTAATTTAGACGCCTTTTAGTACTTTATATTTTTAAACTATTATATTATAAGAAAATTATCCCTCTGCTAGTAACAGCCTATATAATATTACAAATTTATTTAAAAGAATTATTTAAATTCTCTAGTTAACTAGCCTCTAAAATCTCTCTAGTTCTAGCTCTAATTAACGCTAATAGATCTATTAATAATTCTAAAACTAGATTTTAGAGATCTCTAGTTAACTAAAGCCTATAGGTTTAGATTTCTATAGTATTACTAGTTTAGATTATTTTTAGAAAAGTTGCGTTAGATAGCGCTAAAGTAGAGACTTAAAAACTACTAATAACCTAGTAGAATTAAAGGTAAAGCTAATACCTATCTCTATTAATAGATAATAAATTCTGTTTTTTAAAAAATAAAAGAAAATAACTAGCTTTTATAAAAAGCCTATAAACTTATTAAATATCTAAAATATAGAAAATAACTAATACTAGCTAATTAGAGAATAATTAAAGTTAGATAGAAGCTAGACCTATTTTAGTAGAACCTAGAAATCTACTAACTATAACTTTTAATAATACTATAAAAATAATAGCCTAGCTACGCGCTAAATTAGTAGCTCTATAAACTAAAATAAAATTTATTAAAAAAAAAAAACTTTATCTAACTCTACTTCTAGACTTACTTTTATTTTTTACTAAAAACTTTTAAACTTATTAATATTACTAGTTAATTAGATTACTTTCTAAAGCTCTTTTCTATATTTTTAAAAAGCTACGTTTATTAGAGCGTACCTTTTCTATTTCTAAACTATTAGATAGAAAGGACTTTACCTACAGATAATAAAAGGCTTTAATACTAGATTAACTTAAAATTAATAGTAACTACTACTATTCTAAGTAAGTTTATATAGTACTAGTCTAGAGTAGTACTTCTAGTCTAGCTAAAAAGTATTTTAAGCTCTAATACCTATTTAATAATAAAGCTAACTACTTTTTTTTATAGAAGCTATAATAGCTATATTTAATAGATATTTTATTACTAGTAATAAATAGGCTAAAGCACGTAATACCTTTAACTAACTATATATAGAGAAAAATAAAACTTTCTTTACTTTTAAAGCCTATTTCTTAAGCTATACTATAAAAAAACGTGTACTATATATAGAATAGATTTACTATATATAGGTAAAGATAACTTCTAGCCTATATATTTCTAGTTAAAGGTTTAAGTATATCTAGAATAACTCTTTTCTAGATATAATAGAGCACTTTACTATTTTTAATATAGAAAAAAAAACCTACCTAAAAAATATATATTATTAGAACTTTTTTTATAATAGTACTACTAAGTTCTAAGCTAGAACTATAGTATAACCTAGTTTAGATATTTTTTAAAAAAAGACTTTAGAGACTACAGTACTATATATAGCTCTCTAAACTTTTCTATAATCTACTATAGTACCTCTATAGTAAATAATAGCTACTTTAGCTTCTAAAAAGATACTAGGTAACTACTATAACTATAGTAAACTAGAATACTACGCTAATAAATATCTATTACTATAAATAAAAGAAATTATAACTAAAAATTACTCTAACTAATATTATAACGCTGCTAAAGTACTAGACCTAGAAGAAAATTAAATAGAAAATAAGTAGTTCTAAAAGCATTACACTACTTAGAATTAAATTAAAAATATAATCTATTAAACTTTAATCTTTTAAAACTATTTTAAAGTTTCTATTTTTTTATATCTACTATTTTATATAACCTAGGCATAGGTGTAAAACTACTATTATTTATTAATACTAGCACCTAAAAATATTTTTTTTTAAATTTACGTATTATTTTTTCTTTATTTTTTCTACTTTAAACTAAGGTCTAAAAACTACTCTACCTAGTAATAGTTAGAGGGTTTAAAAACTAAATTTTTTTACTAGTTATAGAATATATCTATCTCTATATAATTATAGATAAATAAAAGATTCTAAACTATCTATTTATTATATTTAATCTAGGAGCTTAGAATATAATTATTAGAATACAATAGTTAAAAAGGTTTAAAATTCTACTAGATATAGATAGGTTCTAGTTATAGTAGCTAGCTACTTACTCTAAAACCTATATCTCTACTCCTCTAATTTTTATATAACTCTATTAAAAAATATTAAAAAAGCACGTTACTTTTAATATTAAAAAACAAAACGCTTTATAGAAAAAAAAGTTATATTAGAAAACTAGTAGCCTATACCTTTTAATTAATTATATTTATAAAATTTTTAAAGCTCTATAATACTAGAATATCCCTCTAAAGATCTAAAAACTAGACCTGCTCTAAAAACTCTTTAAAACCTTTTCTAGTCTCTAAATTACTATTATTTCTACTAATACCTTCTATTTTAATATAAAAAAAAAATAAGTTCTTTACTACTAGTCTATATAAAATTAACTAGATCTTTAAAAACTATAATAGAGAGAATGTTTAAAAAAATAACTATTTAATTTAGAACTAACTTTTTCTCTACTACTAGTAGTATTAAAACGTATTTAGTTTATTAGCTATAAAAAAACTACTAGAACACTAACTATATAACTATAAAATTATTCTAAATAAATCTTTATCTAATAACTTTAGCCCCTTATATAAGTAAAATACTAAAGACTTAGAAGCTATTAAAAAGTACGTCTAGAAAAACTTATAGAAAGGATTTATAGAGACTAGTTACAGCTTTTTTACTTTCTCTATTCTCTATATCTATAAATCTAATAAGTTACTCTATATCTGTATTAACTACTAAAAGTTTAACTAGCTTATCTAAAAAAACGCCTATTTAATTCTAAAAATAGATAACTTACTAATCTGTTTAAGTAAAGCTAAAATTTTTACTAAATTTAATATTTAAGCAGCTTTTAATAAAATCTATATAGATCTAGAGTCTAAAGAATATACTATTTTCTATACCTACTATAGATTATATAAGTATAAAGTACTTTTTTTTAGTCTCTATAATAGCCCCTCTACCTATTAAAGGTATATAAATAATGTACTTATAGATTACTTAAATAATTTCTATATTACCTATTTAGATAATATTTTTATCTACTTTAAAAACGTCTAGAGCTACTAATAATACGTTAAGCTTGTTCTAGAAAAACTATAAAAAGCAGAACTATAAGTAGTAATTAAAAAAAGTAAATTCTATATTACTTAAACTAAGTATTTAGAATATATTCTAACTAATAAAAGAATAGAGGTAGATCTAGAAAAAGTAAAAGTACTTTATAACTAGGTTTAACCTACTACTATAATAGGTGTTAAATCTTTTCTAGAGTTTACTAGATTTTATAGATAATTTATTTCTAAATTTTTATAAGTAGCTAAGCCTATAATAGCTCTATAAAGTCCTTTAACTCTATTTATATAGACTAAAAATTGCTAAAATAGTTTTAAAAAGCTAAAGTCTTTACTTCTAGTAATTCTAGTCCTATGCTACTTTAATTCTAATTATAATATAAAACTAGAAACTAACGCTTTAGATAGAGTAGTAGCTAGAATTATATTTTAAAAATATTTAAATAGTAAATAGTACTCTATAGCCTTCTATAGTAAAATATTTATAAAAGTAGAGCTTAATTAGAAAATATATAATAAAAAACTATTTACTATTATTACTACCTTTAAAAAATAGAAAGCTAAACTAACTTTAGTTTAGCACTAAGTCTAAGTATATACTAATTATTAATTTTTAGAGTACTTTATAAGTATAAAGATTTTAAATTAATAATAAGCTAACTAGGCTAAGTTTATAGCTTTTTTTAACTTTTAAATTAAATATACTTTAGGTAAAAGTAATAAACGCGCAGACATTTTTAGTTAATAAAAATAAAATATAAAAGATTTTAAAGTAGCCTAGTAAAATAATTATTTTTTAGTTTTTTTTAACCTAGCTAGGCTACATAGCTGTATTAACTTTAAACTAGTAAAATAATACTTAGAGTCCTTTCTACTAATAACTATTACTTCTCTCTAACTAACTCTAACTATATTACTAGATTCTTTAGAACTAATAGAAGCTCTATTAAAAGAGAACTAATAGTTTTTTAGAAAAGAACGCTTTTTACTGCCTTTCTAGTACTAGATAGATAATAGACTTCTTTTCTATAGTAACTGCTTTTATATTCTTTTAGACTTACTACTCTATATATAACTTATTAAAAAGGTATATAATTAAGTATTAATAGTCTATTCTAGTACTATAAAAACTTACTAGTTACTTGCACTATAATACTACTAAAAAAGAATAGAAGCTATTTATAAACGTTACGTGCGTAACTGCGTTACCTACTAAAAATTCTATTTAAAATAGATTTAAATCTAAAGGTTTCTTTACTTTTTACTAATTCTAGAGAAATCTATATAATATTTTATAATAGACTTTAAATCTTTCTCTAAAAACTAATACAGCTATAATTAGATTCTAGTAATTATTAATTAACTTTTTAAGTAAGTAATTATAATACTATACTATAAAATAATAAATATTTAAAGCTTTACTTAATTATTTATATAATAGGTATATTAGTTTAAATATACTTCTAAAAGTATTATCTCTAACTATAGAGCCTAGTTTATTTTCTAATTCTAGTCTAAATTCTACTAGATTATAGGTATTAAAATACAACTCTTTACTACCTATTATAAATAAACTAATAGCTAAACTAAAATTATAAATAAGTATATTAACTAACGCCTATAGCTATTTATAATATACTACTAGAATAACTAGAGTAAACTTTTTCTATTTATAAACTAAGCCTAGGTAATACTTCTATACGCGTTAATAGAAATAGCCCTGTACTAGCTTCTATATAGTTTTAAATTCTAATAGAGCTAGAACTAGTACTATTTAAAAGTAGCTAATTCTATTAAAAAACTTAACTACTAAAAGGTTTATAATCTAGCTATTTAAATATATAACGCTTAAAAATAAGCTAAAAAGAATATAGAAAAAGTATAAAACTAAATACATTCTACTATTAACGCCTACTAATATTCTATTAACTAGAGAATTAGAGATAAAGTCTATTTTTTTACTACTAACCTAGTAACTACAAGACCTAGCTAAAAGTTATCTAAACTATAGAAAAGTTCTTTTAAAGTTTTTAAATAGATTAAGTATTTCTATAAATTTAAGCTTTTTTTAGGCTTTAAAATACACAATATATTTATATCTAACGTCCTCTATAAAAATTCTAATAACTCTCTACTAGAATAAAAGGCTCTAAAGCTACTAGCTACCTCTATATAAAGCGTAAAAAAGTAGAAAGTTAAAAAAATTCTTGCTAGTAAGCTTACTTAAAATAAGCTAAAATATAGAGCTAGCTAGATAGAATATAATCTAAACTTAACCTAGTATCTAGCCTCTAACTTTATAGACTTTTTTTATAAACTATAAAATTTCTACTAGAAGTATTTTAATTACCTAGAACCTCTCTAGGTACTCTATAGATAGCTTTAGGTATAGAAAAAAAAAGTAGAGGATATATTATAGTTAGTAGATAATTGTATTTTATAAACCTAATAGTTTTTCTATTATTAATATATAAAGATTATAGCTAATATATAAAACTAGTATATAGCTTTTACTAATAAAACTTTTAGCCTAGTAAGCTAACTATTATAAATAGGTATAGAAGTTTTTTAGAACCTATCTATTTACTACTATAATTTTTTAACCTCTATTTTACTATTAGAGGCGTTATATATTTTATCTAATTTAGAGTTTTTAGCGCCTCTACGCTTTAAAAACTTTCTATTAGGCCTATAAATAGGCCTATGTTTTTTTTTACTACTAGAAAAATCTAGAGCCTTTTTAGAAAAAGTAGTAACTAAAGTTACTACGTTTTTCTAGAGAAGCTATATTTTCTAGTATAAGTCTAAAACCTTTTTACGCAGGCTTTAAAGTTTTTTTTATTATATATAGTAGTTTACTAGTATTATATTAGTTACGCTAAGGCTAGCAACCTATATAGTTACTATTTATACTATAAAAGCTAATATTTTTATAGCTAAGCTAGCTATAGCTTTTATATCTACTAGCTTAGTTTTAAACTTTTTTACTTTATTTTTATTAGCTAGTATAGTCTATATAGTAAAGCCTTTAAAATTATAAAACGCTGCTATAATTTAGTTATATTCTAGTCCTATATATATAGGCATCTAAAAAGATTAGAAAAAGCTCTAAGCTAGTAGAAAATAATAGTTACTTACTAGTTTATATTTTTTATTTAGAAGTGTGTAATAAGTATACTTTTTTAAGCCTACTAATTTAAATAAATATATAAAGTTAAATTTACTATAGAACTAGGCCTAGATAGAGCGTAAGTAAAAAACCTAATAGACTAAAAAGTATATACCTAAAGGTATAGAAATAGGTATTTTTATAAAGGCTATTTAGTATTAGTATTAGAGGTAATAATAAGTAGTAATAGAGTACGTATAATAGAGGTATAGAGTATAAAAAGTAAAAAAAAATTATAACGCTTAAAAAATTATTATATTCTACTAAAGTAACTGCTAGATTTAGTAGTTATTATAATAATTATTAATAAATAGTAAATAGAAAGTTATATTTACTTTAATAAAATAATAATTCTAGAATAGACTCTATATAAAGGTTATATAGAGGACACTTAGATATAAAACTATCTAATTTAAAGTAGGGGGTAATGTAATAAAGCTATATTCTATTATAATAATAACTTTTAGCTATAGAAGCCTTTTTATAAGCTACCTCTATCTTCCTCTATATAAGCTTATTAAAAATAGAAAACTATACTAACTTTTATCTAAACTACCTCTATACTATACCTAGTCTAGATTCTATAAGAATTTTTACTCTACTATTACCTACGTGCTAATATAGTAGAGAAAAAAAAAGAACTTTATAAAGGCCTAGAACTACTACTAAATTCTACTCTATATAGCTTGCTTTTTTAATAAAACTATAGAGGTATAATTTTCTTATCCTTTTATATAAGGTCTATAAAAATATAATTTGTTTAGCTTTTTAATCTACGCGCACTTCTATATGCTTTTAAACTAATTTAGACGTCTTTTAGCACTTTATATTCTTAAGCTATTATAATATTATTACATTTAAATATTAATAATAGTATAAAGTTTAGTATAGTTATAGTAGAGCCTAGCTATTTACTTATACTAGCTACTTGCTTATAAAATACGTTAATAAAATTAAAAGTTTAAGTAAAATATATACTAGTAATATATATATTTAACTTAATAAAAATTAAAATTAGTATTAATTAAGTAAACTAGAAAAGGAATATAATATAAATATATTAAACCTATAATATATTCTACTTCTAAGCTAGCTATACTACTAAGCTAGCTATATTACTAAGCAAGCTACTATTTCTTAGTATTATAAATACTATACTCTATATAATATACTTTAATAACGTAATATAATATTAATTTAAACTAAAAACTAATTAGAATTTATTTATTTTACTTTTAAAGCTAGCTAATTTTAAAGTTTATAAACTACTACTATAGCCTTTAAAGTTAATTATTAAAAGCTTTTTAATTAAATTAATAAAACTATTTTATACGCTAAAATTTAATCTAATTACAAGAAATTTAAGTACTAAAAAGTAAATAATTAGCTAATATATTTTAAATTTTAATTAATAAAAGTTTTAACTCTAGCTATATAAAATAAAAAATATAGCTAATAAAATACTAAATGTATATAATAAAATACTAATAAATAAATACCAAGCTAAATACTTAATAATATATTTAAATAAACTTAAAATAACTTTTAACTAAATAAAAAACAAATAAAAAATAAATAAAAAAAATAAAAAATTATTAGCGCGTAGTTTAAATTTATAGATAAAATAAAAGCTAAATATAATATTTAAAATAATAATATTTATAACTTTAATAAAACTAGCTTTTTAATAGAAATAATTTAATTTATATAAATTATTATAAATTTAAAAAGATATAATTAGCTAGATTTTATTTAACTAGATAATTATAAATTAGTTACTATTATTTAAAGTATATATAGTTTAGAAAATATAATTTTATTTTTTTATTATTTATAGAAAACGTATATATATTTCTATATAGTATAAAAAAACAAGTATTTTTTATAACTAGAATCTATTAGTTTTTAAAAATAGCTAGATAAATAATATGTTTAAACTAATATAGTTAAAATACTTTAATATAAATATAAAAGTATAAAAAATAAAAATATACTAGTTACTAATTTAAAATAGTTATAAAATTTATTTTAACTAAAAGTTTAAAAACTATTATATAAAAAGTAAAATTCTAATATTTTATATATATATATATTTTTTTTTTATATATTTTAGCTATCTAATATAGTATATTTTTTATTATTAAAGTATAAATATTTCTAGTATATATAAAATTTAATATACTAATATATTTTTTATATTACTAAAAAAAGCTTTTTTATAGCTTTTAAAAATATATTTTTTAATATATTTATAGTTAAAAACTATTAAAGTTTTTTTAAAATATTAAAGGTAGTTTTTATTAATATATAGATTGTAATAGCTTATAAATATAAAGTGTTTAAAGGCGTCTAAATTAGTTTAAAAGCATATAGAAGTATACGTAGATTAAAAAGCTAAATAAATTATATTTTTATAAACTTTATATAAAAAAATAAAAAAATTATACTAGTATAGTTTTATTAAAAAAATAAACTATATAGAGTGTAATTTAGTAGTAGTTCTAGGCTTTTATAGAGTTTTTTTTTCTTTACTATATTAGCACGTAGGTAATAGTAAAGTAGAAATTCTAGTAGAATCTAGGCTAGGTATAGTATAGAGGTAGTTTAAATAAAAATTAGTATAGTTTTCTATTTTTAATAAGCTTATATAGAGAAAAATAGAGGTAGGTTATAAAAAAACTTCTATAGCTAAAAGTTATTATTATAATAGAATATAGCTTTATTATATTACTTTTTACTTTAAATTAGATAGTTCTATATCTAAGTATTTTTTCTATAACTTCTATATAGAGTCTATTCTAGAATTATAATTTTATTAAAGTGAATATAACTTTCTATTTACTATTTATTAATAATTATTATAATAACTACTAGATTTAGAAATTACTCTAGTAGAATATAATAATTTTTTAAATATTATAATTTTTTTTACTTTTTATATTTTATATTTTTATTATAAATACTCTATTACTACTTATTATTACCTCTAATACTAATACTAAATAGCTTTTATAAAAATACTTATTTTTATACTTTTAAGTATATACTTTTTAGTCTATTAGATGTTTTACTTACGCTCTATCTAGGCCTAGTTCTATAGTAAATTTAACTTTATATATTTATTTAAATTAGTAAGTTTAAAAAAGTATACTTATTATATACTTTTAAATAAAAAATATAAACTAGTATATAGCTATTTTTTTCTACTACCTTTAAATTTTTTTTAACTTTTTTAAATTTTTATATATATAGAACTAGAATATAACTAAATTATAGTAGTATTTTATAATTTTAAAGGTATTACTACGCAGGCTATACTAGCTAATAAAAATAAAATAAAAAAGTTTAAAGCTAAACTAGTAGATATAAAAGCTATAGCTAGCTTAGCTATAAAAATATTAGCTTCTATAGTATAGATAGTAACTATATAAATTACTAGCTTTAGCGTAACTAATATAATACTAGTAAACTACTATATATAATAAAAAAAACGTTAAAGCCTATATAAAAAGGTTTTAGATTTATACTAGAAAATATAGCTTCTCTAGAAAAATATAGTAGTTTTAGCTACTACTTTTTCTAAAAAAGCTCTAGATTTTTCTAGTAGTAAAAAGAAACGTAGGCCTATTTATAGGCCTAATAAAAAGTTTTTAAAATATAAAAATACTAAAAACTCTAAATTAAATAAAGTATATAACGCCTTTAATAGTAAAATAAAAATTAAAAACTTATAGTAGTAAATAGATAAATTTTAAAAAACTTCTATACCTATTTATAATAGTTAGTTTACTAGGCTAAAAGTTTTATTAGTAAAAGCTATATACTAGTTTTATATATTAGCTATAATTTTTATATATTAATAATAAAAAAACTATTAAATTTATTAAATATAATTATTTACTAACTATAATATATTTTTTACTTTTTTTTTCTATATTTAAAGCTATCTATATAGTGCCTAGACAGGTTCTAGATAATTAGAATACTTCTAGTAGAAGTTTTATAGTTTATAGAAAAAGCCTATAAAATTAGAGGCTAGATACTAGGTTAAATCTAGATTATATTCTATCTAGCTAGCTTTATATTTTAGCTTATTTTAAATAAACTTACTAGTAAAAATTTTTTTAACTTTCTATTTCTCTACGCTTTATATAGAAGTAGCTAGTAGCTTTAAAGCTTTTTATTTTAGAAAAAAGTTATTAGAATTTTTATAAAAAATATTAGATATAAACACGTTATATATTTTAAAATTTAAAAAAAATTTAAATCTATAAAAATACCTAATCTATTTAAAAACTTTAAAAAAACTTTTCTATAGTTTAAATAACTTTTAGCTAGGTTATATAGTTACTAGATTAATAGTAGAAAAATAAACTTTATCTCTAATTCTCTAGTTAATAGAATATTAATAGATATTAATAGTAGAATATATTTAGTTTTATATTTTTTCTATATTTTTTTTAGCTTATTTCTAAGTATTATATATTTAGATAGCTAGATTATAAACTTTCTAGTAGTTAAGTTTTTTAATAGAATTAGCTATTTTTAAATAGTACTAGTTCTAGCTTTATTAGAGTTTAAAACTATATAGAAGCTAGTATAAAGCTATTTCTATTAATATATATAAAAGTATTATCTAGGTTTAGTTTATAAATAGAAAAAGTTTACTTTAGTTATTCTAGTAGTATATTATAAATAGCTATAGGCGTTAGTTAATATACTTATTTATAATTTTAGTTTAGCTATTAGTTTATTTATAATAAATAGTAGAGAGTTATATTTTAATATCTATAATCTAGTAGAATTTAGACTAGAATTAAAAAATAAACTAGGCTTTATAGTTAGAGATAATACTTTTAGAAGTATATCTAAACTAATATACCTATTATATAAATAGTTAAATAAAGCTTTAAACATTTATTATTTTATAGTATAGTATTATAATTATTTATTTAAAAAGTTAATTAATAATTACTAGAATCTAATTATAGCTGTGTTAGTTTTTAGAGAAAGATTTAAAGTCTATTATAAAATATTATATAGGTTTCTCTAGAATTAGTAAAAAGTAAAAAAACTTTTAGATTTAAATCTATTTTAAATAGAATTTTTAGTAGGTAACACAGTTACGCACGTACTATTTATAAATAGCTTCTATTTTTTTCTAGTAGTATTATTATATAAGTAACTAGTAAATTTTTATAGTACTAGAATAAACTATTAATACTTAATTATATACCTATGTAATAAGTTATATATAGAGTAGTAAGTCTAGAGAAATATAAAAATAATTACTATAAAAAAAAAGTCTATTATCTATTTAATACTAAAAAAGTAGTAAAAAGCGTTTCTTTTTAAAAAACTATTAGTTCTCTTTTAGTAGAGCTTCTATTAGCTCTAATGAATCTAGTAATATTATTAAATTTAGTTAAAAAATAATAATAATTATTTATAAAGAGAACTCTAGATATTACTTTACTAGTTTAGAGTTAATATACCTATATAACCTAGTAGAGTTAAAAAAAACTAAAAAGTAGTTATTTTACTAGACTACTTTAAAATCCTTTATATTTTATTTTTATTAACTAAAAATATCTACGCGTTTATTACTTTTACCTAGAGTATATTTAATTTAGAAGTTAAAAAAAAACTATAAACTTAGTCTAGTTAGCTTATTATTAATTTAGAACTTTTATACTTATAAAATACTCTAAAAATTAATAATTAGTATATACTTAGACTTAGTATTAAACTAAAATTAGTTTAGCTTTCTATTTTTTAAAAATAGTAATAATAGTAAATAGTTTTTTATTATATATTTTCTAATTAAGCTCTACTTTAATAAGTATTTTACTATAGAAAGCTATAAAATACTATTTACTATCTAGGTATTTTTAAAATATAATTCTAGCTACTACTTTATCTAAAGCATTAGTTTTTAGTTTTATATTATAATTAAAATTAAAATAGTATAGAACTAGAATTGCTAGAAGCAAGGACTTTAGCTTTTTAAAGCTATTTTAGTAATTTTTAGTCTATATAAATAGAGTTAAAAGACTTTATAGAGCTATTATTAGCTTAGCTACTTATAAAAATTTAGAAATAAATTATCTATAAAATTTAGTAAACTCTAGAAAAAATTTAATATTTATTATAGTAGTAGGTTAGACCTAGTTATAAAATACTTCTATTTTTTTTAATCTACCTCTATTTTTTTATTAGTTAGAATATATTCTAAATACTTAGTTTAAATAATATAGAATTTACTTTTTTTAAATACTATTTATAGTCCTATTTTTTATAGTTTTTCTAGAATAAACTTAATATATTATTAGTAGCTCTAAACGTTTTTAGAGTAAATAAAGATATTATCTAAGTAGAGAATATAGAAATTATCTAAATAATTTATAAATATATTATTTATATACTTTTAATAGGTAAAGGGGCTATTATAGAAGCTAAATAAAAAGTACTTTATACTTATATAATTTATAGTAGGTATAGAAAGTAGTATATTTTTTAAACTCTAAATTTATATAAATTTTATTAAAGGCTGCTTAAATATTAAACTTAGTAAAAGTTTTAGCTTTATTTAAATAGATTAGTAAATTATTTATTTTTAGAATTAAATACGCGTTTTTTTAGGTATGCTAGTTAAACTTATAGTAGTTAATATAGATATAAAGTAACTTATTAGGTTTATAAATATAAAGAATAGAGAAAATAAAAAAGCTATAACTAGTTTTTATAAATCTCTTCTATAAGTTTTTCTAGACGTACTTTTTAATAGCTTCTAAATTTTTAGTATTTTATTTATATAAAAGGCTAAAGTTATTAAATAGAAGTTTATTTAGAATAATTTTATAGTTATATAGCTAGTATTCTAGTAGTTTTTTTACTACTAATAAACTAACTACGTTCTAATACTACTAGTAGTAAAAAAAATATAAAGGCACAGGCAATTATAGAAGTATTTATAGATTATATAAATTAAACTTCTAGAGTAAAATACTACGTAGAGAGCTAGTTTTCTATATATAAAGTAGAACTATAGTATTTCTACTAACTAAAGCGCGCCTGTTTAAATCTAGCGCTAGCAGAGTAGCTCTAGAGCTCTAATAGCTAGAGATTATAGATTTAATCTATAATACTATCCCTTTTTTTAAAAAAAGTAGTTCTAGTTACTTAATAATATATAAAGATTACTATATTTTATAAAGCTACACGTAGATTTACTATCTAAAGTAAATAACTATATTACTAATAGCTAATAAACTACTAGTTTTTATATCTCTAATTATTATTCTATAGTAATATTTTATGTGTTTTTCTATTATTTAAGTATTATAGCTTTATTTATTAAAAGCTTAGAGGGCTCTGTTATATAGAGGCTTTAAAAGCTTTTAAAAAGGCTTTTAGTAGCTTTATAAAGTACGCTATAAATAGTAGTAAGTATATTAAATAGAAAAAGTAATTTATATTATATAACTACTAGGTAATATATCTAGTAATTCTTTTAGCTACTACTATAGTAGTTATTAAATAGGGATTCTATTATATCTCTAGTTATTATACTATAATAAAGTCCTCTCTAGTTTTTACTATATAGGTTTAAGTTAAAAAACTACTTTATAATATACTATACTATATTACTTAGTAGTAGCATCTTTTTTACTACGTAATTAATATATTATAGTAAAGTATAATAAAAGTACTTACTAAGTAACTTCTCTAGTTTATTATAAAGTTAGAGATTATAGCTATAATTATTATAAGTAGTCTCTATTTACTAATAAGTATTATAAACTTTTTATATAGTTTAGGCTTAGTAGAGTAGGTAGTATAGTATTTATAGATAAATTTAGTAAAATTTAAAAAGTTAGTGTAAAGTTTCTAAAATAGATTATTAAATCTATTAGAATAGTTAGTCTAGCGTACTTAGTATTATAGTAGGCTTTTAAATTAGTTATATAGATTATATAACTTACTATTAACATAGCTATTAATAATAGCTTTAATAAAGTAGTTAGTATTATTATTAATATTAGAGTTAGTAGTTTATACTTAGCCTTTATTATCTATTATCTAGCTAGAAAGTTTGTTTATAGTAACGTAGTAAAATAGCTATAGATAAAAAATATTATATATTTTCTAGAACTTTTTTAGTAGAGCTACTTTATAAGCTATATTATTAATAACGCAGGTAATCTAGTATAGTTTTTAATTTTTAAAATCTAGTAATTAATTAGATTATGTTATATAAATATTTTAGATATCTAGTATAATATAATTACTAATACGTAACTTTTTTATAGGTATATAGACTATATTAGTCTATTTTACTTATTTAGTTTAAACCTATTAAAGGCTAAATTATAGTTTATAATAGAGTTAGTTAAATTTATTAGTAAACTAGTTAGTTTATAGGTAGTCTACACGTATAAATACTAGTAATAGCTTGTTTTTTTTAGATATAGTTATAGGTTTAAAGCTAGAGCGTAGTAAGTAACCTTTTATAGCTTTAAAAGCTAATACACTAGTACTTACGCTAGTAGCAGCGTTTACTTTAAACTTTACTATTAGAAAAAATAGAGCTTAGTTATTTTATTTATAATTAATATAAGCTTAGAGGTATTATTTAAAAAAAATATTTACATTTTCTATCTAGCTATTAGACTCTAGGTAAAACGTAGTAGATAACTTTAGTTTAGTTTCTAGTTATTAATATAGATGTGTCTAAAAGTATAAAATAAATTAAGTTTTTTAATTACTAATAATAGTTTCTAGATACTTTTTTTTATACTATATATATTTAATAAATACGCGTATAAATGTATTAACTTATAAATCTATAATAGGTATAAACTTCTTTTTTTTACTAAGCTAGTTTATAATAATAAGAATACGTTAGGAAATTCTATTATGTAGTGAATTGAGTGAGTAGATAGAAAGTAACGTAAATGGCTAGTAATTAACGTAAATTACTAATTTACTACTTTTACCCTACGAGGCCTTTTTTCACGTAGTTTACTAGTAATTTACTAGTAAATAACGTGAGTAACGTGAATTACTTTAAGTACTATTTTTACTTAATTTACCTCGTTTACCTCGCTTACCTCCTAGACCCCTGCTAGTTTAAAATAAAAAAGAACTTTACTTTTTTAAACTCTTTTAAGTTATATAACAACGTACGCAATTAATATAATAATATAATAGAAATTTCTAAATACTAAAATATTACTTTTATAGGCTTAGCGCGAAAAAAAAATATAGTTTTATTATCTATTTAAACTATTAGCAGCCCCTGTAAATTATTTTTAAGCGAGGAACATTAAAACCTTTTAGTAAATAATTAATAACTATAGAACGGCTAGGCCTAAAATAGTAATTTTTTAACTAGTTTATAGCTAAACATTTATTCTATATTATTAGAATTTCAATTGCCTAATTAGGACTAGTTTTGATTTTTCATGGTGTTTGACGTTCGTGGGGTCAATGGGGTGAGCGAGGTAAATAAGGTAAATCAAGCCATTCACGTTAGCCACACTACTCAAGTCTTTTCCTAGTTATTTACTAGTAATTCAACTCATTTACAATGCGCTTGGTAAATGACCAGAATGCTACAAAAAGTTTTTTCCTGACGTATTAGTATACGTATAACTATTATCTATATAAAAAAATAGATAGGTAATATAGTCTATAGATATATTAGTTTAATATTAATTAGGTATAGAGAGTAGATATAAAAGACCTTATTTACCTTTATAAAATACTTTAGTCTTTTTATAAATTAGATAGCCTTAAATATATTTAGTAATATTAGTAGTTATACGTAGCTAGTAGTACTATTAGCTAACTTTAGTATATATTTTATATTTGCCTCTATAGCTAGTGTATATTCTATAATAGGCTTTTTTAATAACTACTATTTTTAAATTATTATAATTAGAAATATAGATCTTTTTATAAATATAAAAAATACTATTATCTAGCTAATAGTTATTTAACTCTACTTATAGCTGCTATTTTCTATGTATTAAATTATAAAGGATGCGCTACTTACAATCTACTTTAGCTTTTATAATATTTTATAATATAGAGTTAAAGCTACTACTTTAGTAGATATAGTTTATAAAGTTTTTTTTTAGAAAAGTTTTATTAGCTACTATAGTTATTATTATAGCTAAGCTTTTTTTTTTACTAAGTATATATATTATTTGCGTAACGCTAATAGAGTTATATTATAGCTAGTAAAAGTAATATATAGTAAAGTAAAAAGCTTAATAACTACTACTATTATATTTAAATAATAGAGTTTTAACTTATACTTTAGAGTTAACTTAATTAGATTTAATAATAACTTAAAATTAATAGTAGTAACGCTTATTATTAGCGTAATTAGAGAGATTTTCTAGTTACTAAATAAGTATATTAGGCTTAGTACTTTATTTACTAAAATAGTACTTAATTTAAAAGTTAAACTTAGTAAAAAACTCTACCTAGCATGCTTAATAATAATTAAGCTATTTAGTTATTATAAAGGTTTATAAGGCTTAATAATTAGATAGTACTTATATAGAGTTTTTAAAGCTAAATAGTTTAAACCTCTACTTTTTAAAAGTATAAACTATTATAAAGAGTTTTTTATTATAGATTTTATAGTTCTACTTAGCAGGTGTTATTTTATATAATAAAAAAGTAATAGAATATAAAATGCTATTAACTATTTATAAAAGAATAGTAGCTATAATAAAGTCTAAAGCGTTTATTTTAAAATATATATTTAAATTAGAGTTAAAGTAGACTAGTATACCTACTTCTCTAAATACTATTTTAAACTAGTAAAAAGCTATAGTAGTAAAGCTATTATTATTAAAAGAAAATACTTTTTACCTACTAATTTTAGTTAACTCTATAAGTAGTTTTGCAATATAGAAAAAGCCTTTTATAAAACATTAGTAGAAGTTATAGAATTCTAGAAAGAATTATATATTTTTTATAGTACGTAGAAATTACTATTCTAGTACTATTTTTACTTTAGTAGAGTCTATTTTAATACTATTAGTAGTAAAAATAAGTTCTAAATACTTAATATATTTAGTTTTAAATTAATACTTTATAGAGTCTAGAAATAGTCCTATTTTTTAAAGCTTTAATAGAACTATAGATATATAATCTTAGTACTTTACTTTATTATTACTATAGATTAGAACGTTATCTAGATACGTAGTATAGATAACGTTAAAATAGTTTTATAGTATTTTATTAATAAATATTTAGAAGGTACTAGATACGTTATATAATTTAAATAGTATAACTAGATATTTATATAGTTTATACTAGATTAAAAACGTAGTTTTTTTTTTATTACTTTTTTTTATATAGACTTTATTAAAAGTAATAACTATATCTATAAGTGTTATAATTCTAACTTTAGCTATATAGGCTAATATTTCTTTAATAATAGATAGTAAATTATAGTTTTTTTTAGTAATATTATTAAAAGCGTAGTAGTTTATATAAATCTATAGTCTACTACCTAGCTTTTTAATAATAAGTACTAGTAATATAAATAGTAAGGTACTAGGTTATATAAGTTTCTTCTAGAGTATATTATTAATATAAACTTTTACTACTTTACTTTTTTATTAGGTAAGCCTATAAACGTGCAGTTAGAGAGCTATTTTATTAGTAATATTAATTGTATAGTTAACTCTAGAGCGTTAAAAAGGTAGCTAGTATAATAAATATAGATTAAAAAAGTTAGAAAAACGTTTAAATACCTAAAATAGTACTAATTTTACTATTTTTTTTTTAGTTATAGGCGGCCTCGCTATTTTATCTATATATTTACTAAAGTTCTTATATAAAATAGTAGTAAGTAAAGTAGACTTTTCGCGTAGAACTTTATTACTAGTATTTTTATTAGAAGGTTAATCTAGTTAATTCTAATAATAGAGCTCTATTTAAATAATTTACTCTAGTTATTATATTACTAACATTTATACTATATATACTAAAATTATAAATAGGTTTTCTACTAGAGTTTATATACGCGTTTTACTATTAACTATTCTATTATTATATACTATTTCTAGTAGACTGTTTTTAAAGCAGTTAAGCTTATAGTAAATAGAGAAGAATTCTATTACTTACTTTTTACTAAATTATATATTAGAATAGTATTTATTAAACTATATTATATCTAGAATAATATTATATTTATTAAAGTTAGTAATATAGTATAGAATAGTAGAAGTATAAAAGCTATAATAAATATAAATATTAGTTACTTTTTTAAAAGTGTTTACTAAGTTTTTATTTACTAGTTTTAGTTTAATAGGCTATTTAGTTTTAATGCTTTTTATATAATATTTTTTTATCTAAGCTTTATTTATAAACGCAGTATTTACTTCTATATTTTCTAGTATAATCTTTTTTACTTATTTTCTAGGTGTAATTTTAACGTAGCTAGAAAACTCTAGTTATTTAGTTATAACTAGAGCTTTTAGGTTAACACTTATAGTAAAAATATAATATATAGAGACTAGTAATAGAATTATAGTAGTAGCGTAAAAGTTTATAGCTACAGCTTTAAATTAAATATACTACTTAGTTTATTACTTTATTTATTTTCTTTTATTACGCTAGAGGAGCTTCTAAATGCAATTTAGTTTAGAAGTATCTAAAAATCTAAGTTAATAGAGTAGCTGTTTTTATTATACAACTAGTTATCTATAGTAATAAATGTATTTTTATTCTCTATTTTTTTATTTAAAATAATAGGTTCTTTTTTTTAACTAGAGATTAAAGTGTTATTGTACTAAAATAAAAGATTTTATTAAATAGTATTTATAGGTTATTTTTATAAAGTACTCTAGCTTTTTAATAATAGCTAGGCTTACTATACTTATAATATACATTATACTTATAGATTTTTTTTTACTTTTATTATATATAACTTTTAGTAGCTTAGTACTTAATATATTATAATTAATTATTATAAAATAGCGTTATAGTTATTAAAGTAATTGTTCTAGTTAAGCCTATACTTTTTTCTATAGGTAGTTTAACTTTAGGTTACCTAAAAACAATTTTATTATAGATTTAGTCTAGGTATTAAACTTATATTAGAAACTAAGCTAGTAATTTACTAGGTTATAAACTATTTAATATTATTTATATAAGGTATTATTATATAAAGCGCTAGGTATATATAACTATAGTTTAATTACTATAATTAATAATAGTAACTATAGCTATAAATTAAGCTTTCTAAATAGAGTATAATTTACTAGGTTTCTATTACAAGCTACTATTAACTAGCTTAGCTTTAGTTTTAGTAATCTTCTAATAAATATTATATCTATAGAAAAGGTGTAATACATCTAACAGCTTTATATATATATTAAAATAGATATATTTAACTAGTATCTATACTTTACCTAATATAAAGTTCTCTAGATATTCTAGGTAATATTCTTCTCTAAAAGTTTTATACTTATTTATTATAGTTTTACACTATTTTTTAAAGTTATTATTCTTTTTACCTAAAAAAGTTTTAATATCTAGTATATAGAGAGCTTAGCTATATATAGATAACGTAGCTGTATATACACTATAAAGTAAATAAAATAAATTAAATAGTAATTTACTAAAAAAAAAAAAAATATAAACTATATAGTATTTAAAAAAGAAATATAGTATCTATAAACTTTACGTTTAGTTATTATAGTATTAGAATAGGTAAAACTATATTATAATTAAGTATACTAAATAGGTAAAAGCTCTAAATAAATTATTAATAAATATCTCTAACTTTTTATTATAGATTTATAATAGTTTAAGTTTAAGCCTTTACTTTTTTATAGACTTTAGTGCGATCTTTAAGTACGTTATAGTATTTTTATTTAAGCTAATTAGTATTATTTTTTAGGTACTTATACTTATTCTATAGTACTTTATATTACTTAGTATATTTATAGAGTTATTTATAAAGTGTATAGTTTTTTTATAAAAATACTATATAATTATCTAGGTTAGTAGAAACTTTCTACTATTTAAAAAAAGTATTCTACCTTAGCTAAATTTATTAGAGTTTACTAACTTTTACTATATAGTTAGAGTAGAGTATTAAATCTCTCTCTATAGCTTAGTATACTACTTTATTATTAGTAATAGTAGCTTTAGTAAAAAGTATAAAGTTATATAAAGTAATTATTACTTAGCTAGTTATATTAAACTATAGGCTAGAGTATTTATATACTTAGTTAGTATAGTTTACTTTATTAAAAATAGATTTATATACCTTCTACTTTTTAACTTTTTTATTATTATTATTCTTTTTAATAATAACGCGACTAACTTATAAAACTAGAGAGTTTTTAAAGTTATAATAATCTATATACTTACTATTATAAATAACTTTATAAGCTATAGCGTTTTTTTTATTAAAGATTTCTAGTTAAACTCTATTTAAATTATAGTTAAAGTAGAACTTCTAAACACGCTCTATTTATTTATTACGTATAGTAATAGGTACGCTAGCGTTATTATTATTTCTATATAAACTAACTTTTTAATCTATAAATAATTTATAGAAGTTACTGTTTTAATACTTACTTTTAGTTATAAATTTAGCTTAAAGCTTATTATCTAAAAATACTTAGTATACTAGTTAGAGCTTAGCATTTTAATATTACTAATAATAGTATATAAGTTTTGTATATTTATATTTACTATAAAAAAAAAGCCTAGTTCTAGTTTACTAAACGTGCTAGTACTACGTCTAAAACCTATAAATATAAATGTATAGCATTTTAAAGTACTCTAGCCTAGGCAGTTTATATCTAATAGTTAAAGTAGTACTATACTACTAGTATAATAGACTAATAAATAGAGTAGTTTATAATTACTATAGAATATTATATTTTAAGAATAGCTTTAATAAACTATATAGTTAAAGTATATAATTTATTATAATTAGTAATAAAAATAGTTACGTGTATACGTAACTTTTATATTTAATTATAGTTTTTTATACTAATTTATAGCTAGTTTACTTTTACTATATTACGCGACTATATCTACTACCTTGTTTAAAATAGCTTTAGTTTTCTATTAGTATTCTAGTAACTATTATTACTCTAGGCTTAATTTATACCTTTTATATTTTTAGCTAATATAAATAACTAGGCTATACTAAACTTCTAGCTAAATATTTATTACTATTTCTATTTTACCTATACGTACTAACTTTATATAGTAACTTATTTATAAACGCCTAGGTTTTACTTTATAGTTATAATAATAAAGCTCTATTACTCTAGTAACTCTATATAGATAGTTATAGTAGTATTAGCATAGTACTTTAAAAGTATAGTTTAGTTTAAGTAATTACTTTATATAACTAATATATTTACTAAATATAGTTTCTAGTAATAGGCTAATATAAAATATTCTAGGTATTAAATTAATATAGTATAGTATAAAAGCATAGGCAATTATAGAAGTATTTATAGATTATATAAATTAAACCTCTAGAGTAAAATACTATATAAAAAGCTAGTTTTTTATATATAAAGTAGAACTATAGTGTTTCTGCTAACTAAAGCGCGCCTATTTAAACTTAGCGCTAGTAGAGTAGCTCTAGAGCTCTAATAGCTAGAGGTTATAGGTTTAATCTATAATAAAAAAAGTTAGTTCTAGATTAAATAGTTATTTTTTTAAATATTTTTTTTATTATATTTTTTAAAAATCTAGTTAATTTTATATAGGCTAGTAGTAAAGAACTTATTTTTTTTTCTTTTTATATTAAAATAGAAGGTATTAGTAAAAATAATAGTAACTTAAAAACTATAAAAGGTTTTAAAAAGTTTTTAGAGTAGGTCTAGTTTTTATATCTCTAGAAAGATATTCTAGTATTATAGAGCTTTAAAAATTCCCTAAATATAATTAATAAAAAAGTATAGGCTACTAGTTTTTTAATATAACTTTTTTTTTATAGAGCATTTTATTTTTTAATATTAAAAGTAACGTGCTTTTTTAGTATTCTTTAATAGAGTTATATAAAAATTAAAAAAGTAGAGATATAAATTTTAAAGTAAATAGCTAGCTACTATAACTAGAATCTATCTATATCTAGTAGAATTTTAAACTTTTTTAACTATTATATTCTAATAATTATATTCTAAGCTTCTAGATCTAGTATAATAAATAAATAGTTTAGAATTTTTTATATATTTATAATTATATAGAGATAGATATATTCTATAACTAATAAAAAAATTTAGTTTTTAAACTCTTTTACTATTACTAGGTAGAGTAATTTTAAAACTTTAGTTTAAAATAAAAAAAATAAAAAAAAATAATACATAAATTTAAAAAAATATTTTTAAACACTAGTATTAATAAATAATAGTAGTTTTATACCTATACCTAGGTTATATAAAATAGTAGATATAAAAAAATAGAAACTTTAAAATAGTTTTAAAAAATTAAAGTTTAATAAGTTATACTTTTAACTTAATTCTAAATAGTATAATACTTTTAAAACTATTTATTTTTTATTTAATTTTTTTTCTAGGTCTAGTACTTTAGTAGCGTTATAATATTAGTTAGAGTAATTTTTAATTATAATTTTTTTTATTTATAGTAATAGATATTTATTAGCGTATTATTCTAGCTTACTATAGTTATAGTAGTTATCTAGTGCCTTTTTAAAAGCTAGAGTAGCTATTATTTACTATAAAAGTACTATAGTAAATTATAGAAAAGTTTAAAAAGCTATATATAGTACTATATTTTCTAAAGTTTTTTTTTAAAAAGTATCTAAACTAGGTTATACTATAATTCTAGCTTAGAACTTAGTAGTACTATTATAAAAAAAGTTCTAATAATATATATCTTTTAGGTAGGTTTTTTTTTATATTAAAAATAGTAAAGTACTTTATTATATTTAGAAAATAGTTATTCTAGGTATAT
Source organism: Plenodomus lindquistii (assembly GCA_025504975.1). NCBI lineage: Eukaryota > Fungi > Ascomycota > Dothideomycetes > Pleosporales > Leptosphaeriaceae > Plenodomus > Plenodomus lindquistii. Next base: position 721,698 of record JANUWI010000015.1, read on the forward strand.
TTAAACCTTTAACTAGAAATATATAGGCTAGAAGTTATTTTTACCTATATATAGTAAATCTATTCTAAATATAGTATATATTTTTTTATAATATAGCTTAAAAAATATACTTTAAAAGTAAAAAAAAATTAATTTTTTTATATATAGTTAGTTAAAAGTATTACGTACTTTAGATTATTTATTATTTATAATAAAGTATTTATTAAGCGTAGCTACTATAGCTTCTATAAAAAAAAATAGTTAGTTTTATTATTAAATATATATTAGAGTTTAAAATACTTTTTAGCTAGACTAGAAATACTACTCTAGACAAGTACTATATAAGTATATTTAGAATAGTAGTAGTTACTATTAATTTTAAATTAATCTAGTATTAAAGCTTTCTATTATCTATAAATAAAGTTCTTTTTATTTAATAGTTTAGAGATAGAAAGAGTACGCTCTAATAAACGTAGCTTTTTAAAAATATAAAAAAAGGCTTTAGAAAATAATCTAGTTAACTAGTAATATTAATAAGTTTAAAAGTTTTTAATATAAAATAGAGGTAAGTCTAGAAATAGAGTTAGATAAAGTTTTTTTTTTTTAATAAATTTTATTTTAGTTTATAGAGCTACTAACTTAGCGCGTAGCTAGGCTATTATTTCTATAGTATTATTAAAAATTATAGTTAGTAGATCTTTAAGTTTTACTAAAATAGGTCTAGCTTTTATTTAATTTTAATTATCTTTTAATTAGCTAGTATTAGTATTTTTTATATTTTAAATATTTAATAAATTTATAGGCCTTTTATAAAAGCTAGTTATTTTCTTCTATTTTTTAAAAAGTAGAATTTATTATCTATTAATAGAGATAGGTATTAGCTTTACTTCTAATTTTACTAGATTATTAGTAGTCTCTAAGTTTTTACTTTAGCGCTATTTAATATAACTTTTTTAAAAGTAATCTAAATTAGTAATACTATAAAAGTTTAAACTTATAAACTTTAGTTAACTAGAGATTTTTAAAATCTATTTTTAGAATTATTAATAGATTTATTAGTATTAATTAGAGCTAGAACTAGAAATGTTTTAGAGGCTAGTTAACTAAAAGATTTAAATAATTTCTTTAAATAAATTAGTAATATTATATAGGCTATTACTAGTAAAGAAATAATTTTTTTATAATATAATAGCTTAAAAATATAAAGTACTAAAAGAGATTTAAATTAGTTTAAAAGTTTATAGAAATACGCGTAAATTAAAAAGCTAAATAAATTATATTATTATAGACTTTAAATAAAAGGATAAAAAAATTATATATTTATAGTTTTATTAAAGAAATAAGCTATATAGAGTAGAACTTAGTAGTAGTTCTAGACTTTTATAAAGTTTTTTTTTTCTACTATATTAGCACGTAGGTAATAGTAGAGTAAAATTTTTATAGAATCTAGACTAGGTATAGTATAGAGGTAGTTTAGGTAAAAATTAGTATAGTTTTTTATTTTTAATAAGCTTATATAAAGAAAAATAGAGGTAGTTTATAAAAAAGCTTTTATAGCTAAAAGTTATTATTATAATAGAATATAGCTTTATTTTAAGTAGCATTTTATAATTTTAAAAGCTTTACTATATAAGCTATACTAGCTAATAAAAATAAAATAAAAAAATTTAAAACTAAACTAGTAGATATAAAAGCTATAGCTAGTTTAGCTATAAAAATATTAGCTTTAATAGTATAAATAGTAACTATATAGATTACTAGCTTTAGTATAACTTATATAATACTAGTATACTACTATATATAATAGAAAAAATTTTAGAGTCTATATAAAAAGATTTTAAATTTATACTTAAAAATAAAGTTTTTTTAAAAAAACGTAGTAGCTTTAGCTATTACTCTTTCTAGAAAAGCTTTAGATTTTTTTAGTAATAAAAAAAAATATAGGCCTATTTATAGACTTAATAGAAAATTGTTAAAGTATAAAAATACTAAAAACTTTAAATTAAATAAAATATATAACGCTTTTAATAGTAAAATAGAAGTTAAAAAGTTATAGTAGTAAATAGATGTTATAATCTTTTTATAATAAAAAAAAACTATAGACTATAAATAGATAATATAGCGCTAGTTTAATAGGCAGCTCTAGAATATTACGTATTATATAACTAATAGCTATAATAGTATCTATTATAGCTAGTAATAGATATATATAATAGCTAGTAATAAATATATATAATAACTAATAGTAAATATATATACTAGCTAATAATAAATATAATAGCTTCTATTATAGCTATTAAATAAGTATATAGAAATATTAAAATGTTTTTCTAGTAGATTATATTTACTTTATATAAATAAGTAAGTAATATATTTAGTTATTTTAAATATACTTATTACTTTTTTTAGAAGCGTATTTTTACTATTTTAGTAGTAAACTACCTCTATCTATATATAATACCTATTTTTAAAAACTAACTTTTATATTTTTTTTAATACTAGCTACTTTATATTATAGCTATTTAAAAAGATCTTTATATTTTAAACACTTTTAAATAAGTAATATTTTTATAAATACTCTAGATATTTTAACTACTAGCTACTCTAGTACTTGCGTAGCTAAGCTTAACTTCTACTTTAAAAAAAAAGCTAAGCTTAAAATATAAATTCTCTAGTATAATTATTATTTCTATATTAAATAAAATAAAATTAATAATAATAACTAAATTTTAATTATAACTAGCTTTATAAAAAAAGATACTAAAAAGTAAATTACTTTATTTTTTTGTAAATATATAGATAAAAACGTTATAGATACTAAAAATGCTAATCTAATTAAAAATTAGAATATATTTAAAACTAAACTCTAAATAATTTTTTTTTCTTTTAAAGAATTAATTATTACTAAAGAAAAAATCTAAATATTATAATAAACTAAGTCTACTATAGACTATATAATAATATTTTAGTAATACTAAAAATAATTTAACTAAAATAATAAAGTATTAATATATATATATAAGTAATTGTTATAGAGTATATATACTAAGCCTATATTTAGAGTATAGTTATATATAGTAAGCTTTATAAAGCATCTATATAAATAGAGTAGAATATATTTTTACTAAAATTTTAGTTATAAATAGTATGCTTTTTTAAGTATTTTGTATATAGTAATGTATTTTCTAATTACTTTTAAATCTACTCTCTATAATAGTTATAAGCCTAGCTTTTTTAGACTTCTAGAAATATTCTCTTCTATACGCTTAAAAGAGCTTTAAAAAAAGTAATTTAGAAAAACTAATTTATCTATTTAGTATTACTTTTACAAGCTTTATAGCTAAATTATTTATAATCTCTAAAAAGAAGTATATATTTACTATAAAAGAGTAATAGCTAGCCTAGTATATCTAGCTCTAGTTCTACGTAATAAATAGAGCTCTCTAGAAAAAGATTAATCTAGATAGTACTATTAATACTTTTAATATTATTAGCTTCTAGCTATAAAAACTAATACCTATAAATAATATAATAATTACTATAGAGCTTTATAAAAGCTATATCTAGAACTACTAGATTAAATTTAGTAACTAGAGCGCTAAAGCTGTTTATATATAATATATATAGAACTAGATATAGTAAATAGTTAATTTAGAGCTTATAGTACTAGTAATAATAACGTTTATTTAATAGAAAAAATTAATACTCTAGTTATTTATAAAATTATTAAAGTATAAATTTATTTCTACTAATTATATAATAATAAATATTATATGCTTCTAGTATAAAGTATACTTTAATAAAGTTTACTAGAAAAAAATAAATTTTTATAACTAGTTTTAAAACTAGTATAATCTATATATAAAAGTATAAATATATAGTATTACTAAAATTAAAAAGTAGTTTATAATTTAGAATTTTTTTAAAACTTTATTATAATAAAGCTATATTCTATTATAATAATAACTTTTAGCTATAGAAGCCTTTTTATAACCTACCTCTATTTTTTTCTATATAAGCTTATTAAAAATAGAAGACTATACTAACTTCTATCTAAACTACTTTTATACTATACCTAGTTTAGATTCTATAAAGATTTCTACTTTACTATTACCTATATACTAATATAGTAGAGAAAAAAAAAAACTTTATAAAAGCCTAGAACTACTACTAAATTCTACTTAATATAGCTTACTTTTTTAATAGAACTATAAAAGTATAATTTTTTTATTTTTTTATATAAAGTTTATAAAAATATAATTTATTTAGCTTTTTAATTTACGCGCACTTTTATATATTTTTAAACTAATTTTAACGCCTTTTAGTACTTTATATTTTTAAACTATTATATTATAAAAAAATTATTTTTTTACTAGTAATAGCCTATATAATATTACTAATTTATTTAAAAAAATTATTTAAATTTCTTAGTTAACTAGCCTCTAAAACTTTTCTAGTTCTAGCTCTAATTAACGCTAATAGATCTATTAATAATTCTAAAACTAGATTTTAAAAATCTCTAGTTAACTAAAGTCTATAGATTTAGACTTCTATAGTATTACTAGCTTAGATTACTTTTAAAAAAGTTGCGTTAGATAGCGCTAAAGTAGAGATTTAGAGACTACTAATAATTTAGTAGAATTAGAAACAAAGCTAATACCTATCTCTATTAATAGATAATAAATTCTACTTTTTAAAAAATAAAAGAAAATAACTAGCTTTTATAGAAAGCTTATAAACTTATTAAATATTTAAAATATAAAAGATAACTAATACTAGCTAATTAGAAAATAATTAGAGTTAAATAGAAATAAGACCTACTTTAGCAGAATCTAGAAATCTACTAACTATAATTTCTATTAATATTATAAAAATAATAGCCTAGCTACGCACTAAATTAGTAGCTTTATAAACTAAAATAAAACTTATTAAAAAAAAAAACTTTATTTTACTTTATTTCTAGACTTACTTTTATTCTCTACTAAAAATTTTTAGATTTATTAATATTACTAGTTAACTAGATTACTTTTTAAAGCTTTTTTTTATATTTTTAAAAAGCTACGTTTATTAGAGTGTACCCTTTCTATCTCTAAACTATTAGATAAAAAGAACTCTATTTATAGATAATAAAAAGCTTTAATACTAGACTAATTTAAAATTAATAGTAACTACTATTATTCTAAACGTGCTTATATAGTACTAGTCTAGAGTAGTACTTTTAGTTTAGCTAAAAAGTATTTTAAGCTTTAATACCTATCTAATAATAAAGCTAACTATTTTTTTTTTATAAAAGCTATAATAGCTATATTTAATAGATACTTTATTACTAGTAATAAATAGGCTAAGGCACGTAATACTTTTAACTAACTATATATAAAAAAAAATAAAACTTTTTTTACTTTTAAAATATATTTTTTAAACTATACTATAAAAAAATATATACTATATATAGAATAGATTTACTATATATAGATAAAAATAACTTCTAGCCTATATATTTCTAGTTAAAGGTTTAAATATACCTAGAATAACTTTTTTCTAGATATAATAGAGTACTTTACTATTTTTAATATAGAAAAAAAAACCTACTTAAAAAATATATATTATTAGAACTTTTTTTATAATAGTACTACTAAGTTCTAAGCTAGAACTATAGTATAATCTAGTTTAAATACTTTTTAGAAAAAGATTTTAGAAAATATAGTACTATATATAGCTCTCTAAACTTTTTTATAATCTACTATAGTATCTCTATAGTAAGTAATAGCTACTCTAGCTTCTAAAATAGTACTAGGTAACTACTATAACTATAGTAAACTAGAATACTATACTAATAAATATCTATTACTATAAATAAAAAAAATTATAATTAAAAATTATTTTAACTAATATTATAACGCTGCTAAAGTACTAGACCTAAAAAAAAATTAAATAGAAAATAAATAGTTCTAAAAATATTACGCTACTTAGAATTAAATTAAAAGTATAATTTATTAAACTTTAATTTTTTAAAGCTATTTTAAAATTTTTAATTTTTTATAGCTACTATTTTATATAACCTAGGTGTAGGTGTAAAACTACTATTATTTATTAATACTAGCGCCTAAAAATATTTTTTTTTAAATTTATATATATTTTTTTTTATTTTTTTTATTTTAAACTAAAGTCTAAAAACTACTCTATTTAGTAATAGTTAGAGCGTTTAAAGACTAAATCTTTTTACTAGTTATAGAATATATCTATCTTTATATAATTATAGATAGATAAAAAATTCTAAACTATCTATTTATTATACTTAATTTAAAAGCTTAGAATATAATTATTAGAATATAATAGTTAAAAAGGTTTAAAATTCTACTAGATATAAATAGGTTCTAGTTATAGTAGCTAGCTATTTACTTTAAAACTTATATCTCTACTTTTTTAATTTTTATATAACTTTATTAAAAAATACTAAAAAAGTACGTTACTTTTAATATTAAAAAATAAAATGCTTTATAGAAAAAGAAGTTATATTAAAAAACTAGTAGTCTACACTTTTTAATTAATTATATTTATAGAATTTTTAAAGCCCTATAATACTAGAATATCTCTCTAGAGATATAAAAACTAGACCTGCTTTAATAACTTTTTAAAACTCTTTTTAGTTTCTAAGTTACTATTATTTCTACTAATACCTTCTATTTTAATATAAAAAAAAATAAGTTTTTTACTACTAGTATATATAAAATTAACTAGATTTTTAAAAACTATAATAAAAAAAATGTCTAAAAAAATAACTATTTAATCTAAAACTAACTCTCTTTTTACTATTAATAGTATTAGAACGTATTTAGTTTATTAGCTATAGAGAAACTACTAGAATACTATTTATATAACTATAAAATTATTCTAAATAAATTTTTATTTAATAACTTTAGCCCTCTATATAAGTAAAATACTAAAGACTTAAAAGCTATTAAAAAGTATATTTAGAAAAACTTATAGAAAAGATTTATAGAGACTAGTTATAGCTTTTTTACTTTTTTTATTCTCTATATCTATAAATCTAATAAGTTACTTTATATCTATATTAACTACTATAAGTTTAACTAGCTTACCTAAAAAAACGCCTATTTAATTCTAAAAATAGATAACTTAATAATCTATTTAAATAAAGCTAAAATTTTTACTAAGTTTAATATTTAAGTAGCTTTTAATAAAATCTATATAGATCTAGAGTCTAAAAAATATACTACTTTCTATACCTACTATAAATTATATAAGTATAAAGTACTTTTTTTTAGCCTCTATAATAGCCTCTCTACCTATTAAAAGTATATAAATAATATACTTATAGATTATTTAGATAATTTCTATATTACCTATTTAAATAATATTTTTATTTACTTTAAAAACGTCTAGAGCTACTAATAACACGTTAAGCTTGTTTTAGAAAAACTATAAAAAGTAGAACTATAAATAGTAATTAAAAAAAGTAAATTCTATATTATTTAAACTAAGTATTTAGAATACATTCTAACTAATAAAGGAATAGAGGTAAATCTAGAAAAAGTAGAAGTACTTTATAACTAGGTCTAATCTACTACTATAATAGGTATTAAGTTTTTTCTAAAGTTTACTAGATTCTATAGATAATTTATTTCTAAATTTTTATAAGTAGCTAAGCTAATAATAGCTCTATAAAGTCTTTTAACTCTATTTATATAAACTAAAAATTATTAAAATAGCTTTAAAAAGCTAAAGTCTTTACTTTTAGTAATTCTAGTTCTATACTACTTTAATTTTTATTATTATATAAAACTAGAAACTAATATTTTAAATAGAGTAGTAGCTAGAATTATATTTTAAAAATATCTAGATAGTAAATAGTACTCTATAGCCTTTTATAGTAAAATACTTACTAAAGTAAAGCTTAATTAGAAAATATATAATAAAAAACTATTTATTATTATTACTACTTTTAAAAAATAGAAAGCTAAACTAATTTTAGTTAAGTACTAGATTTAAATATATACTAATTATTAATTTTTAGAATACTTTATAAAGAGAAAAAGTTTTAAATTAATAATAAACTAACTAGACTAAGTTTATAGCTATTTTTAACTTCTAAATTAAAAATACTTTTAGTAAAAGTAATAAACACGTAGATAGTTTTAGTTAATAATAATAAAATATTAAAAATTTTAAAGTAGCTTAGTAAAATAATTATTTTTTAGTTTTTTTTAACCTAGCTAGGCTATATAGCTATATTAACTTTAAACTAATAAAAGAATATCTAAAGTTCTTTTTATAAATAACTATTATTTTTTTCTAACTAATTTTAATAATATTACTAAATTTTTTAGAGCTAATAGAAGCACTATTAAAAAAAAACTAATAGTTTTTTAAAAAAAAATACTTTTTACTATTTTTCTAGTATTAAATAGATAATACACTTTTTTGTTATAAAAACTATTTTTATATTTTTTTAAACTTTTAATTTTATATAAAACTTTCTAGACACGTATATAATTAAATATCTATAGATTATTCTAGTACTATAAAAGATTACTAGTTATTTATATTATAATACTACTAGAAAAAAATAGAAGCTATTTATAAATAGTACGTACGTAACTACGTTACCTACTAAAAAGTTTATTTAAAATAAACTTAAATACTAAACTTTTTTTACTTTTTACTAATTCTATAGTAATCTATATAATATTTTATAATAAATTTTAAATTATTCTCTAAAAACTAATATAGCTATAATTAGATTCTAGTAATTATTAATTAACTTTTTAAATAAATAATTATAATATTATACTATAATATAACTAATATTTAAAATTTTATTTAATTATTTATATACTAGGTATACTAGTTTAAATATACTTTTAAAAATATTATTTTTAACTATAGTATTTTATTTATTTTCTAATTCTAGTCTAAATTTTATTAGATTATAGGTATTAAAATATAACTCTCTACTATTTATTATAAATAAACTAATAGCTAAACTAATATTCTTAATAAATATATTAACTAATATCTATAGCTATTTATAATATACTACTAGATTAACTAAACTAAACTTTTTTTATTTATAAACTATACCTAAATAATATTTTTATATATATTAATAGAAATAGCTTTATACTAGCTTTTATATAGTTTTAAACTCTAATAGAGCTAGAACTAGTACTATTTAAAAGTAGCTAATTTTATTAAAAAATTTAACTACTAAAAAGTTTATAATTTAGCTATTTAAATATATAATATTTAAAAATAAGCTAATAGAAATATAAAAAAAGTATAAAACTAAATATATTTTACTATTAACGTCTATTAATATTTTATTAACTAGAAAATAGAAAATAAAGTCTATTTCTTTACTACTAATCTAGTAACTATAAAACTTAGCTAAAAATTATTTAAATTATAAAAAAGTTCTTTTAAAAATTTTAAATAGATTAGGTATTTCTATAGATTTAAACTTTTTTTAGGCTTTAAAATATATAATATATTTATATCTAATATTCTTTATAAAAACTCTAATAACTTTTTACTAGAATAAAAAGCTTTAAAGCTACTAGCTACCTCTATATAAAATATAAAAAAATAGAAAATTAAAAGAATTTTACTAGTAAATTTATTTAAAATAAACTAAAATATAGAGCTAGCTAGGTAGAATATAATTTAGATTTAATTTAGTATCTAGTTTCTAACTTTATAAACTTTTTTTATAAACTATAAAATTATTACTAAAAGTATTTTTATTATTTAAAACCTTTCTAGGTACTAGATAGATAGTTTTAAATATAAAATAAAAAGTAAAAAATATATTATAGTTAGTAAATAATTATATTTTATAAATTTAATAGTTTTTTTATTTTTAATATATAAAAATTATAGCTAATATATAAAACTAGTATATAGCTTTTACTAATAAAATCTTTAGCCTAGTAAACTAACTATTATAAATAAATATAAAAGCTTTTTAAAATCTATTTCTTTACTATTATAACTTTTTAACTTTTATTTTACTATTAAAAGTATTATATACTTTATTTAATTTAAAGTTTTTAGTATTTTTATATTTTAAAAACTTTTTATTAAATTTATAAATAAGCTTATATTTTATTTTACTGCTAGAAAAACCTAGAGCTTTTCTAGAAAAAGTAGTAGCTAAAGCTACTATATTTTTTTAAAAAAGCTATATTTTCTAGCGTAAGTCTAAAACTTTTTTATATAAATTTTAAAGCTTTTTTTATTATATATAGTAGTTTACTAGTATTATATTAGTAACGCTAAAGCTAGTAATTTATATAGTTACTATTTATACTATAAAAGCTAATATTTTTATAGCTAAGCTAGCTATAGCTTTTATATTTACTAGCTTAATTTAAAACTTTTTTATTTTATTTTTATTAGCTAGTATAGCCTATATAGTAAAGCTTTTAAAATTATAAAGCGCTACTATAATTTAGTTATATTCTAGTTTTATATATATAAATATCTAAAAAAGTTAAAAAAAGCTTTAAACTAGTAAAAAAAAATAGCTATTTACTAGTTTATACTTTTTATTTAAAAGTATATAATAAATATACTTTTTTAAACCTACTAATTTAAATAAATATATAAAGTTAAATTTACTATAGAACTAGGCCTAGATAAAGTATAAATAAAAAATCTAATAGATTAAAAAATATATATCTAAAAATATAAAAATAGATATTTTTATAAAAGCTATTTAGTATTAGTATTAGAGGTAATAATAAGTAGTAATAGAGTATATATAATAAAAATATAAAGTATAAAAAAGTAAAAAAAATTATAATATTTAAAAAATTATTATATTCTACTAAAGTAACTACTAGATTTAGTAGTTATTATAATAATTATTAATAAATAGTAAATAAAAAATTATATTTACTTTAATAAAATAATAATTCTAAAATAGATTTTATATAGAGGTTATATAAAGAATATATAGATATAAAACTATTTAATTTAAAGTAAAAAGTAATATAATAAAGCTATATTCTATTATAATAATAACTTTTAGCTATAAAAGCTTTTTTATAAGCTACTTCTATTTTTCTTTATATAAGTTTATTAAAAATAGAAAACTATACTAATTTCTACCTAAACTACTTTTATACTATATTTAGTTTAGATTTTATAGAAATTTTTACTCTACTATTACCTACGTGCTAATATAGTAAAAGAAAAAAAAAAACTTTATAAAAGTCTAGAACTACTTTTAAATTCTATTTTATATAGCTTAGTTTTTTAATAGAACTATAAAAGTATAATTTTTTTATCTTTTTATATAAAGTTTATAAAAATATAATCTATTTAGCTTTTTAATCTACGTGTACTTCTATATACCTTTAAACTAATTTAAATATTTTTTAGTACTTTATATTTTTAAGCTATTATAAAAAAGTATTTTTAAATATAGTACTAGATTATAGGCTACTATAGCTTTAACTATAATATTTAATTTATTAAAATATATATATAGTAGTAGTAGTTAAATATTTATTTAATTAAATATTTAATACTATAGTAATTATAAAAGAACTAGGTATAATACTTATATATACTAGAAAAATTTAAAAAGTACTTTTAAATTAAATATAAACTTTATAGTAGTAAAGTTAGATATTAATAGTATTATAAAGTGTATATACTAAGTTTATACTTAGAGTATAGTTATATATAGCACGCTTTATAGAGTATTTACGTAAGTAGAGTAGAATATATTTTTACTAAAATTTTAGCTACAAATAGTACGCTTTTTTAAGCATTTTCTATATAGTAATCTATTTTCTAATTACTTCTAAATCTACTCTCTATAATAAATAGTAATAATAATAATAATTAAAAATATAGTATTTATAATACTAAAAAAAAGTAGCTAGTTTAGTAGTATAGCTAGCTTAGTAGAAGAATACGTTATAGTACTATTATAAAAGTATATTTTAGTAAAGTTTTAGTAGAGCCTAGCTATTTATCTATGCTAGCTACTTGTTTATAGAGTATGTTAGCTATAACATAGTTAAGTATAATCTTTAAAAAAGAGTTAGGTTTAGCTTCTATAAACACTAAAATCTCTAGGCACTCTTTGCAAAGCCTAGGAGAATAAAACACACATCTTGTTTGCAGCGCTTCTATAGTTCCACTAGAATCATTTCTGCGCAGCCTTAACATGAACATCAACGACAATGACTTCCCACCACTACCAACGCTCAAGCCGCGGCGGTAGCGGCCACCCACCCATCAGAAGATTACGACAACACTCCAAAGACCTTTCACGTCTGCGACGCTCAGTGATCTTCCAGATGAATTGATTCTTGACATTTTGGGCTACCTATCAACCATTGCTAGGCGGAGGTATGGTGTACGTGACTTGTCAAGCCTGTCCCGAACAAGTCGACGACTACATCGCATCGTCGGTCCGTGGCTCTTTGAACATTACACTAGCTATTATTGTGAACCTTATGCCTTCCTTCGCACCATCATTCTCAACCCGCTGTTGGCTGAACACGTTCGCCATGTTCATATCCTCTATGGTGAACGAGAGCCACGGTTGATCTCGAGAAAGAAGCCAAAAGCACAGGACAAAAAAGTCACCAAGGAAGGCATTAGAGTCCTTGGTCTGCCAGATTGGAAGCATTGGGTCGCGGAGTGCATCGCGGACAATGCAAGCCTTGAGACGTTACATGCTATTGTGCTATTGCATACGCCCAACATTCTATCCCTCAAAGCTTGCAAATGGAATCAAGACAGCCGCAAGGATCTCAGATGGGTTGAAGTTCTGGGAAGAGCTTCTCTCGGCAAGTATCGGGGACCAATGCATGCGTTCAGTCATCTGCAGACCGTTGAAATGAATCTGAGGGCTTCATCCTTGGGTCAGATTGCGCCAATATTCCGACTACCGTCATTGCGACGGTTCACTGCGCTTGAGTTTTCAGACAACGATACACGAGACACCAAAGGCGTGGCATCCCTGGAGCGTCTGCTACCTTCTGGAAGTAACAACATCGAAGAGCTCCTCCTGCGGAGGAACTGTTCAATTTCCAATGCGAAATTGGCATTGATGGTTGCATCATCACAGCGATTGAAACTATTCGTCTATGACTATGCATCGGCAGATTTTCTCGCGCAAGAGAATGTATCTGGACCAAAATCTCGATCAACGACCCTGTCGGCCGCTCTTGACTCCCAGAAAATGTTCTTCGAGAGCATCGAAATCACTACACATGTCTCCCAGTCCAAAATTTCCCAGGCCTTACGATTCCAAAGTCTCGCTTCATACCAGTCCCTTCGGTACTTGCGGTGCCCCACTGGATCTGTCCACGACGTCAAATCAGAATTATCCACGGCTTTTGCGGACATGTTACCGCCCTCGTTGGAAACCTTACATTTCGTTCTCCCATGGCTACTACTTGATCTGAATTATGGGAACTCTGTAGAACATCTAGCAGGGAACTTTGGTACGCTCGCACCCTCTTTGAAATTGTTACATATATCCCCTTGGATTGGGTATGAGTGGGAAAAATGCGCAAGTCTTTGTTCAGAAGCCGGTCTTGCTTTCACGATAGAAAAAGTGGGCGACCGGGGATCAAGTTGGCGATTCATTTACCTGGCCTCTTCAGACTCGTCAGATGAAGAGCCCCAAGGTACCAGCGATGAAGAAGATTGAAAGAGAGAGTCTCAATCTGAGCTTTGCAGAAGCGGTCTTCTGATCTGTCGACGTGGCGCCACAAGATCGTCCGTAGCGTTGTGTCAGTTTGATAGTCTATCATGAACCCCACAGTCAAGCCATATGGGCAGAACACACGACCACAGCGAGTACCAGCGGAGAAATTGCACTTGATGGTCTGTTATTATCAGCACTTATTTCAAGATATACGGCTGTGTAGCAATGGTGGTACGATCTGAAGGTGCTATAGTCTGCAAGGGATCTACTACGGTAGTGGATACACGTTGATCACGGCGCATTCATTGTGTTTTTAAGTGTTCCTGCGGGTCCATGCTTGATCTGACCTCAAACAATGATCGTGGTCCCTGCTATTGCTGCTATGCACCGAATAGCCTAACATCGCGTTGTGAAGAATTTGACGGTCAGCCTACACACCGTCTGACTTCACAAACCATACAAGAATGTCCACTTTTGATCCGCGTATCGGGTACCGTCTGTCCTCTCTGCTTCAATCTCGGCCTCGCTTTTTCCAGCTAGAATCGTCAACTTGTTCCTGTTTACAGCCTTGAGGATGAATATGTACGACATATATCCTATCAGAGCTGCCGAAACAAAACCCAAGGTGACATAGAACGGAAGAAGATATCTGTGGGCGTATTTGTGCTTGTATAGCTGGCCTCCAATCACTCCGGCGAGATTACCGAAGCCATTGACACCGAGGACTAGTGAACGCTTGCCAGGCTCTGGATGCTCTTAGTCTCTGTGCGAATACTGGCGAGAGAGATATAGAAGGCTAGCCATAATATACTTACCTGGATTGTTGCCGCTTAACCAAGCCACCGTCAGCGGGGCGGATATGTAACTACCGAAGAGCAGAATGCACAAGCCAGCATATTTTGCATGACTAGAGTGGACTGTAACTGTAATTATCAAGCCCAAAAGGGCAATGGCAATCCCAACGATGATATGACAGCCCCTGTCTTTCCTGAGAGAATCGCATTAGACGGCATAAAAAGAAACATTACCTTACGACCTTACCGATGGTCTGAACTCAGCGCAAAGAAGTAAAGGCCAACTGCGCCGCATACGTACGGCGGGATCGACATCTTGATGGACTTTATCAGTTTTGTCTACACTATTGGAAGCTTCGTTTCTACATACCAAGTTTGCACGCAGCGCAGAGTAGCCCAAGCCTTGGACAACCAGTGGCAAGAATACGGAAAAAGCCTGACTCGGAACGCTCGCGCAAATGTTGAAAATCAAGAGATACCACAACTTTAGATCTTTCAAAGTCTCGATCAAGTCCCGCCTGGTAAGTTGGGTTCTCTCTTTGCCGTCCAAGTCGCACTCATGTGCCACATACATGGCGTTGTCGTCCTTGATGCGCTTCACCACAAATCCTCGTTCGTCATTGTTCAGGAACCACGCGGAACCTGGTCCAGCTGGAAGCCAGACCCAAGTGATGAAAGACATAAGGATAGTCAGCGCACCTTCGATGAGGAAAAGGTACTGCCAGTTGTGCAACCTGCCGTTCTTCAAATGAAAGATACCGAAAGCTGAATGCATTAGATATAGGGATGCAATGTTACGAGTGCGTTCTACTTAACCCATACAGCCAGAGAATGCGCCTGCTACAGCATATTGGCCGTAGAAAAGAGCGATACGCGTAGCCAAGTCATACCGGCTGTAAAAGGCAGACAGGTACGCGATGGCTGTCGGATAGAAGCCTGCCTCAAACGCACCCAGCATCAGCCTGACTGCAATGAGCGCTGAGCGGCCCTGAATATAAGCATGGGCAATGGTGAACAAGCCCCAGCCGAGCTGAAAACAGTCAGTAATCAAGGTTGTCGAGGCGAAGATTTGCTGACCATCATGGCCGATATCCAATACTTGGCTCCAATCCACTGCCCTATGGCTGCTGATAGTGGCTGTAGTAGTACGAATGGGATGAAGAAAAGCGAGACGGCCAAGTTGAGATCATCTGGAGTGGCCTTTATGTCTGCACTGAACCCTAACTTGACCGTCAATAGTTGTGGCTTGTCCGCTGACTCGAACGCGCGCACCTTGAGTTTCTGCGTTGCCAATGTTCGATCGATCCAGACCGTTGAACAGATATAAGAGTGAAAGGAAGGGCAACAGGGCAACGTCCATCTTCCGGTTGACGCGCTCCGCTGTATCGAGGTGCTCTTGAATGTGTGTGGCATTGTAAGGACGTACTGAGGCTATCTCCATTCGGTCAGAGGCACATGAGGTGTCCATTATGGGCTCACGACTGCCCAAACTTTCACTGGAAACTGGAGAGACAGTTCGGGAGCTCATTCAACAACTCGGATTGGAGAACAAAGATGCCTAGCAGCCACTAGGCCGCTGAAGCCGTCCTGTCCCATAATTATTGTTCCCTCTCCTTGCGCAATGGTTGCTAGGATTTTCGCGAACTTGCTCGTGCAGCCCGCGCTTTCCAGATTGGGAAGCTAGGACTTTTCGTCTGCTTCGTGGTTTCTTGCTCAATGCGCGCGTACCCTGCCTTGGCGATCCAGTGCCCTCGGATCGATGCGAGCCAGATGAACTGGTGGGCGGCAAGGTGCTAACGAAGCAGCATGTGGTAACCTGCATGCGGTAGAGACCCTGGATCGCGGGCTAAAGATTCCTCTGTTGCATGATGCAGGATCCATCGCCCGTGTACATGGAGTGCACTTGATCGACCGCCATTCCAAGCGGTCCGTAGACACTCAAGGTCCACACAATGGAGACTTGTTCCACTGCAAAGAGAGCCTTCCAGGTGTATAGTGACATGGGTCCTGGCAGCGAAAGAGTCAGCACCATCGGCCGTGCATTGCGATGACGTTGCAATGGCGCGCATGCCTAGACACCAACCCGGCATCTAGACCAGACCGAATCCTCCGTTCTGAACATCATAACTCCAAAAGGTCATACGGGGTTCGTTCTGAGGCATTCCTGAGGCAACTCATGAGGGGTTTAATGTGAGATGGATAAACGTTTACCACATTCTATGGACATGTGGCCTTTCAAACTGCCTAAACAAGAGTTCCTTCGTTGTAGCCGTTTCCATGAAGGCTCCCGAGGGCTTCAAATGAGCATGCCCTGATGCACCTGTAAGCCGTCGCTTTGTTTCCAGGCCGATAGGTCCGGGTACAGTTCATCGCGTCCAAGCCACGACATCTGAGGGTGTCTCATAGGTGCCGTGTGACCCGTGTCGTCCTCCGCGGATGAGGAAGCATGATCACGTCCTGCGTCATTACCGTGGTAAATCATGTCGAGATCTCGCGATAGATAGCGATCCACAAGGGCTTTCAAATCCTGAAGAACTTGGAAACAATCCTTCGGATAGTGTGTGCCAGTCTTGGACTCCTCTTCGAAGACGCGTATTGCGTAAAGGATCTCAGAGTCATGTAATTGACGGCCACAAGACTCGACGACCTTGACACCACGGGGTACACTCCGATTTCGAGTGGCGCTGTGTGCGATGCGGTCGAGGAGCAGTACAACGGTCGCATTGAACAGGTAGTGTAAGGCGCACTGTAAAAACTTTCTTTTCTTGTGCAAGCGTTGCGCCAAGGTAACATTTCGAAACGCAGCTTGCGAGCATGCCACGATATGTGCCGATTGTGCATGCTGTTCGACCGACCAGTCCAATCCATGGAAGCGCGCGGCAACAGCCTGTTTGACCGCAGCCAAATACACGGGTCGCGTCGTCAGCACGATGAACTGACCTTGCGCCATATGTAAAATCATGCAAGATGGCTCTGGGCTATCGAAGTCCAGCCCTGCGGGGAGTTGTACGCGCCAGTGATTGAGCATTTTCAATGCTCTATCGATGATTTGCGTCGAGGACCTTGCTTCCTGATCTCGCGGTGCAATTTTGAATGTCTCGCAGACTATGAAGCCGGAGATACGGGCTAACTCGATGTTGGCACGAATACCTGCACACGGAGGCATGTCGCTAATTTTGTCAGCTCTTCTATGCTTCGGAGGGTACAATGATTACATACGGCACATCAGAGGGGAGCGGGAGGCGGACGGCTTCGTCCGCTAACGTTGGAGGGCGACCCATCAGGACACTTAGCCAGCGATCCATGATGTAAAGAGACCAGAAAGTGCGTGTGCTCGGCTCATCACGGAACGTTCTGAATGCACCATGTATGACAGCAATGTGTATAGCCAAGCTTACGTACATGTAAGCAGCATCCCGCCTGTTGAGCTCGATCAGATAAAGTCCCATCAGCGCCAAGACTGGGACATCGCTCAATGTGAACCGCACCGTGTCAAGCGGGTTGCCCAGCAAAAGTCTTGCCCGCATGAAGTAAGCTTCTCCTGTGTGTTGCTCAAGGTGGCGGAAGGACATGGGGTAGATGGATGAAGCCAGCGCAAAGCAGACATGGTAGAAAGCAAGGGGTCGATGGGTGTCTTCAGTCGTCATGGTGCTCAACGATAGCGAATTGGCCGTTGGAACAGGGGGTTTTGACATGTCCCCCCACCCTGTTCACAAAGTCCTGCAATTAGTATTTGCGTGACAGCGAACAGAATATCAGCATGGAACTTACACATGCTGCCACCAGAAACGAAGTCGTCGTCGCCGTCTTGTATAAGATGTCGCAATTCCGCGAGCATCGACACCATTTCTTGTCTGTCTGGTAACCAGAGCGGATCCACACTTGGGTTCGGTAATGGACGTGAATCGAAAGTCTGGTATCGACCAATTGAACCAACAAATGATGAGCCATCTCCGGAGTCGGGCACAAACGATAGCGGAACAAGCGTCAACATGAACTCTCTGAGACAATCCAGGAATGTTGCGCCAGAGGTTCCTCCCAGATATCTGGTATTGCCATCAAAATCACAAAGGTGACGGCCAGGCGTAAGTGTAGGGTGCAATGGCGGCAATGTACGAGTGTTTTGGGGTCCATGCTGCTCAACTGAGGTTGGAATTCCATGTTGTACTGCGATGCGTCGATCCTTTTCAAGTTCAGCACAGCGCCTGCGCAGCCGCTCATTCTCGTCTAACAGCGCATTTCGGGTCGACTCGGGCGCGGCATACTCGCATTCACGCGACACTTTGCTGCACCTGTGACATGGCTGATGTCCTGAGCATTTCACGCGCCGGACGTTGCAAGCGTTGCATCTAGAAAGTGAAGGTTAGTGAGGTGCTCGCATCAGCGTCATGCTTCCGCATCCTCAAAGCTCGAGGGAGAGGGCAGTGTGCGGCAACGTCCTGACTGCTAGACAACCCTTCCGGAATTCTTCCGCGCATCAACGGTGCGGTCTCTGTCCGTAAAGTTCAACGTTGGGGGATTGGGTTGAACTTGATTGATGAGGCGTGATGGTGTCGCACTTACGCTCGTATTACGCGTTTTCGTTGTTCGGGTGCAACCTTGTGGCGACGTGGGTTTACTGGTAGACGTGCCTGAGGAGAAGAGCGATCTATACCCTGCTCTGAGTCGGATTGCATGCTAAAGCCGGTGCCAATATGGCGTAGATGGTTGCGGAGAGGGACACTGCGGGTGCAAGGCGGAGACGCGCCCTTCTCTCGGTTGCGTATCGGTATTGTTCTTTACGCCACGCGGGACGCGTCGCGCGCAGGGACTTGTTGTACAACGTTGTCATTTACAAGACATGGGTGAACGGAGATGGTATGAAGTCGGGAGTATCAGTGGAGATATGTAGCTAAGAGGACCTCGGACTGGTCAGCGGAGGTACTCCCGGTTGCCGCTTAGTGCTTTTGGGGTGGCTGTCGCTTCTTGCGCAGATCTGTTTCTCTTCCAGCGCAATTATAATCGTCCTATTTAGGGTGATGCAAGGATATGGCGTGTGATGAAATACATGTGGAATGCTGGCTTGATGTACTTGCAGGCGACCATTCGACTCAATGTGCCTGAATTATTGTGGTGTACTATAGCAACATGGCACACTCGGATGGCATAGCCAAAGCTTCCCAAAAAGACGGTTGAAACTTTTTTGAGTCGCATGCATCTTCTGTTTCTAAAACATGGTGCACAACAGCATCAAGACCCCGAAAGGTGCAGGCTGACTACAGCACGAAAGTCACTTGAATGGTGAAAGCTCAGGTGGTACCAGTACCGGAACTTCCACATCCGCTTAGCAACCAAGCGCAGTCAGAATCGGCGTCACTACCATGCCACAAATGATATTTAAAAATTATATACTTAGCCCCGGAAAGACATGCGCAGCCAATAGGCAGAGGAAGGGAAGAAGAAAGATAAGAAGAAAAAAAAGAAGACGGGGGATTCCCTGGACGCTTCAAAGAAATGACATGAGCAACTATTAAGAATACGGAGAAGACAGGCAAGAAGACAAAGGGAAGCATACGTTGCCAAACCGCACGGCACCATTACCCCTCTTCCAATTCGACGCCCAAAACCCACGCACACGTCGTCCTGACCATATACTTGGCCTCGACCTCGGTCATGTGGTTCGTATCTTGACTGCCATTCCACTTGACCCCAACGAGCTTGCCGGCACCCTCCCCTTTGACATCCATGACGACAAACAGCTCTGCAATCTTGATGCCCGTCCAGCTCCTGTGGAAGTGGACTTTGAGTTTCCCGGTCTGATCGGGGCCTTCGCTGTATATGAACCATTTGTCTGTCATTTCTTGTGGGAGAAATCCGAGATAGAGGGAGAAGACGTGCAAGGGTGGAAGGAAGACATTCCAAGGGCGGATGAGGGGTGTGCCGGGGAAGGGTGTGGTGGGTAGAGCAGTGGGGGGGATGCGTTGAGGGCGGTAGGAGGCATCGGAAGAACTGTGGAGGGAGTCTGTTCGCTGCGGGCTCGAGGGTGGTTGTGGGAGATGGACTTGCTGATAGTGTGTGATGGTCTTGGCGTGGTTGTGCTGCTGTTTCTGGGGCTCGACGTGGGAGACGATGGAGGGTGCTGGAGAGTCGGGTGGTGTCGGGAGGCCTGTTTGGACGGCTGGCGAGCGGCGCTGCAGCTTTCTTGGTGCAGGCTGTTGTATGGTAGGAGATGGCAGGGCGGGAGCATAGCGGTCACTGGATTCTCTTTGTGAGAAGCGGCGGAAGATGGACTTTTTCCTGAACAATGGCTGCGGTGTCGGTGTCGCCAATGTCGCCATGGTGGCTACACGCTGCAAGTCTTTGTGTTGTGGTTCAGGTACAGCTACATGGGCGAGTGAGGGGTAGACGTTGAGGGACTCTAAGTTTAGAGCTTGAAACGGCAGAATGGACCATGAAGAAACAAAACAAAGAGGCCCAGTCAATACTGTGGGCAAACGGCGCAAGACATTCGCACCTCAGCCGCACGCATTCTGGAGCATGGCTTTATTGTAGGCTCGTATCCATACCAATACTCTACTCTAGCTACCCGCGAGGCTTGCCAAGGGCTGGGAGCTTGCATTGTTCTAGCCCCCCTTCTCCCTTCTGACGACCGCTGACCGCTGCATCTCCAGTGGAAGACTTTGGCGTGCGTGCCGGCAACAGTCGCTTGGTTGCTGCTGCTTGCAGGCCAGGGCAATCGCGATGCTAACATGTCAGAGGCGTGGAATGAAAATGTTTCGAGCGAGTGGACGTCATAACGGCCACCCAACTTTCACAAGGCGGGAAGCGCACGGGCGTTGCATCTTCACGAGGGCATGAGCGCATACTACATCATCACCAAGAGCCACGGCTCCTCAATGCCGAGATCGCTGGAGACACTTTTCTCTACGATGGCGCTATCGAGTTGTGACTAGCGTGTTGCTAGATTGGGCGTAATACAGCCATGTCGTCGGACTATTTCGCTTGGTGTGAGTTGGTACAACGCAAGCGTCTTGTAGACGTCTGCGCTCAAACATGTGTCTCGCGTGGCGCTTGGCGCGATAGCTGAAGATGCATGCAGGGTGCCATCCATCATAGCTAGTCAACAGCACCGACCTTAACCCGCGACTCAATTCCTCTTGTGGCTTGAACTTTGCTGCGTGCCGATTCGCGGCTGTCACAGTCCACAGGGACAGCTGAAATGCACATGTCTTGTGATTGGCTTGAGAAACGCACTTTGATCAAGTGCAGCACAAAGGCAGCTGTGCTGTATAACAACGCCTTGTGCATACTGCATGCAATGGTAGCGAAAAGTAAGCGAACCGCATGGCCCGACTATCAACAGCACACAGGAAGCCAGCTTGTCTGATTTGGAAGAGCAGGTGATCCGTTTGGATCTCAAATAGAATTCGTTCCATGTTGTTCATCTGTTCGTCACATGCAATACTACACCAGAAGGTCCTATATGATTGGTTGACCAAGATGCCGCTCTCCAAACAGTGGTCTTGTTCCTCAAGCAGCGAGTATTCCTCTCACCCAAGTCATTCTCTGAAAGTGACTACACATCTCACGTTAGTCCCGCCTCACTTATACGCCTTGACAAGATGGAGACAACTTACTTGTCTTCGTGCGTAAGAACTCCTCGATACCATGATTGCCATTGAAACGTCCAAACCCGCTTGACTTGACACCACCGTGTGGCAGATTAGCCTCATCATGCACAGACATGGCGTTGATATGTACCGCCCTGTTTCCCGTCAGCCACTTCCAATTCAACCAGCATGTGCCTCTGGAGCAAATCTGCACTCACCCGCTCTCAATGCGCCTCGCAATCCTTAGACCTCTCCCAAGATTCTCAGTGAAGACCGCAGCACTAAGTCCATATTCTGTGTCATTCGCAATCTCGACAGCCTGGTCATCAGACTCGATTTCAATCACCGATACAGATGGCCCAAAGCTCTCAGTGTAGTACATGTCCATACCCTTCTTCACACCATCTACAATCACTGGCCTCATTCTCGTCCCCGAGCGCTCCTTTGTCTCAGGGTGGTGTTCATCTTTCTCGTGGTCGCCGTGGATGACTTTTGCACCGTTTGCCACAGCGTCGGCAATGAGTTGCTTGTTCTTTTCCACGCCTACTGGGGTCACCAAAACGGGGGCTGGCTTCTCCTTGTCAAAAATGTCTTCTACAGCGCCCTTGAACGCAGCGATGAACTTGTCTTTGATGTCCTTATGAACGAGGATGCGCTCAGAGCTCATGCAAATCTGCCCGCTGTGAAGGAACGCACCCAATGCACATTGTACGGCTGCATTCTGCAACTCTGCGTCTTCGAGCACAATGACGCTGGCTTTGCCGCCAAGTTCCACCAACACGGGTTTCAGGCTCTTGCCAGCGGTACTGGCGATGATGCGGCCGACGGCTGTGGAACCAGTAAAGTTGATCTTCTTGATAAGGGGGTGTTCGATCAACGTCTTGGTGACTTCTGCAGCGTCTTCGGGTCGGTGGACAATCACGCTCAGTGCTCCAGCTGGAACCCCGGCTTCGGTGAGTACACTGCCAATTGCCCACCATGTGCGCGGGCAAAACTCGCTGCCCTTGAGGATAGCGGTATTGCCTGCGGCGAGTGGGTACAGTACACTCCTCATTCCTAGGACATACGGTGCGTTCCATGGTGCGATGCCCAGCACCACACCATAAGGCTCTTTGACGAGCAGCGCGGACGTTCCTTCATCTTCACACGTTGGGATGGCTCCCTGGATCGTCGAAAGTCTGCCCGCGACATCACGCAGCATTTCCGCGGTCTTGGGAATATTGAAGCCTGAACTAAAGCCCGGAACTGCTCCGGTCTCCAACTCCATGTACGAGGAGAGTTCGGCCGAGCGCGCTTCGAGGATGTCGGCGGCCTTCAGAAAGATTGACCGTCTGGCTGCGATTTTCAGTTTTGACCATGCTGGGAATGCGGACTGGGCTGCTGAGATTGCCGTGTGCACTTCGCTGAGGGAGGCACATGAGGAGTTCCAAAGTGGTTTGTTGGTAACAGGTGACGTAATTGTGAAAGTCGTCTTCGTGGTGATCTCTTGGCCGTTGATGAGGAGGGGTACGGTATACGACGGGTCTGGTGCAACGGTGTTTTGTTTCTGGGAGGACATGTTGATATGGTCTACTTGGCAAGCTTTGAGATGTTGAGACGTCACAACTATGCGATGGAGTTGAGGATAATAGTCAGGTCGAACAGGAGTGGCGTTGTGGTTTTGGATTCGAGGGTGGATATCCTGGAAATCGTGGAGATAGTATCGATCCTCTCCACATTACTCATCCTAAGTATATGCTGACATGTCGACCATAAAATTCCGCGTACAAGAGCCAGGCTACTGTAAGATTCCCTGTGGATCCCGTGTGGGTTTCTGGCTCCTATTGGCTCAACGTCACGTTAGGATACCTTGATTGGGCTTAGATTGCGCTAACCCCACACGGGAAAGCGCAGTAGCCTGTACGCGGAATTATACGGTAGTTAACCATCGTGTCACTCCACAGCTCATACTAATCACACGTCGTGCTTTTTTGTCTCCCCACGATTCCACTCGTATCCAGCATACCGGCAGTTGCACCGTCTTTTATCGCCGATAATTTTCCCCGTTCCAGGTGGGAGACCTGGATTAGTGATCGGATTGTGGAGCGAAGTGGTAGGACGGTAGCCCCCGCAAAATGCTTGACCGCGATTGGAGCATCGAGGTGGAGAAGGCGCAAACACTGCAAGATTGGACACGCACGTGAGACAAGGCCCAAGGCGTACCGTCTTGTGAAGAGAGCATGGCAATAGGACTTTTGCTCAAAGTGGGATTTTGCCGGATATTGTGGGATCGAGTTGGCGGAGGAACAGGAAGGCTGTGCAGAGTGGGGACATTGGCTCGGGAATGCGTGGCACTGTAATAGATACCTCTATCAATTAAGAAAGACGCATCAGAGCTGCAGCAACAATTTCCATGATTGACTTCGAAGTACGTCTTTTTCCAGAATGTCTTGATACCATGAACACCTGTATACAATCGCACAAAGAGCATAGGTTTTCACAGCATCGTGATAGCGTTGCCAACGGTCGGTGGGTTCCAAGGTTGTATGCATAATTAGCCACTATCAACGTTGAGAAGCACAATTGCCTTGCAAAAGAACAGACATGCTCATAACACAATCAGGTTCTCAATCTTCACGCCCTGACTTCTAAAGTAATACTTCCTTCGAATCCCCACGCCACTGGCGCGTCTGAGCAACGCCATTGTATCATCTCCACCGTTTACCATGATGAGCGGGATGGGATTTGGCCGTGGCAGACCAGAAGGCGTAAACTGCGCCTCGTCAAGCAGCGGCTGTACAAGCGGCCGTGTGTTCTGCGATTGCCCTGCACCAACGCCCGCGTTGGAATCGCGTGGTTCTTCATGCTCGGGGTAGCTGACGATAATCACCAATTGTAGACTCGTGCCGCCTGGTGGGTATGCAGCTATGTTGCGCAGCTTTGTAGAGAAAGAGCAACCCCCTCTAGGGATAACGATAATTTGATGGGTCCGTGGAAAGTCTATCGGTAGTCTTTCATCACAAAGAGTGTTCGTGTGAACGTAAATAGTAGACCATACTAGTGTGTCATCCTCACTGTATGCAGATTTGGGATCGCCAGTGTCGGGCAGTGGTGCTGCGCCGGGCCCAAGCGGAAGTGCGCCTGCAACACTGTGCCGGAGCGTTGTTTGTGAGGGTGTATTGAGCAGGTCAGAGCTCGATGGTGACAAGGTCGCCGCCGGGGCAGCCAAAAGAGCCTGCAGTGACGACAAGAAATTTGAAAGGTAAGATGGTTCCTTGTCCAGTGCTTCTGAATCAATCTCAATCATTGCTGGATCCGACAGGTTACTCAAATCACCAAGCGCATCCTGGAGAAGGTCTGACAGGGTACTCGACGCCGGAGGGGTGTGTGGCGGTACGTCGATGACTAGGTCCAGCATATTCGCGTCCCTTGTCCGAGTAAAGTATGGGTCAAGAGGATTGAAATTATCCATGGTAGCCCGCGACATGAAAACCTTCTCATCGCGACCTAGAGCAATGTTACTGATTGCATATACGCGAAAGTGTTCATCCAAGTCGATGTGTTGTCCAGTGTCAGGTCTCTTGTCCTGTTCACGGACCATACCTAGACGAAGGCCACTCATAGAATTCACTAGTATTCCGTCATGTATTCTTTGTAGTGCACTTGATTGCAAGCCATGGGGCATGCTGGGAAAAGAGAGATCGAAGGTGGTTCGCATGGCCATTGGCGAGCTTGTTGCGTTGTGGGGAATGAGCCCAAGCGGTAGCGTCCAAGGATAATACGTGTAGTTGGACGGTGATCGGACGTCGGACAGGGAGATGCTGGGATGATCGGCATTGAATTCCACCATGGGGGATTCTAGCGTTTCAATTGTTGGCATCAGATGCAACCTTGCCAAGCTCGCAGCATGGAAAACATCAGTCCGGGCAGCGGTTGCAGAAATGCTAAACGGCAGATGGGCTGGCGGAAGGGGGCACGTGTCTTGAGCAGCTTGCCATGCTGTCGATTTGTGTTTTTGAGGTTCGCCGGGTGACGGGCGTACGCGCTTTGGTATGATTAGCGGATGACCCTCGGTGGTAAAGACGAACGGTGCGTCCCATGTGTTCAACGGATGTGATGTGTCAAACAGTAGGTAGAGATACTTTGCAGTCTCGCCGAGGAAGAAGCTTTCCATACGGTCGCTCAGTTCGCCAGTGCGAACGTCCTGAAGACCAGCCCATCCGCACTTTGTCCAACAACGTCTCTTGATGTCTCGCAGCGCCATCTCACCGGCATGCAGGTACCACGGGTCTTTGGTAGCTTGATACAAGTACCATGTAGACTCGATCCATTCTGGCCGGCCGCCCCACCATCGTAGCCCTTGGTCAATGTTGCCAGTAGCCGTTGACCACCGTTCTGGCAAGGCAGAGTAACGTGTCCACAAAGCGGTATAGAGCAGATGGGTTTCAATGGCTTCATCGAGTTTCCCCGCCATGGCCAGCAAGCCCTGGTAGAAGGCGCTGAGACTGTCTATCCAAAAAGCCCGGATAGCTCCTGTGTAGAGGTCGACCTGGGCATAGTGGGGATGCTGGTGTTGTGCTCCGCGGTAGATGTGCCGCCTGACGCCATCGTGCGCCTCCTCCCAAGCAAGGAGAAATGCGTCGGGAGAGTCTGTGTCTGCGTGTGCAAGATCGTAGGGCAGTCCGGAGAGGAGGATGTGGGATTTGAGGGCATATTCGAAGAAACTGTCGATGCCAGCTCCGATGCCCGTATAGGCATTGACCCACTGGCCCGTCTCGGCATCGATGCCAGCTCCGATGAGCCCAATGCTGCTTCGCCGCTGCCATACGGCCCAGAAAGCATCCTTGGCCACTCGCTCGTACCGAGGATTGCCAGTCAGTCGGCTCAGAGTGGAGAACTCGAGGACCAGACTGGCCGCACCAGCACTGCATGTCTCGGTGACTTCTGTGCTCTTGTCGTTGGGGTCTTTGCTACACTGGCCGTGTTCAGGATCCATGTTATTTGGGGAGTTTGCGTAGAAGGGCACTCCATGCCGCAGGTTGACGCGAGGATACGGTAAGCCCGTCGGGGTGTTGAAGGCTGGCATGAGGCGGTCGGCAAGATCCGTGGCAAGGCGCAGCAGCTGGCCGTCATAGACAAAGCCATTGTCCCAGAAGATGCCCCTCTTGCCCTCGCTGTTTGCTGGCGTGGCATGGTAGCCTCGGATGGGCAGGTCCCCGACGGCGAACTGGTGCGCACTCAGCAGGCCGCCCACGCCGCGGATGACCGTCTCGAACACCTGGACCTTGCTGTCCAAATCGAAGCCCCGCGCCCTGATGCCCTGGCCGTGGGGGCCAGAGGTGCCGTCGCCATAGTGGTCGACCAGGTCTGCAATGCCGTCCTGGAAGTCGTCGAGCGCTTTGTTGCGTGCGTGGGCGGCGGGCGGCGGCGAAGACGCGAGGATGGCGAGGGTGGACAGGCTGTCGATGAGGGTCAGCGAGTAGTTGCCGAGGACGTCGTTGACTTCAATGTGGGCGGGATTTTGGCGGTCGCGAGTGAGCGGCGTGCACGACAAGGGGCGCAGCTCGTCCTCGGGGAAGGCGTGGTCCATGTAGTGGTCGAAGCCGTGGTAGAAGAGGTCGCGCGTCTCTTGGCGCAGGTCGGCCATGGCTTCAGCGGCCATGCCACGGCCGGGCGCCGCCCACAGGCCCAGCACCAGCGCGAGGCATGCCGAGAGGCGCACGAGGAGAAGGCGGGCGGGCGCAAGTCGTGGCCGCCAGCGAGGCCGTGCTGTCAGTGGCATGCCCATGGACGTGCGTGTGCGGAGGAGACATGGGAGAGTCGGCTAGGAGGGGGAGGAAGAGGGGGAGGAGGAGGAGGAAGAGGAGGAGGAGGGGGAGGAGTAGCAGTAGGGGCCCATGGTCATGATCCTGATACGGTGTCGTAAAGGCAGCGAGTGGCCCGATGGGTCGGCGGGTGCAGGGGCGGACGTCACTCGCCAAGCGCCAGCGCCAGCTCCCTCCGAGTCGAGTCAATTATTTCCTCCATCTCGCCGCAGACTCTGGAAACTGGAACAGCGCCTGCGCCTGCGCCATTGCCGCCGCCCCCGCCCCTCCCATGTGCCGTGTGCTGTAGGACCCATCACCCACAATCCATCGCAATCGCAATGCTCCCGCGGTCAGCTGTCCGCGCCCTGCGCACTCGCCCGCCCGCGCTGGCGCTTCCTCACACCACGGCGCGCATTGCCTCGCCCACAGGCCCATGGCGCGCCCGCCCCTACGCCAGCAAGAGCAGCCCGCCGCCCGAGGACAAGACATGGAAGCCCGCCGACCCCATCAAGTTTGGCGAGGCCAACAAGGCTGACCCGCTGCCTGTCCACCCGTCAGAGCAGCCCGAGTTCGACGCCGCCGCCGCCCCCGAGCGCAACACGACACCCGCACAGCCCACACGGCCAACGGGCAGCGCCACACAGGCGTCCAAGGATGCCGGCAAGCACTCGACGGCCAGCGAGCAGGACGAGTTCTCCGGGCCCACGTCGCCCGCCGCGAACACGGCCCCCACCACCGACGAGGAACCCCCGCCGCCGCAGAAACCCCTCCCCGATCTCAGGCAGGGCATTCCGTCCACCTTTGCTGCCGAGTTCGCAGACGCCGACGCCGAAGCCAGCGCGAAACGAGACCCCAGCGACCCCAGCGGGCTGCCCCAAGAGCCCGTCGCAGGCGGCGCCAGTGGCCGTGGCGGCGGCGAGCTCCCCAAATCCGCATACGAGACGAGCACCGACCGGCGGCGGAACCGCGTCGCCAACCTGGGATACCTCGCCATCCTGCTCTTCGGCACAACCGGCGCCGTCTTCATGGGCCGCAACTGGGAGACTGAGCAGGAGGAACTGGCCAACGCAGACGCCCCCAACGGCTGGTCGCTAGGCTTGATGTACGCGCGCGCCGCAGCCCGAATCAACGGACAAAAGGCTTACTATACCGAGCCCACGTTCCAGAAGCTGCTGCCCGACAAGGATAAGATCCCCGGCGGCGCCCCCGAACTGACGCTTGTCTTGAGCCTGGAGGACCTGCTCCTGCACTCGGAATGGAGCACCAAGCACGGCTACCGCCTTGCCAAACGTCCTGGCCTCGACTACTTCCTACGCTACCTCAGCTCACAGTACGAGCTCGTCATCTTCACCACGGTCAAATCCATGGACGGCGACCCCATCATCCGCAAGCTCGACCCCTTCCGTCTTGTCATGTGGCCCTTGTTCCGTGAGGCCACCCGTTTCGAAAAGGGCGAGTACA
This sequence comes from Plenodomus lindquistii, assembly GCA_025504975.1. NCBI lineage: Eukaryota > Fungi > Ascomycota > Dothideomycetes > Pleosporales > Leptosphaeriaceae > Plenodomus > Plenodomus lindquistii. Next base: position 751,003 of record JANUWI010000015.1, read on the forward strand.
TCAAGGTAGGGCATCCCTCGACCACGACAAACTCCGTCTCTGCTAACCCACATCCAGGACCTCTCATACCTCAACCGCGACCTTTCCAAAGTCATCATGATCGACACCGACCCATCACACGTCAAGCTGCAACCTGAAAACGCCATTGTACTGCCCAAATGGAAGGGCGAGCCTGGCGACAAGGGCCTCGTAGCCATGATTCCCTTCCTCGAATACCTCGCCATGATGTCGCAAACCGGCACCCCCATTGATGTACGACAAGTCTTGAAGTCAATGGAGGGCAAAGACATCCCGGTCGAGTACGCGCGCCGCGAGGCCAAGCTGCGCGAACAGTTCCAGCGCGATATTGCTGAGCAAAAGAAGAAGTCGAGCAAGAGCGCTGGTGGCATGTTCATGAAGAGCTTGGGCCTGGACGCACAAAAGCCAGGCATGGTACTTGGGGACCAGAACATCTCTCAAGGCATGGCCGAGGGCAAGATGATGATCGACATGTACCGTGACTTCAACAGACAAAACTACGAGCACCTCGACAAGCAGATTAGGGAGAATGGAGATCAGTGGCTCAAGGAGATGGCAGAGGAGGAGAAGAAGATGCAAGAGGCACAATTGAAGGATATGAAGGCTGGCGCCTTCGGGTGGCTAGGTGGTGCAGCACCAACGACCGCGACGGTCCCTTCAGCAGCGTCGGCTGGAGACGCTGCGGCTGCGCACAGCACTGGAACCTCACCGAGTGCTTCAAAGTAAACCATCTTCGCCTTCGTCTCTGGAAAGTACCATTTCCCACTCGCATCTCACTGTCGTCAAGGCGCTTGGGGCTAGATGGTTGGATTGCCAGGCTCGGTCAACAGTCAGACTAGCATGCATGTGTAACGAACTTTGTGTACAATATGTCAAACTACTATCTACGAGCGCAAAAGCTCAATACCAAAACTCTCGACCCAATTTGCACTTTCAAAAATTTCAGCAATAGACCACGCAGTCAGTCAGACTCAGGCTAGTCTTGCCTCGGCAGTCGGCGTTAATTACGTTACGTCCGTCATCTCATGTCCGGTGGGGCGGTGCATCGCGACGTCAGTCCATCTCGAATGCCAGCTCCGCTCCAAAGACTGTTACCGTTTATACGTGCCATTGTACATGCTGTGTCTCCTTTGCACATGACTGCGCTCCCGACTAGTTAGCTATGACTACACCCGAACAACCATTCACGAAACGTTGCCCACTCTTCACGCTTCCCCTCGAACTTCGCGAAGAGATCTGGTCCTTGATCCAGAAGCCTGCTGATCGCCTACACCGTAATCACATTCTCGATGCGCAGGGGTTCTTTGGCGGAGTTTACGAATTTGACTTTGCGCTTTGGAGAGTGAATAAGCAGATCTACGAGGAGGCGAAGCGTGTATGGAGACGAGAGAACGTCTTTGTAAAGATTGCCACGCCATGGCCTAGTGCTGGTATGTACCGCGTCTACCTCATAGCTGAGAGTGCGGATATTGTTGCTAGTGGGGAAGACAAAGCTCGTGAGTTGAACAAGACACGACAGATGGGAAGCTGACCGTTGATCCTCGGATACAGTAAATCACATCTCATCAGAGGGACTAGTACCGATCGTCTGTACAGATGAGAAAGCAGACCTCTTCCGGAACAATCACGCGTTTGTGCAAATTACAGCTCCTTTCCATCAAGCGGTTCCTGAACACACAGTGGTAGTGCTACTCGATGACATACATCTTTTCAGCCAGACGTGGTTCTACAGCGCACTAAGCTACCCCATGTTGAACGACCGATTGAGTACTACATTTGTCCTCCGCGATCCGTACAATCCAGATGAAAAAGAACAATCAAACATCCCTTTGCCTCTTCAGCGCCGCCTACTACTCCCTTTCGAACAAGTCAAAGGCCTCTACAGCTCCGTAATCCGCGGGTATGCTCCGGAAGTTGCAACGGAGCTTCGTCGACGAATGGCAGTTCCGGTACCCTCGCTTGTTGAACACCTTGACCGCGCGACGGACTTGTTGGATCAGGGTGACACAGTACTTGCGGCTAATCAGCCTGTTGAAGCGCTGGAACTATACATTCAAGCATTCAAGGCAATACACATCATAATCAAAGGCCGCACGCGCCGTGTATTAGCCGATGTTTTTTTTCACGAAGCCATCTCCACAGGGCGATATTCGGGTCAAACAGGTATGACAGTGCGCGTCATGCTGCGACTGCGCCTCGTCGCACGAACCGTAGCCTGCCATCTAGCAATGAAGAATTGGGACGAAGCGGCGTTTTGGGGGATGCGGAGTATCCGAATAATGCGGGAAGCCATGGATACGGAGTTTGAAGACTTTCTAACCGAGTTTCTGGGTGGCTCGGATGTAGGACTTATCTACGTGAGGACTGGAGTTGCGTTCTGGAAAATGGAAGCTGACAAGAAGACGTGGGACAAGGAGATTGAAGGGTACAAGGGAGAGGGCGATGCGAGGAGCGAGGTTTTGTGGGAGGCGGCGAGACGATATTTAAGCAAACAGAGTAAAGAGCCTGTGAGGCGGGAGTTGGTAGAGTATGGAGTACCGATGGATGTTGTGAGTAGTTTCAAGGATACGAAAAAAGAGGAGGAGGGAAGCGTTATTGCTGAGCATGGGAGTGGGGAGGAGTAATACTCTTAGTAATGTCGGTGCTTTTGGACTACTACCGCCGAATGGTTGATCCATCGCTTTTATTAAGAACATTCTACTGTAACAACATGATCAACATGCTCTTATTCTATGAGCAGGGCCACACAAACATCAGCCTTCAGATATTCACGCCAGACCTATGCTTTCCAAGTCTTCCACGGTGGAGTCAGACTCGGTCCTCGTCACTATCTCCCACGTTCACCAAGTCCCCCATGAACTCACTTTCACTTCCGTCCGTATTATGAAAACCCTCCACATTCGTCGACGCCGACCGCACAAGACTCCGTCCCAGCATCTCTGCACTCGACGCGCGGACATCAACTTCGCTACTGCGGCGTCCGGAGCGAAACTCCTGTACCATACTGCCATCATCTGGACACAGGGTGGTCTGTTCAAGGTTTCGTAGGTAGGATGGAAGGGTGGCTGTCATGTGTGCGGCGAAATTTGTAAAATGCGACAAACTGGATGAAGAGGAATTGCCACCAGTCAGATGAAGAGGATATTGGATAGCCGGACCGTTGTAATACCCCTTGTCCCCTATATGGGTGAGCATGTCGACCATTATATGGCCACGAGGCCCGAGGAGATTGGAGAGTTCGACAGGAGTATACTGTGAGTATTTGCACGAGATGCCCGTGACACTTGTAAACAGTGTGCAGATATCAAGGCCTGTTGCGATGCATGATATAGCTGCATGATTCGTGCGAGGAGGCGAGGACAAGCAGACCCTGAAGAAGGTGCCCATGTCCTTGGTAATGTTCGTCCATGGGATAGGCGAGTTGGGTGAGAGTGTGGTGCCGAACGTGAAGGAGTCACCTTCGGTCTATTCTTGTTCAGACGCAATTCTAATACGTGCATATTCGTGTGAATGACTTACCCTTCGTAGAAACATAGTCCAATCTTCCATGTATAGCGCTGGAATCAGCACGCGCGTACTTGCTGCCAAATCTGGGTGTCTCTCCTTCAAATAGTCCAGCGCGGCCGCTTTACTCTTGAATTGCTGTAGCCCCCTCTTCTCCTCACCCGCCGCGGCGGCGTCCACCTTCAGCAGAGTTGATAATACCAAACACTGCAACCCTGTCATCTTGGCAGCAGCATCCACGATTGCTTGTCCCTCTCTCAACTCCCTAGACCCAGCAATCTCCTCCACTGTTCTTCTCCTCACATCTGCCAAGGTCCGTGTGGAATGCTCATCGAGATGACGATAGAAGTCTGTGACGGCGAAGATGGCTGTTGCTCCTTCAAACGCTTGCTCTAGGCATGCGACATCGCTGTAATCGGCGATTTGTGCGAGCTTGACACCGTTCAACAGCCAAGTGCGACTTCGGGCACAGAAGGCGTTAGTGGTGATGCCGAGTATACGGAAAATGTTGGTCTCGAGGATCGAGTGGGCGATGGATGAACCTTGACGGCTGTTGATGCCTACAACTACAAGAAGGGGTTTAAGTGCAGCCATTGGAAGATACCGTGTAGGGCAATTCGAACGAACCTGTAGAGATTTTTCAATCATACCAGTGTTTGTTGATTTATGTTCCTGCGCTAGCTCGATTGATAGAAGTGATGGTGAGTGTGAGCATGGGCGTTGGCCTGGTTGGAAGTGAACCAGGCCTCGTGCCGAATATTTGAATCCGAATCGGCCGTCATGTTTAACGCCTAGAGTCCCTAAAGTTTCGTCGCACTGGTGCTGGCAGCATCGATAGCATCTAGCAGGACACATTGTTGACGTGACGGATACGCTGAAGATGGACGATGAGCACCACGACTCGCATTGTACATGACCGGAAATACTACATACATGTCAAGACTGCAGTTTGATATATGCTACCAACAAGCATCTTCAGACTGCTTCTTTGACCTTGACAATTGCACTCAACATGGCTGACAAAAACATCATTGACACATGAACAATCGACAATCAGATGACGCTCAGGGAGAATACTCGGAGACTGTCGGCACGGGACCCTACCAGCTCCTCTTCGGTCGATGGCATTTCTTTGGAGAAATGATGCGATCGAGATATGACTCTACTCTAATAAAGATAAAGTTAGTGTCTCATGAAGTGAGTGTCCATGTCAAGCCGTCATGCTTAGAGTATGCTCGTGGCAACCACGTTCGTGTGCATGGGCTGGCCCAAGCGTCATGACGGCATTGACTGGTGGCATCTCATGTCGACTCGACTGGCATGCAGAAACTTGACGTCTCCCCCCTCGTCGCCTGCCACCCCACAGCAATGCAACGCCAATTGCTGTCCCACACCCGCACGCTGACCACATGTCTTGGACGGGCACGTGCTCCCGCGACGGCGGGCACAAGCGGGCGCTGCATCCACACGACACGGGCGCAGCTGCTGCAGTCACGGCCCCCGCAGACGCGCGACCGCGGCCCCAAGAGCGACGAAGACACGCAGACGGACTTTGGCGCCCTCGACGTGCTGCGTAACACGGCCGCGCCTGCCACGTCCATTGACGCGTGCACGCCCGACGGCTTTGCGCTCAACAACCAGATGCGCGTCAGTGGCTGCGGCCTGTTCCTCGTGGGCGGCGAGGCGTTTCGCTGGCGGCCGTGGACGCCGCAGGCACAGGCGGCCGACGACGCGCTGCAGGGCCGCCTGCTCAACACCAAGCAGCAGTGGGAGGTGCCCGCCAGCGCGTGGGGCGTGCTGGAGCTGCTCTACCCCAAGCCCGACCTGCTCATCATCGGAACCGGCCCCCGCGTCACGCCCGTCGCCCCTGCCGTCCGCGCCTACCTCAACGGCCTCGGCATTCGCCTCGAGATCCAAGACACCAGAAACGCCGCCGCACAGTTCAACCTGCTGGCCACGGAGCGAGGCGTCGGCCAGGTCGCTGCTGCCCTCGTGCCCATGGGCTGGCGGGAAACACGCTGAACACAACAGCAAACACTCGGCACCACGGCCCTGCCATTTTCTGCCATGCCTATGCCGCTACCCACCCACTCTGCCCCCACACCACCCGTCCTTGCATACCTCTTTCGCGCCTTCGTACAGCTCCTCGCTGGTATGTGGGACTACAGCCTCCGCTTCGGCTTTGGCCCGCGGGCACCCACCATGGACGAAGAAGCCTCAGCACCATTGCTCGCTGCCGACGCAGGCTCGCTTGCCAACTACGGCGCTGCCAGTGCATCAGACTCCTCGCGTGGGCCAACGCGTCCAGACCTGGAAACCATGCTTGCCCCCATTCATGTGCATCTGGAGAAGCTCAAGAGCACCACCCCGGCGAGCCGACCGCCCTACAACCCGCGCATCCGCACTGCAAGTCACGCCCAGGTCATCAAGACACGACTCCTGGCAATTGGCGCCTTCATCGTGGCTGATCTCCTGGCACAAGAGCCCGAAGCAGACAAAGGACTTCTAGAACTAGACATCTGTCGCCACATTGCCACCCACTATTGGCCGTTGCCTGTCACGTATTCCACCCATCTGCATGTTCTGGAAATCTATCGCAATGCCCAGTACAAGCTGGCAGACCAGCCCTGCCAGTCTGCAGTGTAGCTATCATAGACTGTCGATACGTTGTCATACTCGGCAAGCCCCTTGAAATCTGAGGCGTCAAGAATGAATACACTTTTTCAAAAGAAGAAATTTGTCCGGATGCTTGGCTGTGATATGCATCGTGAGCTCGTCGTGGGACCATGTGATAGCGTGTAGGGGTCCAGTGCCCATAAGTCGTTCGTGACAGAAGTCACCGACAGAAATTACGGAGACTTGAAGTAAGGAGACTGTCTGGGCCTCACATGATAGAAATCCCGCCTCAATCATCATATACCCCTTTCTTTCCCAACATGGATGCGAGAAATGTTATGATTTACTAGCTCCAAAACTCAGCTCCAGCTTATGCAAACTTGACCCAATTGTCCAAGGCAGATGCGAAGATACAAGGCTAATTTGCAAGCTGAAGTAATTACACTACTGGCATAGAACACTCTTACATGGGAAGACAGCAAGACTATCACTTTGGGAAGAACAGGCAGAAGGAGAAGGAGGAGACGCAGAGAAAGGTGAATACGAAAAATGATAAGAGGAATACCACAGGCCTATCGAGCCATACCACCCCCTCCACGTCTAGGCTCAAGAATACACAAAGGAAAGTCGCCGGACAAGCGGACATGTATACCCACTCTAGCCTACCCTACCCTACCATTTTCCCAGTGCCCTTGACTCAATCCAAAAACTCCCAATCACCTAGCCCCTTATCTCCTTCCCAATCGAATGCCGTCGCTGCGCCTCAAGCCAGCTGTCAATGGTAGATTCCCTCGTGATTGCATCATCAAGCGATAGCCGGCCGCGATGCAGTGCATGCTTCGCCTTCTAAGCGCCCGGTGTCACGCTCTTCTCCCTTGAGTCCCTGCCTCTGCTCAAAAGACCCCGTCTTGCACCTTTCTCTGCTGGTCTCGGGCTCACACTGCCAACTTGGCCTGCGTCTTCGGATGGCTGGAAGCTACTTTGTATCACGACCATTCCCTTGCCCACACCGACATTCTGCTCACTGCCATTGCCCTGATCAGAAATTGTAAATTGAGCCTCACCAAGTTCCTCGTCACGGCCAAACTTGCTATGGTCCTTGACAATGACTTTGAAGAATGAGTCTGCGGTGCAGGGTACCTTGAAGGATTCGTCGTCGAAACTAACGCTGCCAGAAGGTGCCTTGATATGATCGGTCTTGTGTACTTCCTTCTTGCCAAGCTGGATATGAACGCGCACATTGGTATTGGCTGGGAAGCCATCTGCGCTGATAACAGAGATATTGGCGGTGCCTTGCTCGCCCCCTCCCGGTGTGCCATCGCCAAAGCGGCTATGGAAGCTCTGAGCGCCCCAGCTGCGGTGTCGGTTGTGATTGGATGGGCTGTCCTTACCAGCCGTGCCATTGCCGTTACCCTCAGCTTCTACCGAGATCATGGGTGTGTCGGCTGATGGTCGTGGTGACGTGTCGGGACGCTCAAAGTCCTCTTCTCCGCCAGCGCCGCGCGACTTCCTGCGCTTGAAGCCACGGCCGAGGAAAGTACCTGCGCGTACAACGTTGCCGCCGACAAATGCTGCACCCTTACCTACGCCCTTGACTGGCGCACCGATGACCTTGCCAGGAACCGCGAATGTGCCAGAAAAAGTACTTGATCCTTGTCTAGATCGAACAACATAATCGGGTTTGAATAGCATGCGCAAACGAATTGCACCAGATTTCCCATCAAGATTAAGAGTGACCTCTTGTTGCTGGAAGGGTTCCAGGATCTCCAAATTGATCGCTGACTTGCCAAGAAAGTCGGCTTTGTCGCCAAAATCCCAATCGTACACGTTGACCACAAAGTCAGCGGCGGTTCGGCTTCGCACCGGTACTTCGAAGTATTCGTTCCACGAAGGATGAAGCGTCTTCTTTTGAGTCTTCGTCTTGTAAACTTCCTTGTCGTTTAGCGTAAACTTGCAGTATGGGTCAGAGTACCCGTTGCGGTCGGCGGCTGGTAGGTCTGCCGCGTCCAAAACGTCTACGCGTAGAGTACCCTGATTATTAAAAGATTCGCTGGGGTCGAGATGCATCTTGATAGGAATGTACTTCAGGCTGACCGTGATCTTGTTTTCACGTCCGCTCTTGTCCTTCAAGACAAGTTGTGTTGGGTTGTACTGTCCGTAGTCAGCATGCATGGCCAGTACGTCCAGCGAAAACAAACTTACGAGACATTTGCGCAGGGTATCGATCGTATTTCCTGTAAGCTTGGCGATGACATGGTCTTCGTCACCGTCACCATCAGTGTCGACGTGTTCAATAATCCGTAGAGTGATTTTGGAGAAGTCCAACTCGCGTATCATAGTGTCGCCGACTGTACTTGGGTCAGCATCTGTAGTAGATGGAGTTGCGACCGATGGTGCCTTACCTTCGTTGAAAGTCATGCTGTTGTTCCTGATCTTTGCGCTGGAGTGGCTAGGATACGCCATGTCGTCCATAAGAACATCAACGTAGCCGCCTGTTCTCGCAAATTCGCCATCGATCAGCTTGAAAACAAGCAGTCCGGATTCTGTCAAAATTAGCCAGAGTTCACAACATGCAGTACAGGGTACGGGTAATCAGGCTACTGTTTGGGGCTAAACAGACTCAAACAACCAAAATTCCCAGTATCCTTGACTTCGCGGCATAGCGTACCGTAGTGTTGAAGATCATCGACTGTGAGCTTCAATTTTTCGATCGCCTTCTTCTCTGGAATCGACTCAACTTGCTGTAGTTCGTTCCTTTCGAGCTGTTTGGCGAGATCCCCTTCACTAGACTTCATAGAGGAGATAGTCCCAGCGGTCTCGGAACGTGCCATCCCGGATCCGCCCGATACAACCCGCTGGTGACTCGTCTTGGATTCAGCAGTCCTAAGGGAAGGTGTCCTAGAGATACCGTTTGCAGTGCTGGCCTTCTCGCCCTCTTCTTCGTCGTCCTCGGGGTCCCATGTCGCATAGGTAGGATAGAAAGAGCACGTATAGTTCAAGGTACCCTTTGCCTGCGATTGGCCTGCGAGACGTAGCGCACCGGCAGTGGGCTGTTTCTGCTCATATACAGCGTACTCACCATTCTCCTCTTGCCGGAGATAGTCGCCTACCAGAATCTCAATGTGGCCTAAAGACCGATCCTTTCCAAGATTCTCCTCATCCATGACTTCGAGGGTAAGCTTCTCGCGAATCGTATGTACGGGTACGTAAACAACCTCGTCCCATTCAGGGTTGAGGTTGTTCTTGAACGTAACGGTTCGACCTTTCTCGATGCCTGAAAGTAGTACACGGACGTATGGATCTGATTTGCCCAGCTTCTCAAGGTTCCGGAGATCACGGGCGCTCTGAAAATGCAGTCTCATCACACCGATGGGCGTCAAGTAACCACCCGAAGCCAATGCACCCTTGAGCGCAACAGGTTTCCACTCCAACTTCATCTTCGCGCGGCCACTCTGCGTACCAGCCAGGTTGAACCACTCGTGACCTTTGGCGCCGAGCTCCAGCATATCGTCGATTCCAATTTGGTAGGTTCCAAGGATGATATCAGCAGCCAGATCGCGATCGTCTTTGATGACAAGGCCAAGCTTCGCCTTCTTGCGGTCGGTGATGAGCATCTCCTTGGTGGCGTCCGGCCAAATTGGCTGATTGGTCCGCTTCATGATGCGCGACGTGTGGATTTCACGCCCATTGAGTAGTAGTACAGCATAGGGGTTGAGTTGGCCAATCAAACTCTTGCTGCCATCCATGTCCTTGGCCTGCTCGACAGTAAACTTGCAGATACCAGTGCGTGACTCGGGGGGCGGCTCCTGGGTTCCGTCTTCAAGCCTGGTGCCCTCCAGTACAGGGAAGAAGCGCACATCAGCTTGGAGGAGACCCCGAGGTCTACCACCAGACATGATCTCAAGGTGCAAATTCTCATGGTCCGTCTCTGTTTCGAGCTGCTCGAGTGCGAAAGTAGCAGTCCCTAGCTCTTTATCTTTGCGGATGTCATTGTAGTCGAAGAGGTTGATGGTGAGAGAGTCCTTGAGTGATGTAACAATAATATTGACAGTTTCGTTCCAGCGCGGATTAGCGTTCTCATGGACAGTCTTTGTTTTGGCCAGCACATTGCGATTGTTGATGGAGACGGTCGCGTAGGGATCAGGGGTACCAGAGAACTTGTCGGGGTTCTTGAGACCTTGAGCTCCGTGGAAGTGAACCTGCAAGACACCGATAGCTTGGTCAACAGGATTGCCCGCCAGCATCTTGGCGATTTCGATGGGGAAGACATTAGGATCATACATCATAGGTCCGAGGTTGGCATGTATTTGCTCCATGATGAAGGTCTCGAGACCTGGAATGAAGTTGATGTCGAACCCAAATGTCTCGCCACCCAAAGGCTTGCACACATAATCAATGGTTGGCCGCTCCATGAAGGACATCTCGACCTTCTCAATGTGTGGGAACGGCAGCTGCAGCTTGAACTTGAGGCGCATGAGTCCCGAGAAAGCCATGTCCTCGACGATGACGTCCAAGCCCTTGCTGACTAGACCTTTTCCAACACGGATCTCGAGCACGATTTTGGGATTGATCTTGTTCTTGATCTGTCTCGCGGTCAGATCAGCCGTGTCATTTGGTGTGAAGCTAAATTTCCAGTCCATGAGGACGATGTCGTCCTGCGTCTTTGGGTACGTCTTGACGTGCTCGAGGCGCGGAGGTTTGGTACCCAGGACAAAGGTCTTCATCTTCAGGCTGTCGAGGAAGGCGGGTGTCGAGGTGGAGAGGACCTGGTCGACGGAGCCAACGATGGTGTCGCAGAGCACGGGAGCGTAGATGGGCCAGAACTTGACAAGGAAGCTGTTGATCCACTCGAGACTCTCCGTGTCCGTCTCGAGCTTGTTCTTGGCCATCTCTCGGTTGAGGTCGTCGCGGGCGTTGCGGCGCACACGGCGGATAGAGGTGCGATAGTAGGTGCCGCAGACGGCCATGAAGATGAAGATCCAGCCCAGGCCGCCGCCCAGGATGCCGACAACCCAGGAGCTCAGGCAGGCAAAGATGATGATCCCTGTGTTGTGGTACCAGTCGCCAAAGAACTTGTCCTCGATGCGCCCTTCGAGCCACGTCTGGTGGTCGGCCAGGGTGCCCTCGTCGTCGGCCGGGTCCTCTGAGCCAGGCATGCCAAATCGCGGTGCCCAGCCCACGCGCGCCCACTTGGCGGCGGCGTCGTCGTCGTCGCCGGCGGGCGCGAGGCCGTTGGCCGTGGGCGTCGTGGGCGTGGGCGGCGCAGCGACGGCGGAGGCCTTGGTGGGCGCAGGCAGGTCGTACTGTGGAGAGGCGCCGCTGGTGTCGTCGGCGTCGGAGACGAGGGCCGTCGCGTTCTTGTTGCGCTCGTGATGGAAGCCGACGGGCACGCGGGCTCTGGCCTGGGCGCGCTTCTCCTCCGGGCTGGCATTGGGATCGAACTGAAATGCGGCGCTGCCTCCTGCGCGGGCCTGCTCGACGACCGCCTCCTCGGCCTGCTGGGCCGTCAGCGACGACTGCGGGTCCTTTGCGGCATCGAGGGCGCCCTGCTGCTTGAGCTCGGCTTCGCGGTGCTCCGTCGCCATATCAGCGAGGGCGGGCCCTGGGTGTGCAATTGCGCGGGCGTCAAGAAGGTGGCTTGTGGATGTCGTGGAGGGCGAGGGGGGGTGGAGAGGGGACGACAGAGGAGAGGGGACGACAGAGGCGGGAGCGTGGACGGGTGACGAGTGATGAGTGACGGGTGACGGGGCGTCCCTCCTCTATCAGTCAGTGTCGGACGGGCAGCATGAACTGGGAAAGGGAAGCTGCAGCTAGCTCGCGAATGCCTTGCGCAAAACCGCTTCTCTGCATGCACCACAGACCAATTGCTCTCAATGCTTCTCCTGGCTTTACGCGTCTACAGTACCGTGTACATGACGCGAGTGAAAGCGCAGCAGGGAGCCCAGCTTGCGGTGTTTAGTATTTACATTTACCCTATGACGATCGCCTCAGCCCTCGGCTGCACTGCCACGATCGAGCCCTATCGACGGCAATTTCCCATTCAATACTTTGCTCCGTCAGACTCACTGCACTCACCGCGCATTACGAGTCGCGCCCGACTGCTGTCATGGTTATGATGCATGAAGCAAAAGTTTCCGGAGCTTCAGCTTCAGCTTCAGCTTCAACAGTCCCTGGCCCACTGTTGGGCAAGCTCTCAAGCTCCCCGCCCAGCTCCGCGCACGCTAGGCTCCACTTGACCGTGCTTTACCACCAACAGCTCCCTGACTAACCGGATCAACGGGTTGCGTTGGTGACATCTGCGAAAAGCTACTGCACCACGCAACGTGGCCTTGTGGCTGTGCGCTCCGCTTGAGTGGGGTGCGCTCAGCTTGGGTGGGCTCACTCACTGTGTGCATCAAGATCAAGATGCAAGACAGCCTCTGCAAGGCTATGCAAAAGGCGCTAGATAGTTGAACCTTCCTGCAATGTGATCATATGCATAGATATACGTACTTGTACATCTATGGCACTGGCCTACTAGCATCGCTTTCTCCGCCACAGCCCTACCAGGTCCGCGGGTAGCACAGTCACGTGCTACTCCATCTGACCATCTGACCATCATCATATTTCAAAAGTCCTTGAGAAAGCGCAGGATCTGGCCACCAACACTGCTCAAACACTTAGTAAACATCGCTGGGAACTGGAAATCGCCGGCCAGATACTCCTTCTTGCGTACCCGACACATACCTATGCGTCTTATGCTCTCGGTTTCGTTCTTGACTCCTGCTGTCCTCGCGTGAACTCTCCTCGTCTCGGTCGTCCCAATAGCCTCTCCATCTCCGTCCTCGACCATCAGCTCCCTCCGCCCACTCGTCCCGGACTCTGTCGTGACTTCGTGTACGGGCAGTGTCACGCTCTCTTTCACGCGGGTATGCTGCATCTTCTGTGGAGCGCCTGCGCCGTGCTCGTGCATGATTGCTGCTGCTGCCCCCATTGTCCAAGTTGCGCAAGGTGCCATCGCCATTGCGATGGTCGCGCCCTCGTTCCCGTTCCCGAGTGTAGACTGGTTCAATGTTCCGCAGAACACTTACAGGAACTGCAGCAGGCCCCCATCGTACCTAACAAGTATTAACATGCATTGTGAAGGATATATGGAACCGCGAATGGATTTTGAATCCCACGAGAAATGTACTCACGCCGTGTTGTATCGGTCTGTAGCTCGTCCGGGGAGGCAGGGCTGGCCTGTGGTCATTGTATTTTCTTGCTTGCGCTTGAGCAACCTGCGTTGCAAACAGGGGAGATGTGGTTGGCCGGTAAGCTGGCTGAGTCGATGTCGTGGTTGATGTTCTTCCCTCCAGTCTAACCCCGGCCTCGTTCTGGTGAGAATAACGCCTAGCTTCTTCATAATCTGGGAAGTAATCTGGCTGCGATGGCGGAAGGTCATGCGATCTGTGAGTGCGGAGAATTGGCGGTTCCCGATGTGAGGACAAATGTTCTGGTTCTGGATCCAGATCAGAATCCGAGTCTGTAGATGAACCTGGTCGAGGCGGTTGTGATGAGTGCGCCTGAGCTGGACGTTTGTGGATGACATAACGAGGGGCCGAGGGGGGCATGGGTGCAATGGGTGTAGCCTCCTCGTCCGAATAGCTATCGCTCTCGTAGCGCCCTGGCATGCTCTTGCGCTTACCACCCCATGGATTCAACATGTGTCTCAGTCTCACTGTCCGGCTCTCGTCAATCGACCGAGAAGACTGTGTGGAAACGTGGCGCATGATGTTTGGCCTCTGCCTCGCATTCCGATACATTGGATCTTCAAAGTACTTAAATGCACCATTCTTGTCGTCGGCTGAAGAACCATCTCCAGAACCAGGCGAGGTACGAGGGCCAGCCTCATCAGCTACACGCCCTCTGACGGCCTCTTCATCGGCTTCTCTTTTCAGTCTCGCAGCGACACCCTGATACCAGGTTTCCATGGCATCGTCAGGACAGTCTGGGAAGCACTCTTTAGGGAGTATCTTTGGGAAAATATTGCCTGTCTCGGAATCAACCACGTCGTATTTCTCCACTGCTCGTTGCAAGAACGGAACGTGCTCCTCAGGGCCAAGTAGTAATTGTATAGTCTGCCAAGTCACGAAGCCCTGTTTCTTCAACGCCGGCACAATAGGACTCGAATAGCCATCATCGCCAGGCAATGGTTGCAGCGAGTGAAATGCCCCCAGCGAGCGGTAGATGAAAGCGATTGACGTCGGAGGCGTATCTGTAAATAGCACGTCATAGTCACCGCCTACATCTCGGTACCAAGCGGCAATCTGCGATGGTGTGAGGTCAGGCGAGTCGCTTGGTTCGAACCTGGTGCTCTATAATGATTTCATCAGTAACTAGTCTACGAATGCGAAGAACAAAACAAAACGCAAACTCACTATCACTTCAGCGATCCCCTTCAACAAGCGGTCAAGCAATGGTGTGCCACATTTGTCCTCTTTGAAAAGGTAGCCCCAGTACTGGTAAGCTTCACGGTACGATGCACCGGCCCGGGCTACGTCGGCTGCGTGGTTTGCGTGTTTGGCTTTGCTTTCCTTCGATTCCGGTGCCATATTGCTGAATGTAGAGCGATGTCAAAGTCGATCAACGCAGACATAAGCGTAAACTCAGCTGGCCAGGAGCTCAGCGTGTTTTGAGGGAGATGCGGTGATCCGCCACTTTGCCCCGCGATGGATATTGGTGCAACGTGAGATGTAGGACGTGGAAGTGGTAATGGAACAGTAGATGTGCGCTGCTCATAGGTGCAAATGAGTGCTCCTATCAGTAATCATCCAACCTTGCGCCAGGTAGCCAACTGGATACTGCGCCTCTGCGACGCGCAGGAACAGGCCGATGTGTTGTTCATGGTCGGTGGGTGGCGCCGGCGTGTTGGGCAGCAGCAGCATGGGGTACCTGAACTTCAAGGCTGACATCACGCATCACATGTCAGCCGGGGAAGCTAAGTTGCAGGGAGCTGCTTGTGTCAATTTGATGGGACCAACATGGCCTGATGTTATCTCCAAAGTCACCGTATCCACGTTTCCACCATCAAACAGGTGCGGACGGTGTTTGCTGTGGGCGAAGGCAATGCAATAAGATCAGTGAAGTATTTTTTTTTTATCTACCACGGTTCTTGAACCGTCCAATGGGTAACTTCATTACAGTCCTTGGCACCTGAAAGGTGCATCCTGGCCCAAGCCTCGTGTAAAATGCATTCAAAGTTTCAATTGTTCGCTACAAGAAAGCACATGTAAGAAAGCACATGTCCTCGTAAATCAATCATGGAATCGGCGAGCCACTGGTACCCGTCTAGTGTTCGAGCAACCTCAACGAACCTTGCACGACAACGTTCTCTAGGATGGAACCCGGGGGGATGTCAATGGTGGATCCCTCTGTCGCAACAATGATGACGGTGCCCTTGAGCGTGACACCGCGACCAAGGTTGACGGGTCCGGTAATGGTCAAGTGGTCAAGCTCGACAATCTTGGGAATGGATGGGATGCGAGACTGGAAGCTGGAGACCTTCTTGAAGTCGCTGCCAAGCTTAATCAACGGAGCAGGGCCGAAACGGTTGGGGTCGATCACTAGCTGACCATGTTGGAGGGTGTACAAGTCCGACTTGACGAGCATGAGATCGGAGCAAGTCTTGACCGGCAAGAAACGTCTCCGCGGGACATTGACACCGTGGGCGCCCTTGAAATGCTTAATGGCCGCGCCAACGGCAGTCTCAAGCTGAAGGACAGAGATGTCTGCCTCGCCCTTTTTGTCGGCGGGAATGGACTTGCCGTTAGGAATGATCTCCATGGCGAGCTCGTTGGCCTCGACGACGCGCTTGACAGCGGCAATATTCATCCAGATGTTGTTGGTGTTGAAGTACTTGAACTTCTTGATAGACTTGAACTCGTTGACGTGCTCCTTGGGAACCTGAGCAATTTCAAGTAGGCGGACAGAACCCTCGTAGTCGATGATGGTACCACCCTTGACGTCGGCCTTTGTCTTGTCGGTCAACTCCATAATGTACTCGGCCTTGGAGTCCACCATGTGCTGCAATATACGGAGGTCCACAACGGCGCCCAGGTTGTCGGCGTTGGAGAGGAAAATGTATTCGATGCCACGCTCGAGGAGCTTGTCGAGCATGCCGGTGTTGTACAGCGACTCAAAGACATCACCATGGCCCGGCGGGTACCAGTTAGCGATGTCCGACTGGTTCTCTTTGGGTGCGGGCAGAAGCGAGTCCTTCAAGATACGAGGGTATCTTGACTGGTTGAATGTGAGAATGTCGATGTTGTGTCCCTCGTACTTCTTGATGATGCTAGCCGTGTCCGTGTCCGTGTTGAACGAGTTCATCAGCACGAATGGCACGTTGACATCGTATGTGCGATTGAGGTACTCGATCTGGCGCACCGACAAGTCGAGAAAGGACATGCCGTCGCGGACTTCGATGACCGACTTGGGGCCAACGCAGCCCATGGAGGTGCCGAGACCACCATTGAGCTTGACAACAGCAAGCTTGTTGAGGTATTCGACCGCCTCTGAGTTGGCCAAGTCATCGTAGTTGACGACCTGTTCCGCTTTCGGGGGCGCGATGCGGTTCCAGTCAATGGCGTTGCCCTTGGCCTTGTCGTTGAGGTATCGTCGGAACAGGGCAAAGAAGTTGTCCATCTCGGTCTCGAAGTACTATCCAAAGTTAGCGTGCACTCAAATGACGTAGCGCCCCTGTGCGGCGACAATCCACCTGCACGTTGCTTCCCCGGCTTGCCAGATAGGCTAGGTGGGGTAGGAGGTGCGGCGGTGAAGGAAAAATTGCAAACGAACCTTCTTCTCAGAGGGGTCCGAGACGGTGTCGGCGAGCTTGTTGAGGGCATTTCGCATCTGCGAGGCCGCGACGTTGGTGGATGTGTTCTCGAAAGCCTGGACGGCAGTCAGCAAATGTATGGAACCGCCATTGACGGGCTTGACAGTTTGCGAAGGTGCATAAGTGGGCAGAAGGGTCAGTGTACGTACCACGTGCGACTGCGACTTGCCGTGATGGCGGGGGGAGAAGCCACCCTCGCCGTCGGCGGCAGCGGGCTTCAAGTGGGAGGGGATCGCGCGAGAGGCCATTGTGGAAGTGTCTGAGGAGGAAGTTGAGGCAGAGAAAGCGAATGTGGACGAGAGCAAAAGACGGAGGGGAGCGGTCTACTTAAGGCGTCCGTGCCTGGGCAGCACCTGCTGGCCGTTACTCGAGACGTGGGGCAGGGGAGGCGTTCTCGCCAGGGTCCAATCTACTCTAGTGAGGAAGTTTTGACCGCGCCCATTTGGCAGCTGCATTGAGCATCTGCCCATCCGATCCACATATTGCTCGTCTGCTGTTGCTTACTGGACACGCTATCAACGCACTGAGCATGTTGCAGCAAGCTTTCTCCAGCCTGTTCAGCCTACTGTGTACACGCACACGCACACGCACACGCACACGCACACACTCATACACACACAGCATCGGTGCACAGTCACGGCTGATGGAAAATATAATATTGCTTCAGACAGCCCTGGACGTGGAGAGCCGTATGTCTCCGCAATTGACAGGCTGTCTTGCGCTGCCTTTCCCGACTTTACCATATTTCACCATTATCTGTGGTTGTTGGGCTGGGAGCTATGGCCATTAGACCTGGCTAGTCCGAGCTAAAGGCGTCCTGAACATGGGATTCGCTCAACAGCTTCCCCAAATTGTGGCAAAGTCGCAGAGGGTACGAGTTGAATGCGGAGAGAAGGTGAAAAGATTTTCGGTGATAGAGTAGGCGCTGCCGTGGATAGGTGTAGAGTAGAGCATGTACTCGAGTTAGACGCAATCCAGGCCCATTGCTTGACTACGGCGCTTGAGCTTGCTGCTTGGTCCTCACAATGTTGATTGAACCACGTGGGGGAACTACACCGCTGCGCCATCCCGAGTCAGGAACCGCATGTTCCAATTCCCGCTAGCGAATTGTACATGCTATGTACATGTACCCGCCGCTGTACACTTCCCGCGTCAGTCGACATGCTGTGTTCGTCTGAGCACGACAATGCAGTCTGTGTGCCAAGAACCCAACTCAGCCGGCACGCACTGGACGCACAATCTCGACGGCAGGCGCGTCGGCGAATGGGACTGCAAGAGGTTTCGCGACTCTAAGCCTGACCCAAGCATCCTGGTCTTGATCCCTGGTGAAGAACCTCTGTCTAAGCTCCTCCATTAGCCATGCAAGTAAACTTTCAATTGTCTGAAAGGACGTCTCCGCAACGAGCTAGCTGGTCAGCGCAGATCCAAGCGGCAGCTCACAAGGGACCGTACCTGAATCAGCAGAGTCTCCAACTCTGCGTAATCATCGACTCGCGAGTCTGCGATGTTATCGATCCATATGTTCAAGACCACTGGCTGTTTCTGCAGTCGTTCGTTGGCATTGACACCGATAACACAAGGTATGCGAACATTTCGTAGGTAGAGCACCGTGGACCGCAATGCGGCGACCTGGCCTGGTCGGTTCTGGATAGTCGATGTCATGTGGCCCGCTCCATCGCCGAGCATACTGCCTTTGGGATAACAGACGTTGGTTTCCACTGCATATATGGCTGTCGAGCCTGCAACACGGCGCACGCATTGCAAGATGCGCAACGACAGGGCGGCCGTCGACGTCCACTCGACGGCAGCATCAGGGAGCTCGGCCTGTATGGCTTTGCTCAGCACGCCATAGTGCACCGTGCTTCTGTCGACCGAGTCTGTAGCAGCTGCAGAAGCAAACGGCGTCGCCAATGTCAGGCACACGCTGACATGAGCGCGCTGCTTCTTGGAGCGACCCCACACGTCTTTTCCAGCGTTGACCACGACCTCGAGGTTGTCGACGGCAATCTTGTCATGGTGGCCGCTGAGCGCTGCTTCTGCTGCCCAGTGCGCTTGACGGACGACTTTGGCCATGGAGAGCTGGTGGCCTGTTCTGGTAGTGGAAGGGCGCAGAAGATGCTGGAAGAGCGCGTCGCAAACGAGAAGCATCAGAGCCGCATGGGCTGCCCCACATATTTGAGGAAAGCGCGCCGGCAACACTTGGTCTGCCCCCAGAATCGACTCTCTCTGCACACTCGACGCTCACTCCGGGACAAGGACAATAGAGTACCCAGACTCGTCAGCATGGCCGACGCACTCAAAGCCGAAGGCAACAAGCTGTTCGCAGAAAAGAAGTTTGCCGAATCAATGTACGTTGTGCGCACCGCCCCGCCCCGCCCCGCCAAGTCAGACGCGGCCATCGCCAGAGAGAAGCACCTGCTAACACGTCCACAGCGACAAGTTCACGCAGGCCATCGAGCTCGACCCTTCGAACCACGTGCTTTACTCCAACCGCTCGGGCGCCTACGCATCACTCAAGGACTGGCAAAAGGCGCTCGACGACGCCAACAAAGTCACGCAAATCAAGCCCGACTGGGCCAAAGGCTGGGGCCGCAAGGGCACGGCGCTGCACGGCGAGGGCGACCTCGTCGGCGCCAACGATGCTTTTGAGGAGGCCCTCAAGCTGGACCCCAACAACGCGCAAGCCAAGTCAGGCCTCGAGGCTGTCAAGCGCGCAATCGAGGCCGAGGCGCGCGACGATGGCCTGGGCGGCGACCCTTCAGCGGGCCTGGGCGGCATGTTCAACGACCCCAACATGATCCAGAAGCTGGCAGCCAACCCCAAGACGGCCTCGCTCCTCGGTGATGCAGAGTTCATGAGCAAGCTCCAGCAGCTAAAGAGCAACCCTAACATGGTCGGCCAATTCATGCAGGACCCCCGTTTCTTGTCTGTCATGAGCGTACTGCTGGGTATCGACATGTCGTTTGGCGGAGGTCCCGGTGGTGCAGGAGGCCCTGGTGGTGCAGGTGCAGGTTCAGGCGCCAGCGAGGCCGAGGAGGACGTCCCTATGCCCGATGCCCGGCCAACACCAGCAGCGCAGTCACAGAAAGCGCCCGAACCCGAGCCAACACCTGAGCCTGAGGCCGAGGAGACAGAAGAGGACAAGGCTGCCAAAGAGGCCAAGATCAAGGCTGACGAATTCAAAAAGAAGGGCACCGAACTGTACAAGAAGCGACAATTTGACGAGGCTATCGAGAACTACACACAGGCCTGGGAGACACACAAGGATATCACTTACAAAACGAACCTTGGTGCTGCAAAGTTCGAGAAAGGCGATTACGAGGGCTGCATCCAGGCATGTCAGGAGGCGGTCGAATATGGTCGTGAGATCCTTGCCGACTTCAAGATCATTGCAAAGTGAGTCTAATCGCCTTCTTTTCTCTAATCTATTGCTAACGCTTTACAGGGCGTTTGCGCGTATTGGTACCGCGTATGAGAAGTTGGGCGACCTTGCAAACGCTATTCTCTACTACCAGAAGGCGCAGACCGAGCACCGTACCCCTGAGGTGCTAGCCAAACTCCGAGCTGCAGAGAAGGCCAAGATTGCCGCTGAAAAGGCTTCCTACATCAATCCGGAGGAAGCGGAAAAGGCCCGCGAACTCGGCAATGCCAAGTTCAAGGAGTCAGACTGGCCTGCCGCCGTTGAGGCCTATTCGGAGATGATCAAGCGTGCACCAGATGATCCTCGCGGTTTCTCCAATCGTGCCGCCTGCTTCATCAAGCTCCTTGAATTCCCTTCAGCTGTGCAGGACTGCGACGAGGCAATCAAGCGTGACCCTGACTTCATCCGCGCTTATCTTCGAAAAGCGCAGGCCTACTTTACAATGCGCGAATACAACAAGTGTATCAACGTTTGCGCCGAGGCTATGGAGCATGACAAGGACGGCAAGAACGCACGCGAGATCCAGGCGCAGGAGACCAAGGCGCTGCAAGCGCAATACTCGGCACGTGATGGCGAGACAGAGGAACAGACCATGGAGCGCATTCAGCGCGACCCCGAGGTACGTTCAGCTGAAACTAGCAGTATAGACATAAAAACTTACACGTATCTCAGATTGTCGGGATCTTGCAAGACCCTATCATGCAGAGCATATTGCAACAAGCAAAGGACGACCCGGCCGCTCTACAAGAACATCTCAAGAACCCAAGTATTCGCTCCAAGATTCAGAAACTCGTTCACGCTGGTGTTATCCGGATGGGAAGGTAGGTGTAGCCGCACCACTGGACCATGTGTAGAAATCTCGCCGGCCAACGCAGTTGGCCAGGTGTTTAAAAGCAGAGCGTGACGAACTGATTAATGATTTCAAGACTGGGATGAACCCGATTCACATTTCTGTCTCAACAGACATCTGCATAGCGTTTAGGTAGTTTTATTGTCAACAATATCTAACTCCACATTCGATGGCTTGGTCTCACCAAGATCAATCATTCTTTGCATGGCGAGTAGTGCTGCCACGGTTTTATTCAAATAACAATTGTCGGTGACTATGAGTCAAGTCAGCACTCGTCACTGCGAAATGGTCCATGCCATCAATGCCTTGAACCCTTGAGACAACAATCGACAACATCGATGTTTCACGTCAGCCTCCCACCAATCAGGTGGGGCGTCCATCGATATGTCACCGCCAAGCTCTAATACTGCATGCCCCAGGTTGGCAGCCTTGAATATTATCATCAATTCTTTACCTTTCTTCTCCGCAGTCAATTATCCCAGTGAAAGACTTGAAGATATACAAAGATACAGACATTTGTTATGACATCCCCGGCCGCAGCTGTCACTTCGCCAACTTCTTTGTCGGAACTCTCGTCTGATAGCTTCACCACGCGACGAAGACCCCGAGTATCAGCTGAGCATACTCTGAACAGAGTACGCGAGAACCAAAGGAGACATCGCGCAAGACGGCGAGATCATGTCGCAACTCTAGAGCAAAAATTGGCAGAGACTGAGAAGTTGCTAGCCGATGCCAGAGCGGAGATTGTGACCCTGAAAGCCGAACAAGAAGCTGCGAATGCCATATGCCGATACACTCAGATGAAGCAAACGCAAGACAACTCAGCAGACAACAGTACAGAAATACCACACAGTCCAGAGGAGACGCCGGATTCAAATAGTCTCGCCAAGCTAGGACCCAGTGCGCATCCCAGCATCGATCCACAACTCGGGTACCTTGATGTCCCAGCCCAAGATCTCTCCTTCCTAAGCGAGGCAATCACAACTTCCTTCTTCGTCCCTTCAAACAACATCGTCCCTCTCGCTCCGCCACTGGAGTCAAGTGTCTCCACCAGCGGCCCACCACCATGCTGCTCCGATCCCGCGAGCTCGCCCGCTATTGCTGACCCCGCCGACCCGCAATGTTCGACTTGTAAAATGCGACCAGCGCCTGCACCGTCAGAGAGTACAACGCTTTGCGCCCAGGCATATATCATGATTTCGCAGCAGAATTTTCGGAATTTGGATCCTGAGACGATCAGGCTGTGGTTGGCACAAGGGCTAAGGAGGGCGCACAGGGAAGGCGAGGGCTGTCGAGTGGAAAATGGGGCGTTGCTGAGATTGTTGGATTATATAAGTGGGTTGTAACAAGTCCATCTCCAATGATCATGTAGAGTGCACAGGATCAACGGTTCGCTTACAACTCGATCTTCTTGAGCTACATGTCCAATGAGTATGAGCACTGGCTTCGCAAGGCAGTTTTCAAGGAGTTCTTGGTCATCCGCGCGAAAGACGTCTCGTACAAGTACACGAAGGAAAGTGTGAGGTCATGTTGTGAAGGTCAAGGGACGCTTGATGCACCGAACGATAAGCGGGCATCAGCCTGTTCCGGTGGTGAACAGGACGAAGATAAAGGGGTTGCAGACGACATTCGTAACAACTCACGAGACACAATCTGGACGAATATGCAGGTAGGTTAAGAGGTTTCACATTGGCGATGTGGGCTAACGTGACCCGAGACCTTTGAAAGTGTTCGCTGTAGAATCCTGGGTAAGTTATGCGTAAATATAATAGAATGGCCCAGCAAGTGTATTGCTAAGCTCCTTGATTGTCCTCTTCGATACGCCAACGAAGCCTAGATCAATCTCATCGTTCAAGGATGCATTGCGACTTGGTGGAAAATTATTGAGCGTAATTGTACCGCCAAGTGCGTACTGCCTCGCAGCGATGTCTTGGTTCTGCCACGTCCAATATGTTCGGTCGATCATTGCATTGTGTAGAAAAAAGACAGGATCTGTTCGAATGCGTCAGCAACGAAATCTGACTTGCGTCCCAGATAAATCTTACCACCGGGCGAAGCAAAGAGATCTCCACCTGGATCACCTCCCATTGTCAAGTATCCTGCAGTATGTACACCTAGAAAGCCATTCAGAAAATCGCCCAGTATGGTAGTGCTGAGGTTCAGGAAATCTTTGCCGTTCTTGATGAGGCTCGCCACGTCTGAATCTTTGGACCAGCCGGCAGCGGCAACCCTTGAGATGTCGTGACGTAGACAGCGCGCATTGTAGCCCAAGCCGGAGGACTCTGGATTTGGCTGCCGATATACTAGTACGGGAGCACCTGGGCCCAAACTGACCGTCCAGCTATACCTCGAATGAGTACAAGATGGGGAGCAGTATACAGGTCGTGGGTACAGCTTACTTAATAAAAGCTCCAGATTTGACGCAGCCACCTCCGTTTCCCGGTGGTAGACTAAGACCAAATCGATCTGGTGAAGATATATATGTGTTGTTACGGTCAGGTACGTATATCCCGTCTCCACTCATGCTTGTATCACTGCCGTCAAAAGTTGGAGACTTCGTTGGATCTGAGGCCCACCACACCCAGTTGTAATCTTACACGTGTCAGTATAACGCTTATAGGCTCTTCAAAATTTGGCCAGACTCACATGGTTCAGTACCTGTATATCCGCACTCGTTGCGAAGCACTTGCTCATACGCCCGGGTATAGTAACGATGCCATGTGAGGAAATTTCCCCGAGACATTCGATGGGTCAGACAAGTTATGTGTCAACAAGGATTGAGACCTCGTTCACAATGCCATGGATATACAGAGTTTGATTGATGTATGTCGCCACGAACTCATCGTACCGATTCCTTGCACCAGAAGCGATGCTATTCGGAGTTCTTGGTGGTGCCTTTGCTAAACACTGAACCGCGCGGATATACTCATTGTTCTCCGAAACAGACACGGTCAACCTAAACTTGTGTAAGAGAGGGCACTGTCGTTACACAGTATCCTACTTACCACTGTTTCCGTATGCTCGTGTTCTTCGCGTTACATTTTCGCGGGTTTGGGGAACCATGCTTTGTGATATCAACACCAAGATTAAGTAGGCCCTGCGCTGTCAAAATATCGCTCTCGAAAGGAGTGCGGATGGATGACGGCACAGCGGTGACGCTCGCAAGTAGTGATGTTGTCCAGGTTTGAGTAACCTTCATATTGGGCAATTTTCAGACGAAGCTGAACAGCCACAGTGTGTTTCGCTGGTCCCGTCGGCTGCACGGCGACCGATTCTCGACAATTCAAGATGAATCCCGGTCACTGTACTGAACTTGAAGAATTGTAGCCTTAAGAAATAATTGTAGGGCGCGGCTTTTTAGTAGGTGCCTTCTTAATTTTTAGTAAGCAGTTAAAGGTTCTAGTAGCACTACTACACACATTATACCTATTAGAGGTAGAGCTTAACTATTCTAAGTATAAATTATAGTAGAAAAATTAAAAACTAGGTATAGAATTTACTAAAATACACCTCTATATTTATTAATTTAAATAGTTTATTAAATTTTTTGGATTTATAAAGTATTAGTAACTATATTAGCTACTTTTAAATACTTAACTATAATATTAAAAAGTATAAGTATAAATATATATTTATATTACTATATTAAACTACTAAATTAATATACTTTATAAATTAGTAGTTTATATTAATAAATAGTTTACTTTTACTAAAACTTTACTAGAACTATATTATTATAGAAATAGATATTTAAAAACAATTAGGAGATAGATTATTATATTACTAGCTAGAAAGAAATTGTACTATATATACTTTTACTATATAAAACTATATAGATATAAATAAAAAAGCTTTATAGAAAATTCTAAAATTAAATAGATATAGTATTAGCTAAGTACTATATATATATAATATATCTTCTAGTTAATATATTCTACTACTAAACTAGCTATACTACTAAGCTAGCTACCTTTTTTTAGTATTATAAATACTATATTTTTATTTATTATTATTATTACTATTAATATCTAACTTTACTACTATAAAACTTATATTTAATTTAGAAGTATTTTCTAAATTTTTTTAGTATATATAAATATTATACCTAGTTCTTTTATAATTACTAAAGTATTAAATATTTAGTTAAATAAATATTTAACTACTACTACTATATATATATTCTAATAGATTAAATACTATAGTTAAAGCTATAGTAGCTTAAAATCTAGTACTATATTTAAAAGTACTTTTTTACTAAATTTTTTTTACGCTTTATTTTTTTTATTATTTCTACTAATTACTTTTTAACTTTAAAAATATAGGTTTAAAAAAAAGTATTTTAGTATAATATTAAATTAGCTTGTTTTATAAACTATAAAAAGCTAGCTTATATAGTAATAAATAACTAAATAAAAAATTTATATATATATATTTAACTAAAACCTAAATTTATAAATATTATTTAGAGTTTTAAATTACTATAAATTTACTAGTAAAAAAAGTTAAAGTAAAGTATATATTTAGAAATTAATATAATCTAGTACTATCTATATATTAGTAAAAACTAGCTTTAATACTTTAAAAGCTTTTTAATAGTTATTAACTATAAATACATAAAAAATTATATTTTTAAAAACTAGAAAAAAAGCTTTTTTTATTAATATAGAAAATATATTAGCGTGCTAAATTTTATATACACTAGAAATACTTATATTTTAATAGTAAAAAATATACTATATTAAATAGCTAGAGAATATAAAATAAATAAATAAATATATAAAGTATTAGAATTTTATTTTTTATATAGTAGTTTTTAAATTTTTAGTTAAAATAGCTTTTATAGCTATTTAAAATTAATAATTAGTATATTTCTACTTTTTATACTTTTTTATACGCGTTAAAATACTTTAACTACTTAAGTCTAAACACGTTATTTATTTCGCTATCTTTAAAAACTAATAGTTTCTAGTTATAAAAAATACTAGCTTTTTTATACTATATAGAGATATATACACGTTTTTTATAAATAATAAAATATTAAATTATATTTTTTAAAGTATATATACTATAAATAATAGTAAATTATTTATAATTATTTAGCTAAATAAAGTCTAGCTAATTATATTGTTTAAAGTTTATAACAATTTTTATAAATCTAATTATATCTATCTAGAAACTAGTTTTATTAAAGTTATAAATATTATTATTCTAGATACTATATTTAGCTTTTATTTTATCTATAAATTTAAACTACGTGTTTATAATTTCTAGATTTTTCTACTTTACTTTTTATTTATTTTTTATTTAGTTAAAAGCTATTTAAAGTTTATCTAAACGCGTTATAAATCGTTTAGCCTAGTATTTATTTACTAGTATTTTATTATATATCTCTAGTATTTTATTAGCTATAGTTTCTATTTTATATAGCTAGAGTATAAATTTTTATAAATTAAAATTAAAAATATATTAGATAATTTTCTACTTTTTAGTAGTAGTAAATTTCTAGATACTAGATTAAATTTAGAAGCATAGTAGGATTTTACTAATCTATTTAAAAAGCTTATAATAATTAACGCTAAAGGTAGTAGCAGCGCGTTAGTAGCTCTAAAACTAGCTAGCTTTAAAAGCTATATAAGTAGATTTAAATTAACTTTTATTTTAATTTAATATTATATTATGTTATAAAGGTATTTAATAGAAAGTATACTATTTATAATACTAAAAAACACTATTAGATTTACTAGGTTATTAGATTAACTAGTAGAATACGTTATACTAAATTATAAAAAAAAATTTAATATTTTCTTTTAATTATATAGTAAAAGTTAGTAAACTCTAATAAATTTAGCTAAAGTATAATACTTTTTTTAAATAGTAAAAAGTTTCTACTAATCTAGATAATTATATAGCTTTTTTATATAAAAACTATATATTTTATATATAACTTTATTAATACACTAAATTATATAAAGTACTATAGAATAAATAGAAATTTTAAAAAATAATACTAATTAGTTTAAATAAAAATACTATAATATATCTAAAAACTATATTAAAATTTATAAAAAAGTAAAAATTTAAATTTAAACTATTATAAGTTTATAATAAAAAGTTAAAAATATTTATTAATAATTAATTTAAAGCTTTTATTTATTTAGTATATTTAACTATATTATAATTTTACCTTTTCTAATACTATTATAACTAAATATAAACTTTATAGATATAGTATTTTCTTTAAATACTATATAATTTATATTATTTTTCTACTAAATTACTACTAAATTTATTTTAATTACTTTTTAGTATATATATAGCTATATTATTTATATATAGTTAAGCTCTCTATATACTAGATATTAAAATCTATTCTAGTAAAAAAAAAAAATTTTTAAAAAATAGTATAGAACTATAGTAAATAAATATAAAACTTTAGAAAAAAATACTATTAAGAATATTTAGAGAACTTTATATTAAATATAATATAGATACTAGTTAAATATATTTATTTTAATATATATATAAAGCTATTAGAGATATTATATCTTTTCTATAAATCTAATTGTTATTCGAAAGTTACTAAAGCTAAAGCTAAACTAGTTAATAGTAGCCTATAATAATAACCTAGTAAATTATATATTATTTAAAAAGTTTAATTTATAGCTATAGTTACTATTATTAATTATAGTAACTAAACTATAGTTATATATATCTTGCGTTTTATATAATAAAGCTTTATATAGGTAATATTAAATACTTTATAATTTAGTAAATTACTAGTTTAGTATCTAATATAAATTTAATATCTAGACTAAATTTATAATAAAATTATTTTAAAGTAATTTAAAATTAAACTATCTATAAAAGAATATTTAAATCTAACTATAATAAGTACTTTAATAACTTTAATATTTTTTTATAATAATTAATTATAATATATTAAACACTATACTACTAATAATTATAAATAATAGAAGTAAAAAAAAATCTATAAATATAAAATATATTATAAATATGCTAAATCTAGCTATTATTAAAAAACTAAAGTACTTTATAAAAATAATTTATATATACTATTAAATAAAATCCTTTATTTTAGTATAATAATACTTTAATTTCTAGTCTAAAAAAAACTCTATTATTTTAGATAAAAAGATAAAAAATAGAAATACTTTTATAACCATAGATAATTAGTTATATAATAAAAATAGCTATTTTATTTATTTAAGTTTTTAAATACTTCTAAGCTAAATTATATTTATAAGCTCCTCTAGTATAATAAAAAAAATAAAATAATAAACTAAGTAGTATATTTAAATTAAAGCTATAGCTATAAACTTTTATACTACTACTATAATTTTAATACTAGTATTTATATACTATATCTACTATAAATATTAATCTAAAAGCTCTAGTTATAACTAAATAACTAGAGTTTTCTAGCTATATTAAAGTTATACCTAGAAAATAGTTAAAAAAAAATTATACTAAAAAATATAGAAATAAGTACTATATTAATAAAATAGAACTTAAATAAAAAAATCTTATATAGAAAGCATTAAACCTAAATAGCCTATTAATCTAAAACTAGTAAAAAGAAATTTAGTAAATACTTTTAAAAAAGTACCTAATATTTATTTTATAAAATATACTATAGTTAAAAATAGTATTTAGAATATAAATATTTATAACTTTAATAAAATAAGCTTTATAATAGGCGTTATATTAACTAGAGTAGTTATAATAAATAATAACTATTAAAAGCGTTAAGAATCTATATAGTAAAGTAACTAGAACTAAATTATAATAATATAGAGTATAAATATAATAGAGTAGGCTATTTTTTATTATTATTTTTACTAGTAAGTACTACTTTACTACCTAGTATAAAAAAAATAGCTTACTTTAGAATTAGATTTTTATAGGCTGTAAAAATAGCTGGATAAATAGTAGACTTAGTCTAAAATAGTAAAAGTACTTTAATAAATATATATAAACGCGTACTATTAATATAGTATATTTTATTCTAGTTAATAGTTATAAAAGCTATAATCTATTTAAATTCTACTAATACTATAAAAAATATAAAATTATAACTTTTTATATACTTTTTATTTATTATACTTTCTATAGCTATTTAATATAAATTATTTTATACTTTTAAAAAAACTATATAGCTATTAAACTAAAAATTTAATATATAACTATATTAACTATATTACTAAAATTAAGTTTTTATTCTCTTTTATTACTACCTTTAATATTACTATTATTTAATATAATATATAAAAATGCTTTTAAAGCCTAGACTTAGTTTTATTTAATTAAATAACTATAATATTTAGTTTTAATATTAAACTATATATACTATTACTTTTTACTATTAATTATAAACTTTAGTACTTCTAAACTCTAAATAATACTCTATAATTTAGATTATAATTAGAGTTTTTTTAAAAAAATCTAAAGCTATATAAATAGCTTGCTAATAGCTATACTTAATATATTTAAAAAG
Source organism: Plenodomus lindquistii (assembly GCA_025504975.1). NCBI lineage: Eukaryota > Fungi > Ascomycota > Dothideomycetes > Pleosporales > Leptosphaeriaceae > Plenodomus > Plenodomus lindquistii. Next base: position 780,782 of record JANUWI010000015.1, read on the forward strand.
TTTAATAAAAGTATAGCGCTACTAGTATATAAAATACTATTAATATATAACTAGGTTACTAAATTTTTAATAGTAAATAAAGCTATTATATAATATAAATTATATAAAAAAAAGTAAATATAGAAATAATATACTTTTTATAGTTAATAAAAGCGTATATTTAGTAACTTTAAAAAAGTTTATAGTATATAGTAAAGAAAAAAAGTATTAAAAAAAGTATATTATAAAAAAAAATAAATCTATATAATAGTACTATAAATACAATAGTAAAAGTAGATATAACGCGTATATATATAAATTAAAAATAGAATATTTTTCTAAAGAGATTAGTTTACTATAATTTCTATATACTATTATTATATATTATATTATACTATTATAAAAGTACGTTTTAATAAAGTTTTTATAAAGTAATTAATTCATTTATATCTTTAACTTACCTATAAAGTATATAATATTATAATTAGTTAATCTAATTTTAAATTTAGTAATATTAATTATCTACTAAACTTTTATTTTAATTTATATCTATTAATACTAACGTAATCTACTACTAAGCTAGCTATACTACTAAGCTAGCTACTTTTCTTTAGTATTATAAATACTATATTTTTACTTATTATTATTATTACTATTAATATCTAACTCTACTACTATAGAGCTTATATCTAATTTAGAAGTACTTTCTAAATTCTTTTAGTATATATAAGTATTATATCTATTTTTTTTATAATTACTATAGTATTAGACACCTAGTTTAATAGGTATTTAACTACTACTACTACATGTATATTTTAATAAATTAGGCGCTGTAGTTAAAGCTATAGTAGCTTTTAATCTAGTACTATATTTAAAAATAATTTTTTACTAAATCTTTTTTTTTATACTTTTTTTTTTTTTATTATTTTTACTAATTACTTTTTAACTTTATAGATATAGGCTTAAAAAAGAATATTTTAGTATAGTATTAATTTAGCTTTTTTTATAAGCTATAAAAAGCTAGCTTATATAGTAATAAAGAATTTAATAAAACGTTTATATTTAAATTTTAACTAACACCTAAATTTATAAATATTATTTAGAGTTTTAAATTACTATAAGTTTACTAGTAGAGACGGTTAAAATAGAGTATATATTTAAAAATTAATATAATCTAGTACTATCTACGCGTTAGTAAAAACTAGCTTTAATACTTTAAAAGCTTTTTAATAGTTATTAACTATAAATATATTAAAAAATGTATTTTTAAAAACTAGAAAAAAGCTTTTTTTATTAATATAGAAAATGTGTTAGCGTGCTAAGTTTTATACACGCTAAAAGTATTTATATTTTAATAGTAAAAAATATACTATATTAAATAGCTAGAAAATAAAGAATAAATAGATAAGTATATAGAGTATTAGAATTTTATTGTTTATATAGTAGTTTTTAAACTTTTAATTAACATAGCTTTTATAGCTATTTAAAATTAGTAACTAGTATATTTCTACTTTTTACATTTTTATATACGCGTTAAAATACTTTTACTAATCTAATCTAAATATATTATTTATCTACCTATTTTTAGAGACTAATAGTTTCTAGTTATAAAGAATACTAGCTTTTTTATACTATATAGAGATATATATATATTTTTTATAGATAATAAAAAGTAGAGTTATATTCTCTAAAATATATATATTCTAGATAATAGTAATTTACTTATAATTACCTAGCTAAATATAGTCTAGCTAGTTATACTTTTTAAAGTCTATAATAATTTTTATAGATCTAATTACGCCTATTTAGAAGCTAGTTTTATTAAAATTATAGACGTTATTATTCTAGATACTATACTTAGCTTCTATTTTATCTATAAATTTAAACTACGCGCTAATAATCTCTAGATTTTTCTACTTTATTTTTTATTTATTTTTTATTTAGTTAAAAGCTATTTTAAGCTTATTTAAATGCGTTATAAAGCGCTTAGCTAGTATATACTTTATATTTATATAGTTATCTATATAAAAAGGGTACCTTTTTACTTTTTTTATATAAATTTCTAAATAGAAAAACTTCTAAAACTTTTACTTCTAGAGAGTTTTATATTTTTTTAATTTTTTTACTTTTTTTACTTTTTACAACCTTTTTCTCTATACTTTTAGAAAAATAAAAAAAAAATATAAAGCGTACTACTACTACTACTTCTATTACTACTATTACTACTACTACTATTACTATTACTAGTACTAGTACTACTACTATAACTACTACTACTACTACTACTACTACTACTACTACTACTACTACTACTACTACTACTACTACTACTATTACTACTATTACTACTATAATAATACTAGCTAGTATATAGTTTTATTATATTAATTCTATAAAAAAGTATATTAATTTCTATTTAGACTATATATATAGCGTTTTTATATAAAGTAATAAATACTTCTAAAACTATAATAGAATTTTTAATAAACCTACTAGTTTTATATTTTTAAATATTTATTCTAATTTATATAAAATAAAAACATTATTAGTTTAATAAACTTTACTTTTATTTATTACTATTATAAAGCGTTTATTATTTTAAAAGCTATAAAAGTAAGTAGAGCTAAATGCAAAACCTTATACTAGAAACTTTTAGTATTTTTAAATATACTAAAAAACATAAGCTTTTAACTTTAAATATAGCTTTTACTAGTAGTAGATATATTAGTTTTTTTTAAAATATATAATATTTAAAATTTAATTAGTAAGCTTATTAATAAAATAATAAAGTAAATTTACTTTTTTTTTAGACGTTTATACTAGGCGTAGTTTATAAATTTTTTATAAATAAACTTTAGCCTATATATAATATTATATAAATAGAAATAGAAATATTTAAATAATTACTTTTTTTTATTATTATAATATTATAATTATAGCTTTTATATTATATAGCTTTAAATAACTTTTAAAAGTATTAGAATAATATTTAAATTTTTTTCTAGTAAGCCTATTTACTACTACTTTATCTATTATAAAGTAGGTAATTATAAAAGATTTTTTTTTATATTTCTATCTAAACTATATATTTAAAATATTAATGTATTTTACCTTTAGAGTAATATATTTATTTTAATTTATAATAAACTATATTATTTTATAATTATTATTAAGAATTTTATATAGTTTAGAAATAGATATATTACGCTTTTAGAAAAATTCTTAAAGCTTTATTAACTTTTTAGTAATATACTTAAAAAATAGTAGCTTAGCTTTAATTATTAATATTCTAATAGTTATTTAATAAACTACTTTTTATATAATTACTTTTCTATAGAGTATAATAATATAGCTTAAACATAAATATTATATTTTAATATTATTTATAAAAAAGTATTAGTATATATTATAAGTTTTAAATTGCTCTAGCTATACTATATTATATAATACTTTATTAAATAAAATAGTAAAACTATCTAGTAAATAGCTTTAAATTAATTTAAAGTAAAGTTAATAGAATATTATAAAGGCTTAAAACTAGTAAATATAATATCTAAATATACTATTATAGTAAAATAAAAAATAAATTTACTTATTTTTAAATATTTTTAAATCTTCTATCTAGTTAGTTTTATATTTCTTTTTTCTAGCTTAAAATATAGAAGTAGTATATAAAAGAAATAAATAAAGTATACTATATTAACCTTTTTTAAAATTTTCTTAATATATATATTATAGATATATAAAAAAAAATTTAATCTCTAATTATTTATATTTTTTAAAACTACTTAATTAATTTTTTATTTTCTATTTAATATTTATTTTTATTAGTTACTACTACCTAGTAAGCTTATATAATATTACTTTAGTAATATATAATTAAAATATTATTAATAGAAAAAAGTAAGTAGATTTTTTAATAAAATAATTAAGCTAAGCTATTTAAAAGTTATACAAAGCTTCTAGTACTATAGAAATAGTTAATTATAAAGGCTATATAAAGTTTAAAGTAGTAGTATATATATTTATAAATTTAGAGCAATCTAGTAGCTTATTAATAATACAATTTTAGTAATTTATAAAGGTATTTAGAAATACTCTAATAATATTATACTAGTTAATTTTATAGTTCTAGTAAATTATAATTACTATTGTAGTAGAAATACATAGTGTAGAGGCCTAAGCAGCTCTTAGAGGGGTTACGTAGGTAGAGTAGAACTAATAAATAGCTATCTAAAGTTCTATTAGAGACGGAGAACACCTTTTTCTTAGTTATTTTATAACCTACTTTTTACTAATTTAGTATTAAGCCTCCTATGCTAGAGTAAAGCATAGTTTTTCTCTATAAAAGTAACTAAAGAGCAATTAAAACTATTAGCTTTTACCTTTAGAACAGCTGTAAGCACCTATCGCGTGCCTAAGTTATTACTCTTGCAATTTAAAAATCTAGAGAGTAGTAGAAGATTTAGCAAGCTAAGTTTAGTAACTAGTAATATAATAAATAGTAAGCAAAGGGATATTAGTACACCTCTAAAGCTTTTATATTCTAGAAAATTAATAGAGGTATAAATTCTTTTTAGCAAAGCTATTATAGTTATGCGGGCATAGGCCCTAGCTAGCAATAATAAGATTATTCTAAACGCGGCTTAGTAGTAAGCAAAATAAAATTAAGCTATAAAACCTAAAGAGTAGTTAGAATAGAGCGGTAATTAGAGGCTAAAGCTAGAAGAATAATTATAATATAGTCTAAAGGACTAGCACAAATATATTATACAAAAACTTATTAAAAGGAGTATAACTTATTCTTTATCTTTCTAGTACTACTTATATTCTAATTTATTTTTAAAGCTATAAAAAATACACTTTTTATTTCTTTATAAGTAATAGTACTCTACTTACTTTTTTAACACTTTATTTTTATAATAGCTAATTAGAAACTAATTCTTAAAACTAATACTAAATTAGTAGCTGTCTCCCTAGGTCTAGAATCTATTTAGAGATCTAATACGCTAATAACAGACACTAGAGACTCTAGAGTTACTACTTTTAAATAGTTCCTAACACTTCTAGGGTTAAAAGGACTAACTAGCGATTGTTTAAAGCTAAAAAAGCTAAAAAAACAGGATCTGTTAAGTAGTAAAGATAAGCTATACTAACTCCTTTTAAAAAAGCTTTAGCCGCGCTCTGCTAAACACCTATTAGATCTAGTAGTAGAAATAATAGCTAAAGTAATTTAAATGCTTTTCTAAAGGCAGTTAAAGCTTACTTAGGCCTTTTTCCCCTTTAAATACCTTCTAAGCTTTAATAGTTCTAATATTATAGTATTTTTTAAAAGATATAAAAAAGTTACGCTTTATTATAGCTTTTTAGAATCTAAAAAGGTTTAAAAGGTTATTACCTACTATAAAAAGCGCTAGAAGCAGATTATTTACTATTTAATAGAGTATTAGAACGCGCTAGAGAACTGTAACTAGACATTACTATAGATAGCTCTCTATAAGCAGTTTAGAAGTAATAATATAGCCTAATAGAAAGAAAGTACGGCTTACCTAGAGCAGTAGCTGCGTAATTATTAGTTAAAACCTAATCTAAATATTAAAGAGTATTTTAAAAAGTTCTAAATTAAAATTAAAAGGTATATTGCATTAGAAGAAATTAAAAAGAATAAAAAAGGATACTACTTTGTTAAAGGGCTGCCTATTTACTAAGCTATAAAAGTTTTTTAGAAGTTTAATCTCTCTACAAAGCGCCTTTAGGACTTTAGCTTTAAAAAGATTAGCAGTTATCTATTAGCCTAAATTAAAATTAAAAAGGAAGTAAAGAGGTTAAACCCTACTAAAGTAATAAAGAAATTTAGTCCTAATTACTAGTTTAATACTTAGAAGGTAGTTAAAATTAAGCTGCTTTTATTTAGCTAGCCTACTCTACACTACCTAAAGGACACTTAGGCGCTAAAGGCTTACTAAATAGCTTAGTCTTTTCTAGAAGTACTAGCTAGCTAAAGTAAAGTTAATATACTTTTAGACAAGTTTTTCTAGTTATAACTTAGTAAAGCTAATTTTATCTTAGTCTAATAGATACTAAAAGAATCTAAGCTTTTTGCAAACTATTTAATTACTACCTATATTAAAGAAATAGCTAGCAAACGTTTTATAAAGGCATAAGCTTAGAATAAGCTACTATAGAACTATTTCTAGTAACTAAATCTATTTTAGAGGCTTTTAGGCTAGTAAACCTAGAGTACCTTTTAGAACTAGCCTTTATAATTACCTTTTACGTGCTTTATTTATAACAAATAGAAACATAGTAAAGCTAAGTGCCTATTAATTAATTAACTAACTAAAAAGGGTTAGTATTACTAGAATAAGAACTAAATACTCTTCTAGGGCACTTTTAATAACCTATAAGGCTAAGTAACTAGCCTAGGTAACTAAAAGTAGCTTAAAACTATTATAGCCTATATTAAATAAACGTAGATTAAATAGAATTTTAGCCTATTTATAGTTAAAGCACCCTAGTTTAAAGACTTATCGCCTCTAGTTACTATTTAGAATAACTCTATAGTTGCAAATCTAAACTCTAATATAGACTTAGAATTTATTTTAGTAGAAAATTACTAGGCATTCTAGGACGCTTTCTATTTAGTAATTATAGAAGATAATAATTTTTATGCAATCTAAGCAGCCTAGATTAAATATAAGTTAATTACCTAAAAGACTATTAATTAACGCGCATTTAGAGATCTAAAAGTATAGAAGCTAAAGCTAGACTTAAGCTCTATAGTACTAAAGGCTATTTTTAGAAAGGCTAAAAAAAACTAGCCTATTTAACTAAAAGGCCGCTAAGACTTTGTTATAGAAGAAAATAAGCTATAAAAAACTAAGCAAGTCTAGTTTATAGATAAAGAGATAATTAATAATACGCTAGAAAAAACCTTTATAAAGAAAGCACTAGTTCTAAAAAAGATTTAGTTTATAGAAAGGATTCTACTAACTACTAACAAAGTTATTGCGTTAATTCTCTCTACTACTATATTAATACTAGTAGGCACGCTTATTAGAAATATACTAGAAATATATAAAAAGCTTTTTTAGAACACCTATAGTAAGGAAAAGCTAGATAAAAAGTACTTTCTGTAGGTAAATGCTACTTACACTGCTAAAGAGGACTTAGAGAATAAAAAAAACTACTAACTAATCTTTAGATTAGTTTCTATTATAAATGCAGCTGCTATCTCTAATTACGTCCTTATTAAAGCTAGTTTAAGCGGTTTAGTATTCTAGTATTACAGCATAACTACTACTAATTAGAAGAATCTAGAGATTAATTAGGTGCAGGCTAGTATTAAAAGCAGTAAAAAAAACTAATAAGAGTTTAAACTAGTAACTATAAAATAGTAGTACTATAATAAGCAAGTAGGTATAGAGTATATTTAGAGGGACTACCTAAAAGTGCCTATAACTATTAGAGGCAAGCATTTCTTTAATCTTTTTAATATAGAAGCTAAGCTAAATACTATTTAGCATAAAACTGTAGATAAAGCCTAACTCTCTATTTTAACACTTCTTTAGAAAATAAAAAACGCGAAAATAGTCTCTGTAAATAGTTTAACAGGTAGTTTTAGTAGAATTGTTTAAAAAGTATTAGTAGAGATAGAATTAATTATTATATAGATAAACTTTTTTATAATTAACTACTATATAAATATAATTATTCTAGGAAACCTATTCTTTACAGACGCCTAAGTAAATATTAAATACTCCGCCTATAGGCTTACTTACTACTAAATCTTTAGTAAGAATAGAGAAAGGAGCACCTAGTTTATATGCATAAAAGGCAATTAGGTAAATACTAGAGGGATTGTAGTTTAATTAGTAGGAAAAGGTAGGAGGATGTAGAAGCTAGCAATACATCTCTATAATAGAATTAAAAACTAGATTTTTTAGTAAGCTTAGCTTAGCTTTAAATAAACTTAACTATAAAGCTAGTTGCTAAATAGGTTACAAAAAAAGAGATCTAACCTATAATTTCTAGTAAAGAAAACTTCTTTACCTAAAAAGGCGTAGAATCTCTAGATAAGGACTAGTTAGGCAATATAGTTTTCTAGAATAATAAAGGACTCTTTATTATAGCATATAAAGATATTATAAAAAAGATTTAGTAAGTAGTCCTTATAAACCTAGTTTAAAAACTAGAAGATAGCTATTTAGTTACTTTAGTAACAGACTTCTAGACTAACTTCCTAGAAAAAAAAAAGCAAATTTTAGGACTAATAATTAGAGTTTAGATGCGCTTTTAGGCTAACTTTTTCTATCTAGAACTTAACACGCTTTATAAGTAAAAGGGAGTTAAAGTAGAGCTAGTAGATAACTCTAGCTAGGAACCCTAGAACATCTCTAGGCAATTAGACTAGAAGAAAAGAGTCTAGAAGAAGTAAATTCTAAATACTAACTAGAAGTAAGCCTTTTTCTATAACTACTTTAAACTCTAATATGCAAATTTCCTGCAAAATTAGAGACTTACTTCTAAACGCATTTTAGAGATAAAGATCTCTCTAGACCTTCTAAAAAGGGAGCAAGAGATGCTTCTAGAAATGCTCTATTAGAAAGAAGCCGCCCTAGCATAGAATTTTAAAGAATTAGGGCGAGTAAGCTATAAAGTAATACTGCTAGTTATAATTAATATAGTGCCCTATAAGGCCTAGTAAATGCCCTAATTTCTAGTTCTAAAAAAGCTTTAGAATACTATTATTAAAATAATCTAAACCTATATTAACTAAAAGACTTTTAAGCTATATAAAAGCTAGTACAGGAACCCCTACTTTTTTATAGTAAAAAAAAATTAGGACTATTAGCTTATTAACAACGCCTAGAAAATAAATAAAGTTACTATTTAGGACGTAAATACACTGCCTAATTCTAATAAACTAGCTAAAGAGTTTATAGAATACTAGATTATATTACTTGCTAATTTCTTTTTAGAGTATAATTAGGTAGAGTTTAATATTTAATTGTAGAATATTACTGCATTTTTTACCTCTCTAGAACTAGTTAGATAGTGCACTTTACCTATAGGCGTAACTAATTTAGTTATAAAGTTTATTTATTATATAATAAAGATTTATTAGAAGTATATTCCTAAAATTTATATACTATACCTTAATAATATATGTATTAAAGGCCTAAAAACTAACTACTAGAAAAAGATAATTAAAAAGGGCATCTAAAGGTATATTACTAAGCATATTATAAACTTTAATAAAGTTTTAGTAGACGTTAAACGTGCTAGCGCAATAGTTTTAGAGTATAAGTTTAACTTTTACTACTCCTCTATATTTATTATAGGCTATAAAATTAATAAGCATAGCTAATATTCTAGTAAATAAAAGGTAATTAAAATAGCTGCCTAGCTAGAATACTACAACCTAAAAAAAGTGTAAAGTTTTTTAGAAGTCTGCGTATATTACTAAGTGTAAATTATAGACTTTACTATTATAGTAGACCCCCTTTTTAACCTACTATAAAAGAGTGCTAAATAGACTTAGACAATTATCTATTAGAAGGTAATAGATTAACTAAAAGAGGCCCTAGTATTACTACCTGCACTAGTTTTAATTAACTATTCTAAACCCCTCTAAGCAATAATCCTAGCCTGTAATAAATTAAAAAAGGGCTAGAGAGTAAACTTTATATAGGTAGCTCTAAATAGAAAAAGATATATAATTTAATTTAAAAGTAGAGTATAGTTAAAAGCAGAGCGAAACTAGAATACTAGAAAGTATAAATGCAAATTACTATTTCTAGTAATTAAAAAGTTCTAGCTCTATTTATATAGCGTGTATTTTACAGTTAAAATAGATATAAAAACCTTTATAGCCTAGCTTTAAAAAAGCGCTACTAATCTGCCTAGCTTGCTTATAACTTAGTAGCTAGCTTACTTAAATATATAGGACTTTAATATTATTTATATACCTAGTAAGAAAAATATAGTAGCTAATACCCTTTTAAAACTGCTAGAAAAGGATGGCTAGAAGCCGCCTAATAAGCCTAACGTTAGGAAAAAACTTTTTATAGCAATTTAGTAGGTGTAATTACATATAAGTGTTAAAGTATTTTAAGTTAGTAGCCTGTGTTTAACTAGTTTCTAACTAGATTAACTACGCTTACTATAGTAACTTTGCTCTATATATATAACTAAACACTTACCTATTACACACTAAGCTAAAAGTCTCTAATCCTGTTTATCTACGCATTCTATCTATATAAACTAATAATGCTACATATTAATTACGTTGCTTAGATTCTACTCCTTCTAGTTATAAACTGTATACTATACTAGTACTATATCTATCCTGCACCTTGTATACTAATACGCAAGTTATAAATACTACTTACTAGTACTAGGCTTACGCGTTATGTTCTTACTAATACACATTACCCTATATTAATTACGTTGCTAGTATTCTACTTAGCCTAGCTGCAAATTATATGCTATACTAGTGTGCTACTCCTTCTACACTTTATTAAAGCTACTATACTACACGTAGTTTTTTTAAAACACTATTATATTATTAGTAAGTAGCAGTATCTCTATTAAAACAGGCCTTTAATACACGGCGCAGTAGTAAAAGTATATAAAAGTTATTAAAAGTCTTGTATAGAGTAACTCTAAACAACCTCTACTAACTAACTCTACGCTATTCTAGAGCGGCTAAAGACACCTAGTAAATAAGCTGCTAAAAAAGTAAAGCACGGCAGCTTATGCTCTGCTAGTACTAGCTCTAGAATAGCGTAGAGTAACTCTAAATAACCTACAGTGCCTAGTTTTTTTTACTATAAATTTAAACTCTATTCCCTCTATCTACTTCTACTGCAATTGCTGTACATCTCGCGTCTCTTTTTTTGCTTTGTGTGCAGTTTAAGCTGCTGCTTTATATACTAAACAGTTAAAGCGGTAGGTAGTAGTAGTGTAGTTAGCTAAGGTTTACGCACACTACTAACCTTTAATCGCGTAGTACTCTGCCTATAATATAAAGACTTCTAGATTAGAGATATATTAACGTAGATTAGTAAAAACGCTAAATAATTAAGCTACCTAAGCTCTAGTGCAGTAGTACAAACTTTAAAGTATAGTAGATATACGCAGAGTAACTCTAAAAATCTTTTTTAATCTCTAAGCCTAGTAATAAATAGGCGTAGTGCTAGTAGCAGTAGCTAAAAAACTTATCTATTACTAAAACATAGGCAGCTTGTAAAAGATATAAACTAGATTAAAATAGCTGCTACCGCTAGAAGGATACATCTATTAAAATAATAGGTATAGCCTAGTTTTTTTACTGTATATTAAGCTCTAGTAGTAGCGCTTAACACTAAAGAATAATTTATAATTATGCTTTTTTTACTTTATAGTACAACTTAGCTTTGCGCATGTAAATGCTTATATAATACGTAATATAATATTTTTAGAGCTTATTAATGCCTGCGACTACCCTTTTTCTATTAATACCTGTAACTACTTACTTTCTACTAAAAGTAACTCTAGCTAAATCTTCTATACTAATAACTATAATACGCTTTTTTCTAATAGCCTAAACAGCTACGTATATATTATTAACCTTAGCAAGGACCTGTTGTGCATTTTTTAAGAAGGTAATACTAGACTATAGAACGCGGTTATTACTACGCTATTTAGCCTATTACTAGACATACTACAATCTTTTATAAACCTAATAGTTTATAACTTTAAAGTTATCTTTAGTATAAGCAACGCAGGTGTACTCTATAGTACTATTAACCCCTTTAACTTGCTTTTTATAGCGGCTAGGCAGCAGCTAATCTATAGTTATAGAGTCCTAGCTTTAATATAAGTAACGCTAGTATACTCTATAGCACTATTAACCCCTCTAACTTGTTCTTTATAGCAGCTAGAGCTTTAATATAAGCAACGCAGGTGTACCCTATAGCACTATTAACCCCTCTAACTTGTTTTTTAACCTCTCTATCCCCTCTCTAGCTGTATACAGCGGTCTTAATATCTTTTAAAAGAATATAGAGCTTTAATATAAGCAACGCAGGTGTACCCTATAGCACTATTAACGCCTCTAACTTGTTTCTTAACCTTTTTATCCCCTCTCTAGCTGTATACAGCGGTTTTAATATCTTTTAAAAGAATACTAAAACTCCTCTAGCTGTATACAGCGGTTTTAATATCTTTTAAAAGAATACTAAAACTCCTCTAGCTAGTCTAATAGTTAAGGAGCTTAGTTAGTAAATTATCTTCTTAGAGTATTAGAAAGAGACTAAGATTAGAGATCTAAAAGCGCAGCACGCACATAAAATAGAAGCTTTTAAGCTTAAAAATAAAAAGTTAAAAGCCGCTCTATAATAGTTTTTAATAGCACTAGCTCTAATTATAGCACCTACTCTAGTCTCTCTACTAGCCCTAATTACAGTACCTACTCTAGTCTCTCCGCTAGCTCTAACGCTATAGGCCTCCTTTGCTTACTAGCGTTAAAGTTAAAAACAACCCTGCGTGTTTTAAAAAGCTTTATAATACTAGCTAGCTACAGGCTTTAAAAAGCCCTATAATGCTAGCTATAGGCTTTAATAAGCCCTATAATAACAGTCTTATATACTAGATTATATAGAATTGCTAGCTATTTCTATAATAGTATAGGTAGCAGTAATACGCTGCTAGCATATAGCCTTAACTTAACCTCTAATATAAATTACTACTCTAGGCATTTTGTAAAACGTTTAACTTAAAATAAAATTAAAAGATATATATATTTACGTTAAGATTAGAACACAGCATGTAAACTTAATAATAATTAAATACGTTAGCAGCTATATAGTTCTATCTAGTAGTTAGAAGCCTAGCACTATTACCTGCACGTAAATAGTAGTAGTTTTTTAACCTTTTTATATAAAGTATAGCTTAAAACAACTAAGTTCCTCTACACGCGCGTAATTGTTATTTTATTACTAGTATAACGTATAACCTACTGCGTAGTTTACTTTTACTTTTACTACGTTAAGCGACCTATATATATAAGTCTGCTGCCCCTCTACTTTCTCTTTTATATCCTTTTTTCTCTCTCTTTTACTTTTAAAAGGTACTATTACTACTAACGTTCTATAGTTAACACTAACTTTTCTTTTTGTTGCCTGCGCTGCTAAAGCTGCTTATTACTAGCGCTACTAAAGCTGCTTATTACTAGCGCTGCTAAAGCTGTTTATTACTAAGCTACTTATTACTAGCGCTGCTAAAGCTGCTTATTACTAGCGCTGTTAAAGCCGCTTATTACTAGCGCTGCTAAAGCTGCTTATTACTAGCGCTGCTAAAGCTGCTTATTACTAGCGCTATTAAAGCTGCTTATTACTAGCGCTGCTAAAGCTACTTATTACTAGCGCTGCTAAAACTATTTATTACTAGCGCTGTTAATCTATTACGCGTTATAGGCGTTATCCTAGTTTAATTACGCTTCTAGAACTAAGCCTCTACTCCTTTTACGTAGTCTATTTACTAATATATTTACTAGGCATATTGCCTGTTATAGGCGTAACTTTACGTTACTTATTAAAGTATATTACAATTAGAGCTATTTACTAGAGTAGCAATATATAGTAGATATATTAGGCTTTAGAGGGTACGCAGCTTGTCTATTCTAAAGGCTTTAAAGGTTTAAAGGATATATAGTATATCTAATCTAAAAGCTTTAAAAAATTAAAGAATACACAGCATGTCTAATCTAAAGGCTTTAAAAGCTTTAAGAGATACGCAGCTTGTCTGCTCTAACGCTGTTAAACTTAGTAATAGTCTTGTTTTTAGATATATAATTAGCTTTATTATAGACTAGTTATATTTTAAATATCTGCAGTCTAACTAGCGCTTCTAATAGTGTTAACTACGTTTTTAGTAGAAGGTTAGTAGTCTACCTAACAACGCAATAATAGTTCTATATTAGCTCTTCCCTTTCGCCCTATATAAAAGCTAGCGACGTTTACTTTTATTAGCTGTGTAATAGGCTAGGAAGTTATTAGAGACTTGTAACCTTCTAGTAGCTTTCTTTATACACTTAGTAGTTATAACTATAATACTCTGTATTTAGTATACACATTTCTATATTAGGTACAGCGCTTAGGACTTTAGTTCTCTAAGTTATTACGCTTAGTGCATTTAGACATTACGCTTTCTACAAGGCTTAGTCTATCTAGTTTTATTAAATTTTGCGTGTCTACTAAGCTTAACAAATTTACTATACTTGCTAGATTAGTCTGCGGCTGCAGACTTTAAAGGCTTAGTATAGTAATAGTTAACTAGTATAGAGTACGTAAGTAGGTATACACTTATATTTTTCTAAAAGCTAATTAGTAATTAACTTAGATAACGCTCTCTAGCTAGCTAAGCACTATTTTAATAATATTAACTAATTATTAAGCGTTATATTAGAAGACTTAGTAAAAAGGGTTTTTATTACTAGTAGACGTTAACTGTAGTTTAGCTAAGGTTACAACTTAGCTTACTATAGTAGATAGAACCTAGATCTTAATTTTTAAACCTTTTATTAAACTTTATAGTACCCTTCTTTGTAATAAGGCCTTAACAATACAGAGTCTCTAATAATATAGAGTTAGTAGTTCTAGTAGCGGCGCTAGTTGTAAAACATAGAAATAGAGGTTTTAGGTAACTTTAGGTTTAACTATAACTATTGTAGGCAAGGTAGGGCCTATAGCTACTTTCTATTAACTTTATTTAAAGGTATTAAGGGATACACTTTTACACTTTGTAACTCTAGGGGTTTAAAGCGGGAAGATTTTAGTTAACTTAATCTAAAGTATAAAAGCAATAAAATCCCTATCGCTACTCCTTTTAGAGTTTTAAAAGGGGATTAGGTGCTAAAGAGAGCAAGCGAAAAAAGCCTAATTAGAGTAGCCTAGCTAGCTGCTTTTTATAAACAGTATTAATGTCTAGGTCTAGCTAGAGATTAATAATAACTGTATACTGCGGACCTTCTAGCAGCTTTTATACTGTGCTAGAATTGCTTTATTAGGTAAAACTAGGTGCCTATATAGGTTTTATTAATAGTATAGCTTGTAACTAGTTCGCAGACAGCTATTAAAAAGGCTATTGAATATAACTATAGTTATATAGAGGGGTGTATAAAAAAGTTAAGTAGCGCAAGTAATAACTTTAGATAGAAAACTACCTTTACTAGTCTAAACTTTGTATCTATATATACGTCTAGCTTTGCTATAGGCAAGTAGTTTAAGTTATAAGTCTTTACACATAACAGATTATTTATTAGGCTATTATAATAGTTATAGCGCTAGGCATAGAAAGAGTATACGCGTTATATAATATAAAGTTATAAAAGTAACGCGCTACTTACTATATTTAGGTACCTATGCGGTAAATCCTACTTATAACTTGCTATAGATATTACTAACTACGTAATACCTACTATAATTTAACTTGTAATATACATTTATATACGTGTTAATATAACATAGATTCTTCGCGAACCTATAACTAGTGCTATAAAGTCTTCTTTTATATAAGTAGTTTATATAAACACTAGCAAGCCTATAAAAAGCGGCTATATTCTGCAATATACCTAACCTATTATTATCTATATAATAGGTTTAACTTAACTATAAAACACAGCTGCGCGCCTAATAGGCCTTTTTAAACTAGCTAGTAGTAGAACTTCTAGTAAGGGCATATTAGAGTTGCTGCTAAGTTGTACTTAAAATACTAAATAGCCCCCTTTTATTCTATTACTGTAACCTTCTTGCACAAAAACAAACACTTTACACTAAGCTATAATAAACGCGAAGACTATACTATAGTAATAGAATTTCTAGAGATAGATACATTAGAGATATACAAGGGCAATACTGCTTTACTAGACATTAGTTCTTTTACAGCTACCTAGGACGGCACTAACTCTATTAGCTATATAGAAAAGAAGAGTAGTGTAGAAAACAGCCTCTCTATATCTAACTTTAGCGCAGTAAGCTAGGTAAAGACTTAGCTATAGTTTACTACCTTTTAGTTACACTACAAGACCTTTACCTATAATAGCATTTCTACTAGAAGTGTTATTCTATCTGCAGCCTAAGCACTATTTAGGTATATAAAGTAGCATATTATAGAACGTCTACTAATAAATAAAAAACGCCTGTACTTACTAGCTTCTAGTCTAACTACAACTACGCGTTTATAATATAGCTAAATCGTATTAGAGCTACAGAGGGTAATGTAAACAACTTTATAAAGGATTTCTATATAGGACTAATACACAATCTCTTTAGATTTTTAAACGTAAAAGATTAGAAAAGTAGACTATTTTTACTAGACAGCGGTGTAAAGAACGAAGCATAGATACAAAAGATAATTCCTGCAGATATTATAAAGGATACTAAGTCTAAGCACTATATACTATACTAAAACATTATTAAAGTAATAGCTTTTATCTTAGGGCATAGACTATTTATATTAGAGATAGTTTATGCTCCTATACGCACATATAATAAAAAGGATACTCTAAAGGTACGCATATACTACAATATCTACTTAGCTAATTAGTAGTAGAAGATATAGACTAGACTACTACCTAGTAGTACAGTAGTCCCTGTTATTATATCTATAGATAAAACCTAGTTATTGTACTATTCTAGTAACGTTACCGCGTAGCTAGTATATCTCTCTATTAGTAACCTTAGTTATAAAGCCTAACGTAGAAAACTTACGCCTAGTACTATCCTTATAGAATTCGTGCCTATTATTACTAGTATTAGTAAGAAAAGAGTTTACTAGCATGCAATAGGTTGTATATTAAAACGTATATATTCTATCTATCTACTATTTTATTATTATTTTTACTAGACTCTAGCTCTAGAATACTACTCTGTTTACAGACTTGCCCTATATTACGCTAACAATTAAAACTAATACTACTATCTAATATTATTATATATTCTCGCAGACTATAAAGAGTAAGTCTTTATATTAGAGGTTAAATCTAGATAGTACTGTACTTAGTGTAGCATTCTACCTAGTAATTAAAAAGATTTTTATATAGAACACCTATAGCGCAATAACCTGCAGATGTAGATGCAGTAAAAACTATAAATGCGTAAGAATATACTAATAGGTAATCTAAGCTAGGTGCACCTAGAGGTTTACTTTACCTAGAAACACGCTAGGTTTAATGTATACTAGAGAATACTAACTAATATACTTTATTTACTTTTTAAAGGTCTTCTACAGCATATACTAAGCTAGATTAAAAAGCTTTTTAGAGAGAAGGTCTTTAGGTAAAGGCGAGTAAAGAATAATACTTATATTTAAGAAGCGTTAGAACTAGAACAGCTAGATAAACGCTTCTAACAGCTACTATATTAGATAGGCAATAACGCAATACTAAGTTACAGTAAACAGAAATAGTAGACTAGAAAAAAGTAAAAGGTTATTACCTAACAGCTTATAGTAGTTGTATCCCCTCTATTATACTTATATACTCTTTATACTATATAGTTTATCTACGCTGTATGTAATTTTATAGCTATTACGTTCTACTAATACTATAATACTACTACTTTTAATTACATGCAGAGCGCTATTAACTAAATAGACGTATATAAAAAGGAATTCTACTTATACTGCTTAAATAAGCACTTCTATTTCCTAAAATAGCACGCCCTGTTCTATATAATTAGCAATATTAAGTATTTTAGGTTATTAGACAGACTAGACACTAGAACTAATAGAGAGGCGTTTTATAGTAATATAATTAAACAGTTCTATTAAATAACAAACTATTATTACTTTCTATAATAGATCTATATTTATAACTTAAGGCGTACTACTTTTTTTACTTTTAAATACAAGTAGATGCATGCGGATAGTAGCCTACAGACCTAAATAGATTGCGATATAGAAGTTTATATAGTTAGAGTTGCTACTCTAGTAATAATATCTAAGCTTAGATAGTTTATTACGCCTACTTCTAACTATATAAAAACTATAACTGTTAGTAAAGTAGTAGATTATCTATTTTATCTAGACTTTCTAGCGGTAGTTACTACTTATATTACAGTCTAATAGATAAGGCGCAACTGCATACTAATTATAAACAAAGATAAAGATAAATAAAAGATAGATAATACGTAGGTATAGAGTATAAAGATACAGATTAGTTAATTTATTATATACTAGGTAGGCACAGGCAAGAGCGTAGATAATCTAGATACTAGAAAAAAACTTATAGTCTGTTATTTAACTAATTACCGCGCGTCTAGAAGAGAATAGAAGGACTTTATCTAGATTTAAGAGTATATAAAGCTAGATAACAAAGATAACCGCCTTGTATTTAGCCGCCTACTAGGCTAAGTTCATCTAGTTTTTACGCTACTAGAAGAGAAGGACACTATAAAGGCACTAAGAAAGTAGTACTAATACGCTTTTGTAGAGACTATACAGTTTAATAATAAAGCTGCATTTAATAAAGTTAATAGCATAATAATAGTTCGCTGCTAACTTTATAATACTGCGGTATATTTACGTAAGCTTAGAGCTTTCTAAGTGTATAATATAGCGTCTGTCTTACAGCCTATAAACCTTGTACTAAAAGAACTACCCTGTAAAAGCAAAGATAGAGATATAACTTACTTAGTAAATAATTACATAGACTAGAACAAATATAACACTTAGTATTCTCTAAACTTTATAAAAGAGTAGAGGAGTATAATGTAAGCGTACAAAAAGAAAAGGCAGGTGTAGAATAGATTAAATAATATATTATCTATTTATTATAGAAGCGTATTCTATATATAGTTTATACTGCTAGTAATAGTGTACATGCGTTATGGTATATATAAAGTTTAAATAAAGCTAAACGTATATTTGCACAAGAACTTAAATATATAAAATAGTATTAAAATTCCTATTATACACCTAGTAACTATAATAGTGTAATATTAGATAGAACTATTTACTAGACTCTAAACTATATAATTCTATGCTACTTATACGTATTAAAAGCGTATCTAAATAGGTATTATCTAAATTATTATTAGCTGTAAGTATAAAAATAGCTATATTAGGCGCTAAGTATCTTGTATATATAGTACTAAATAAATTCGCTATATATATTCTACTACTCTACACCTTTTTATACTACGTTAAACATATTAAATTTATAAACCTGTCTGTGTAGCTTATTTAATATATTCTAGAATAAGTACTACTATATATACTATAGTTTTAAAGACGTAATACTATTATAGGGTTTTTTTAGCTATAGTTTAAAAACACGTTCTGCATAAAATAGACTACTATAACTAGGTCCTATAGTTATATCTAGATATAGTAGTAGTTACGCTGCCTTTAATAGTACTTAATAACGTAAGGTTATTATGCTTATAGCAAGGCGCTATAATTATAACGCAACGTGTTAAAGTTAAATGCGAATACCTGTATCTCTTTTTACCCTTTTCTAACGCGATATTTAAGCATGTAGTGTAACCGCGTTTATAATACTATATACTTTAATATAGATACCTATAATAATACTTATATATAACATAGAGCGTATAGCATCTATTTTTATCTATAGTAAGGATTTACTTTATAGCTCTGCTATAGAAGATACCGCGCTAGTAGATAACATAGAATATAATAAGTTTATAGTAGTAATCTGTTAAAACTTACTATTTAACCTAGTAGTAGATATCTTGTTTTACTATATTAAACAAGACGACTAATAGGCTTAGATAAAGGTTAACGCTACGTTCTAATAGCACGGTGCTATTATAGACTTTTTTACTAACAAAGAGACTTAACCTGTATTTATTATAGAGAGAAGAGCCTAGGTACGTATAAAGTCTATTTATTATAGTAAATATTCTATACTAATATATAGTAACAGAGAGCAACACTAAGTAATAGTTAGATTTAGCATAGCGTAAATTAAATAATAACTTTTTTTTAGCCCCTAAGCATTTTGTGCACCTATTCTCTTTTAGTCTCTATTAACTACACTAAGTTTTAGCGAACACCTACTATCTATCTAGGATATATATAATGCTTTTCTATTACCTACTTTTAGTCTATATAGAAGTCTAATAAAGCTTAAAAAGAGTGTACTATTATGTTATAAAACGCGTACTAGTTAGTACGCTTAAAACACACGTAATAATTAAACTGTACTTAACACCTA
Organism: Plenodomus lindquistii; assembly: GCA_025504975.1. Taxonomy (NCBI): domain Eukaryota; kingdom Fungi; phylum Ascomycota; class Dothideomycetes; order Pleosporales; family Leptosphaeriaceae; genus Plenodomus; species Plenodomus lindquistii. Next base: position 800,985 of record JANUWI010000015.1, read on the forward strand.
TAACTAACGTATATAATAACAGGATGTATAATTAGTTTAAAATAGAACTATAAACACTATATGTATATAACTACTATATTAGAGCACGCTTTATATACTAACTATAATTTACTAGGCAAAGTTAGGTTTAAAACTATAACTAATATCTAGCTAACTATTTTATATATACTTTAACTCTAAGGATATTAACTAGAGTTATAGAACGCTATACACTACTAGCACGTCTGTTTTACTACTACTACTACTACTACCTTTAGACTTGAGTTTATAACGCAGTAAGTCTATATAGTCTACTGCTAACTATAAGCTAGACTACTTTAATAACTTTAAAAATCTAGTAAGTACTATTTTATCTAAGCGCACTCTAACATAAGATAAGATTTAGTAATAATATCTATAAAAGTCTAGAGTAATAGAGAGCCTAAGTAGGTTATACTGTCTACCTATAGTACACACTCTAGTACTAAACGTGTATAGAAGATAGATAGAGCATCTACGCCTAGTGCACTTAAACAAGTGCAATTGAATAGAGATATAGGTATATATCTATAGTAACACGTTTTAGTACTTATATACTAATGTTTATGTAGCTTTAAGCTCTTCCCTTTTATAAAACACTTATTCTAAACGCGAGGCGTTAAACACTAGGTCTAACTAGGCAATTTAGGTATAGAGACTTAAAAAATAAGGAACTAAACATTTATAGTCTAAAGAGGGTAAGATAATAAGGCGTGCGATAAAGCTTTTATTATATACTATATTTGCAGAGGACAACGTAAGCTATACCTATATAGTAACTCTATAGATAGACTTTTATAAAAGTAAGTTTAAAGCGCTTTTATTAGATAAGTAGATAGTAGTAATATTTAAAACAGGGATACTATAACAAAACCTATATAAAAACTCTGCGAGAGAAGTACGTACCTCTACTTATATTAGATATAACTAATAACTTTAGATACACAACGCTCTAACTAGCTTCTGTTATTATATAATAAACGCGGCTTACTTTATAGTAGAGCGCTAGTACAGCCTTTATGCTAGTATAATAGCATCTGTATTACTAGCTAAACTACGTAAAGGGTTTAAATTTATCTATAGTAACCTAACTAACTGCAGCACCCTATTTAAGTATTAAGCAATAGCTAAAATGTTTACTAAAACTTAGTATCTACCTACGTTAAAGTAGAGGCTAGTAGTAAAAAACAGCGCTGTAAAGTAGTTTAATATACCTAGTGCAATATTAATAGCTTTTATAGTAGCAGCTCTAGACTTTGCTATTAGCTGTTAGAGTAAAGATATAGTTAAATTATTAGCTATAGCAGACTTTACTTAACTAGTTAGTAGGTTACAGGCTAGTTACCTAAATAATACTAATATTCTATAGGGCCTTTTACGTTAGCCTAGTTATTTTAGTTAAAAAAGGGTATAGTATAGAGGGCTAACAAATAGCTAGTAATTAAAGGACTAATAGAGGATTACTTAACTACTAGGCTAGGAGGTATAGCAGTAGATAAAATTAAATTAAACAGTAAACCTAATAGTATAGAAGCTAATAAACTTATAAGGTTACCTCTAGAGCAACGTGCTGTAGTAGAGAAGATAATAGTAGAGCAGAAAAAAGCAGAGGCAACTCTTATAGGGTTCTACTAGCAAGGCAAGCTTCCTAAAGCTAACCTTTATTTTTAATTAAGCCTGCTAATCTTCTTAGATAACTTTAACCTAGCTCTAGAGGAGTTAAGCCTGCTAATAGAGTAGCTAATGTAGAATAATAAGTGCTACTACAAGCGCTTTCTATATTTAAGCTACGTTGTAGATATAATACTATATACTACTACCTGTACTAAATTACAACGCTTAATTAATACTATTACTTACTTACTACTATAATAGAGTTCTCTAATACTACATACAGTAGTACTGTCTCTCTCTTATCTACAGTGTTACCTATATAAAACTTATAAAAAACGTGTTTAACTAATAGCGTAGTAGTTACTATAACTAAGGTCTATATCTTAAGTAATATAGCTAATATACGCAGAATAAGCAAAGCTGCGTGTATAAATAATATAAAAAGATCTAAAAGGGTAAGCAGCGCTTCTAACTATCTTTAAAGTTGCAGTATTAAATAATATACGTTAACCTTTTTAGTATACTAGAGTTACTAGGTTCTTTTACTAGGCGCACGCGATCTGCAAGCCTAGAGTTTAATAACTTATAGTAGTAGTTTACAGCAGTGTAATATGCTTTATAAGCGTATTGTAAATATTATGCGTAGTAAGTGTAGTGCGGGTAGTATAGGTAGTGTAAGTAGTACCTATAGTACCTGTAGTAATTTAGGTGTTTTACGTTGCCTACCTTTTCTAATCTACTACTACTAGAGATACCTAGCGCGTATATAATATACGTGTCTTTACTTACTATACTAGACGTGTTTTACTAGTCCCTTAGCTATCGCATATATAAAAAAAGGCCTTGTAGGGTAAAAGTAGTAAATTAGTAACTTGCGTTACTAACTGCCTAGTTACTAGCATTCTACGTAACTAACGCTAGCAAGCACACAGTAGAATTTCCTAATAAAAGAGGATGTAGAGGACTTTATTAACGTTGCCCTTAACGCTCTAAACCTAGACATTCTAATTAATAATTAGGTTTAGTACTTTTCTATAATAGCAGATATTTTATTTAGTAATAGCCTACTTACTAAAGACTATTTAGAAGAGTTATAGACTATAGCTAAGTAGATTCTCTATTAAAAGCGCTCTAAAGAACTTAATTAAAGCAAGTTTACTAGATTTAAAAAGAAGGCTTTATAGTATAACGTTTAGAAGCAGTATTTTTTTATTTAGCCTTCTAGAAACTGCCCCCTCTAAAGGGTTATTAATAAGCATAAACTAAAACAACAAATTATTATAGCTTTTTATAAAAAATCTAGCTATTAAAGTAAAAAAAGAACCTAGTAAAAGGTATAGTTAAAATACTACTAGAAAGGACTCTATTAGAATGTGCAGTAGTATATTAAAACTTATATAGCTTGCTAAAAGTATAGTAATTAGTTATTAAAGAGGATTTTCTACTCTACTAAGCTGCTATTAACGCTATAGGTATAGGTTACAATTAACGTTGTATATATACTAGAAGGAAGAAATAGAAAGTCTTTTATAGTAGTAGCACGTAATTATATGTTATAGTACCTAGAGGTAGAAGCTTTAAAGTATAATAATTTTAAGTTAGTTACTAAGTTTATTAAAAATACTATTTTCTACTAATAGGGAGTTGCCTTTTAAATGTCCTATAATAGAGGGCTAGAGAACTAAGGCTTTATTAAAAACCTCTAGCAATAATTTAGTATTAATAGAGTAGTTTTAAGCGCTTTTTACCCCTAAAGACAGGGACTAATTAAAAGAGGCTACAAAGTCCTAGTAGTAGCTTTAAAAAAGATAAAAGGAAACTAGGTTAATAACCTCTTGCTTATTTTATAGGCTAATAGAGTAATAGTTAAATAATTAACTAGTAAAACTCCTGCTTTTTTTATTTTAAAGTATAAATATATACTACTAATTAAGCTATTAATACCTACCTAGTAAACTCTTTTTTAGAATAAAGTTACTAATACACTTTTACTACTAGCTATAAAGGCGTAATAGTTTTAGAAGCAGAATATAGCTCTAAAAGAAGTAATTAACTAAATAGTCTAATTAAAGTTTAAAAATAAAGAATACTTTAAAAACACAAAGAATATTTAATAGAAGAGATTAGTAGTTAGCAATTTAGTTCTTTTATAAAACTTCTAGAATAATTTTAATCTATTCTAGTTATCTAAGTTTAAGCCTAAGTAGAAGGGACTTTACTAAATTACGCTTGTAGAAAACAAAGGATAGTACAAGCTAAATAACTTTAATAGAACTCCCTTTTAGAGCTATACACCTAAAGAAAAGTTAAAGAAATTCTACTCTAGGTCTAAACAAGATTTGCTAGAGGCTAACGCTTAATAGACTGCTAAAAAGGAAGGACTTATAGAAACTATAAATTAAAATTACTAGCTGCAATTTTAAGTCGCTCTAAAGTAGCCTATAGTATAAGTTATAATTCTACCTAGGCTAAACTTTAATTATAAAAAGTATAAACGCTTTTTAAACAGCTAGTTAGACAGCTTTTAATTAAAAATAATCTACTTTAAATAAAAAAGGGAGGCAGTAAGCTATAAAAAGATTTTATATAAGTAAAAAACCTAGAATAGAAAGTAAAAAAGTGTTAGATAGGAATAGTTTATATCTACTGCTGCTAATAAAGGCTTAGAGGCTAAAAAGTAAAAACACTAGAGCTAGCTTTATTAGAGAGCTAGCTAAATAGACTTACACTAGCTAATAAAGGCTAATTAAAAGAAAGTAAGAAAAACAAAAACTAAACTTATTAAAAGCTAGCTACGCAAAACTTTAAGTATAATACCTAGGTAAAGTAACTAGAGTATCTACACCTAAAAATAGTTTACTACTAAAACTATAGAGACAACTAGGCTACTAAACTTTTTATAGAAAAAGCTTAACTAGAACTAGAACTACAGCTATAACCTCTCTAATTACTACGCAAGAAAGAGCTAGTACTAGCATTGCTATTACCGCAAGCATAAACGCAAGCTAAAAAAAAAAAGGGGTGCTAAAGGCAATAATTAGACTAAGTAGCTTTAATTTTAGCTAAAAAAGGCAAGTTAGCTTTAGTTAGAGTAGTAAAGTAGTCTAAAAAAAAGTTAGTAAAAAGAATAAGTATAGAGTAATATTAGAAAGCCCTACTATAAAACATACAGCAAGAGGTATTACTATTAAAGGCGTATTTATTACAGGCTCTAAAGTTTAGTAAGCAGCTCTAATAGTAAAACTATAAATAGAGTTTAAAAGTATAACTAGTGCTAGTACTGCCCTAGTAGTAAGTATAGTAATTGTTATTTGCATAGCTGCAATTACTGCCTGCTAACTACTAAATAGCTTAAATAAAGTTAGTAAAAGACTACTTAAAGGACTTTTAGAAAGAAAAACTTACTAGCTTTTAAGTTAGTGTTATAGTACCTACGTTAAGTACCTATACTAAATAACTAACTAATAGTTAGAAAAGTAGTAGCTAGAAAGCGCAGTAATTTAGAACCTAGGTAGGCGTTATTATTATCGCGGTATATAGTAAGAAAGTAAAGGTAAAGTTTAAATATAATACTCTAGGCCTACAGCTACTAGATAAAATAAGCTAACTCTCTAAAGAATTATATAGTTACTAGGCAATTATAATAGTAGTTTACTATTACAAGTTAGTAACTAAAAAATAATTAAAAAAAAAAGAATTTATACTACTCTAGTAGGTAGTTCTTTACCTTAAAAGTATTATACTACTATAATTCTAAAGTTATATTGCTGTTTAAAGCGTAGTAACTCTAGAGAGGACTACTACCTAGAGGACTACTATTTAGAAGGCTACTACTGCTAGTACTACTACCTAGGCTACTAGAAGCAGTAGTAACTATAGCTATATTAATTAAATAGCTGTTAAAAAAAGAGAAGGTGTTAAATAAAAGTTAATATAAGCTTAGAAGCTAAAAAGGCAGGAGAGTTAGAGGCTGTTAAAGTTAAAAGTCTATTAGTAGAAAAGAGTTAAAGGTAGAGAAAGAAAGTTAAAAGGAAGCTAGAGAGAAAGAGGTTTTTTTATAAGCGGCTAGGCGTTTGCCTTTTAGCGCAGAAATTAGTTATTAGGCTCTTTAGGGCAATAGTAGTCTCTATTTATTTTCTAATTATAATAGAAGTAGCTAACTAGAGGCTAGCAAGCAACGCGCAGTTAAAAGTAAAAAATAGGAATAAATAAAAGTCTGTCTAAGTAATCTTACTACCTAGCCTAGAGACTAATTAGAGGCTTTAGATATAACCTAAAGTAAACTAGGCGTAGTAATTTTAAATAGATTTCTTTTAGTTAGTAATAGATTTTATAGTATTAAAGCGTTTTTATTTATATTTTAGGCACACTAATACGCTTGCAGACAGGCTAGTAGCTAATTAAAAACTAATTAGAGCTAGTAAATACGTTATTAGCCTCTAACGCAGTTGCTATTTTAAAAGGGGCTTAAATTCTAGGTAAGAGAGAGAATATAGTAGAAATACATAGTATAGAGGCCTAAGTAGCTTTTAAAAAGGTTACGTAGGTAGAGCAGAACTAATAAATAGCTATTTAAAGTCCTATTAGAGATAGAGGACACCTTTTTTTTAGTTATCTTATAATCTACCTTTTACTAATTTAGTATTAAGCCTTCTATGCTAGAGTAAAGCATAGTTTTCCTCTATACTATAGCTAGCTAAAAAATATAAAATATAGATATTATAGTATATATAAAATAAAGTATATAAATAAACTAGAATTATTTTATACTATTATTTAGGCTTTATACTTTAGAAAAACCTATTTTTATTAAGCTTATAAATAGATCTCTATTTAAAAAAAAGTAGCTACTTTTAAACTATAGAACGCTTTATAATCTTTTATGTACTTTAAACTAGAGTATATTAATTTTTAAGTTACTTATTTAATAAAATAATAGTTTTAAAAAGTATATATAAATAAGTTTCTATTTAATAAAAAGCTTTAAAAGCTTATGTAAGTAAAGTTATTAACTTTTTAAATTTTAGAATTTAGTAGTTCTATAAATAGCTAGTCTAATTACTATATAAATAGTAGTATATTTTTAGTAAGTATAAATAAAAGTTTTATTAAAAAAGTTCTAAAGAAGATTTTTTATATTAATTTAATTTAAAAGATTATATATAAAGTGTACTATAAAAATAGTATTACTTTCTAATACTAAAGTACTAAAATCTTTTTTTATAAACTTTTCTATTTCTATAAATAAGTAATGTATTTCTAGTTATTCTAAAATAAAAAAAGAGTAAGCGTATTTATTATATAGCTATAAAAACTACTTTAGGTAGTACTATAGAAGTAGTAGTTATTTTAATAGTAGCTAGTTATAAAACTTTAAATACTTTATAACATACTTAATTAATATTATAATAATATTATCTAAAATTTTATTAATATAAAATACTAGGCCTATTTCTATAAAATTAAGTTTATTCTTTAGGCTATTACTATTATAGCTAGGCCTAATATAATTAAATATAGACTTTAGATTATATAAACTAGAAAAAGTATTTAAATCTATATTAATTTTTTATAACGCGCTAGCAAAGCGCTTTACTAATAATAAAAAAAGCTTTTATAGTACTTAATAATTAACTTAGCTATCTAGGTTATTTACTATAACTATAATTTTTTTACTATTTAGCTAAAAAGCTACGTTTAATTTATATAGTACTATTTTTATATTATTAGAGTTATTTATAGCTTTAAAAAATTAATTAAGCTAATTAAAATTATTAGGCTTATTATTTTATATTTCTAGTACTAATACTATTTATTATAACTTTCTTATTATTTAAAAATCTTACTTTTTAGAGTTATAAAAAAGATTGTTATTAAAAGTAATATTATATATAGTAATAATAGAGTTAAGTATAGAAATAAATATTTTAAATATATTAGATAATCTATTTTCTACTAAACATTTAATATAGCTTTATAGAGTTACTTTAAAACTCTATTTATAATACTTAGCTACTTTATTTCTATTAAAAGAATAGGCTTTATAGCTATAGGCGTAAATACTACTTTAATCTAGCTATTATAATACCTATTAGAATATTACTATAGTAGATAATATAGAATAGAGTAATTAGATAGATAGATAGAAATTCTATTTTAAAATTAAACATAGAAAAATTATTACGTTTTTATTTTCTTAACTCTAGTAGACTTTATACCTTATATTTTACCTTTTTTCTATATATTTATAGAATCTCTAGTCTAAAGTAGAGAGCTAGAGGCCTTTATACTTAAGTATAAAGTATAATAGCTTTCTCTAGCCTATAATAACTCTTTATAGGCTATTCTAGTTTAAAAAGTAGAAAACTTATTTAAAGGCTAAATATTATCCCTTTTCTAATCTCTAATTAGTTTAATTAAATACTTTTAATATCTATTTATATTTTTTAAATAATATAGTATTTTATTTTTAGAGTAATAAATAAAATAAAAATTCTAATTTTATCTATAACTTTATTTTTTAATTATAGTCTATAATTTTAGTTTTATTTTACTACTATTATATAGCCTATACTAGATCTTTTTAGCTATAATATAAAAAATTACTTTTTTTTTATTTTAGCCTATAACTTCTATAAATATTTTAAAATTTTTTTATATAGCTATTAGCTATAGAGGTTAAGCTTATAATAGCTTAGGTAATAGAAGTACTAAAAGAGATCTAAATTATTTTAAAGGCATATAGAAGTATATAATAATTAAAAAGCTAAGTAATTTATATTTCTATAGGCTTTATATAAAAGAATAAAAAAAATATACTTTTACTAAACTATAGAAGAAATATATTATATATATAATAGTTTAGAGCTATTTCTAAGCTCTATTAAATTCTTTTTAGTATTCTATAAACCTAGCCTTTTTTCTACTACGTTAGTATATTTTTATTAGTAGAATAAGAATTTCTATATACGTAGAGGCTGCTTTAATATAGATAAACTTTAGATAGTAGTTAGAATAGATCTCTATCTCTAATAAACTATACTATAGAGATAAAGTAGCTTATAAAAAGGCTTATAGCTAAAGTTATAATAGTAATATTATATAGCTTTATTACAGCTATATAGCTTTTTTAGTCTATTTTCTAGAATTCTAGTACTAGTCTCTATTAAATAGATAGCTTAAAAGTTTTTTTATTAATTAATTATTTATTTTTAATACTATTTACTAGAAGTATAGTACTTAGTTTAAAAATACTAATAGGTAAGTTTTTTCTAGCTATTCTAGCCTATTCTAGTATATACTAATATTCTCTAGTATTTAAGTGCTTTATTATTACTACCTTTTTTTATATAGTAGTACTTAATATAATAATAAAAATTCTAAATTTTAACTATACTTTACTTTTTATTTTTATACTAAATTAACTATAGTTACTTCCTTTAATACTACTAAAAATAACTATAAATACTCTAGAACTAAAAAATATAAGTATAGTAAAAACTTACCTAGTACTTTTAAAAAGTATAAAGTATATACTATTATACTCTATTATAGACTATTTTAGCTTTTTTCTAGCTAAAATCTTTTTAAGCTTCTAATGTATTAAAACTAGCTTATTAGGCTTTTATTTTAAAAATTACTAATTGTAAATTAGAGCGTAGTAATACTTCTAGTAGTATAAAAAATAAGCTAAGAAGGAAAACTAATAAAAAAAATCTAATCTAGTAGCTTTTAATACTACATACTTACTTCTAGACTATTCTAGGCTATTCTAATTGTCTCTAGTTTCTTTTTTATTTTTTTAGTTTTTTTTTTTTTAATATTCTAGTTATAAAAGGTTTATTTCTAGTAGTTCTAGCCTATTATAGGCTTTTATAGTATCTAATAGTATAGGTAATTAAATAATACCTCTAAATCTATAACTTTTTTTTACTAGTTTATATTATAAAAAAGTTTTAGTAGAAATAATAATAAAATCTAAAATTTTCTCTCTAAATAGTAATAGAAAATAGAAACTAGTTCTAAATAGAGAATAAACATAATAATAATTATAGTAGTTTAAAATTTAATAATAATATATAGATAATAATTAAAATTCTAGATAACTATATAATATAGAGATAAGCTATTATTAATATAGATAGTTACTACATAATTAATAATATCCTAAAATCTTTTAATTCCTTTTAAATTCTAAATTCTAGAGTAAACTCTATAATTAATAATACTAATATTATACTAAAAAAAATACTAGTAAAAAACTTATTAATAGTAAAAGAAAAAATACTAAAGTAAATACGTACTAACTCTTTTTAGCTAATTATACTTTAATCTATCTAGATAGAAATTTTAGAATATTCTAGCTAGTTCTATACTAGGCCTAGTTAGGTAATATTTAGTATATTAAAAAGTAGTAACTTTTTACTTTTTAATCTACTAAATATTAACTAGCTAGCTATACTATAGCTTATATAATTAAATTATTATATATATATAAAGTTAAACCTAGTTTTAAACTAACTAGTAAAACTTAGTATACTATATTAATAATAGAATTTTATATACTCTTTTAAGCTATAATATAGTATAATAAAAATAATAAATAATTTTAAAGTAAATTAAATTATATTCTAATAGAAAATAATTAAATATTATTTTTATTTATTTTTTATTTATATTTTTAATCTACTATTATTATTTAGTAAATAAAGATTATTATAAAGGTAATATTTTTAATAAGCTAATAGAGATGTAGTTAAGCCTTTTTACTTATACTTTAATTAATAATTATTTATTAAAGGTATATTAATAATAGTAGAGTTCTAAATTTAGTATATATAATAATGCTAGACTATTTTTAAACTAGAAAAATAAAACTTAGATTTTTTTTTAAACTAAACTAGTAGAATTCCTTTAAAAGTATACTAATATTATTAAAATAAACAGCTATTAAAAGTTTTATTACACGTATATAGTACTTAGCTAACGCTATATTTACCTAATTTTAGAATTTTTTATAAAGCTCCTCTGCTTTTACCTACGTAATTCTACGTAGTAAAGGTATATATAGTATAATCTCTTTCTAGCTAGTAATATAATAATCTATTTTCTAATTATTTCTAAATACCTATTTCTATAAAAGTTATAAGCCTAGAAGCGCTTTTTTATTTTTAATTTATTCTTCTATTTTTTAATAGAAGCGCTTTAAAATAGGTGTTTAAACGCTCTAATTATTACTAATACTCTAATTTTAATAATTACTACTATAATAGTTACTACGTATTTTTTTAATAGTCTAGCTAACTAGTTTAACTAGTTTCTATAATACTAGCTGCTTACTATAAATTAAAGCATCTAGTAATACTATAATTCTAATAAAAAGCCTATTACTACTTTTTATAATAACTAACCTAATAAGCTAAACTCTCTAACTAAAAATAATATTAAGCTATTTAAAATTAAAGCAGCCTAGTATAAAATCTGTAAAAGCTAGTAGCTTATTAAAAGTAAAAAGTTTAAAGCTATATAGAAGTAGATTAATACTATAGTTAAGCCTAATTTTCTTTAACTATATTTTTTTAATATTATTATAACTAAAACTATTACTCTATAGGCTTTTATAAAAGCACTTAAAAAAAAATTAGCTTTAGGTAAAAATAGTATAAAAAACTAGATATAGACTAAATACTAAATTTATCTATATAAAGCCTGTACTACTAATAACGCAAGCTACTACTAGTAGAAATAGACACTTCTCTATAAAAAAGCTAGAGCGTATAAGTTTAATAAAGTAAAAAAGTAAATTACTATCTATAACTATTTAAATACTTTTATACTAAAGCTTTTACCTAACTAGGTAAAATCTATATACTAAAAAATTATTAAAAATAGAGTACTAAAGCGTACTACTAGTACTTTAATAATTAAATAGATTAGCTATATTTACTCTAAGTTACTCTACTAATATATACTATATACTAGAAATAGAGAAAAAAAAATCTTTTTTACTATAGATATAGATAATAGTTTAATAGAAGCTTTAGAATTAGCTATATATCCCTGTAATAGAGATTATAAATAGAGCTTAAAAAATTACTACTAAATAAAAGCTATACTTACTAATAAACTATATAAAATAAAAGATAAAAAGAAAAAAAAGCTATTAGCCTGTTTTAATAAGCTATAACTTAAATCTTTTAAAAAAGTAGTAAAGGCTAAAAGCTCTACTAATAAATAGAATAGAAAAGCTAAAAGTAGAGAATCTAGAAGCTTCTCTAAAGTAATTTAGACTGCTTTTATTAATTTATAACTAAATAGACCTATAATAATATATAAAGTATATAGTACTATAGATTTTAATACTTACCTACTATCTAAAAGCATAATTTTAGATAATAGAAGTACTTTCTATTTAGTTAATTTAGTTAATTATTTTAAGCTAGGCACTTTTAAAAAGAGTAGAGAGATCTCTATAGTAGAAATAGGCACTTAGTTTTTCTAAATCTCTAAAATAGGCATTTAAATAATAAAAAATATTTTTATAAAAGCATATAGAGAGCGTATAGAGAACTTAGTACTACTTAATATAGTAGTAGTAAAATAGTTTTATATTAATATTATATTAAAAGCTTTACTCTAAAGTAAAAAAGCGTAGTATTTTAAACTAAACATAATACTATAATATAGTAGTTATAAAAAGAGCGTTATATTAGCCTAGTTAATATATAAATAGAATTTAACTTTTATAGAATATAAATCTATTACTATTTACTTTTTAGCTATAAATATAATTTTAGCTTTAATAAAAAAAATTTTTACTATTTACCTACGCTCTAATTTAGAGGAGCTTTAGTATACTAGATCTAGCTACTTTAGCCTAAAAGTACTCTAAGTATTTATAAAATACGCTAGAAGTATATAAATAAATAGTATTTTATAAAAAAAGTATAAACACTATGCTGTAATTTACGCTAGCTAAATAATTTTATAAAAGCTCTAAAAATAGCCTATTTAGCTATATTAAAGAGTATTATAGAATCTTTTTAATATGCTATAGAGAAGCTCTAGAGAATAGTAGATCCTTATTATTAAAGATAATTATAGTAGTAAGCTTTATACCTATAGCCTTATAGAAAAGAAAGTAAAAGAGATTTTTAGTATTTTTAAAATATTTTAGAGTATAATCTATATCTAGTATAAGCTTAAAATCTATATTATTATATAAAATAATAACGTAGTAGCGCTTCTCTAGCGTAGATTATTAGATTTTAAAATATAGATAGAAAATATAGGTATTAAAAGTAAAAGCTTATCTTTTTACACCTATAAGCTAAATAGCAGGCTAGAAAAAGTAAGTAAAAAAATTATTATAAAGTAAATTAAAATAAAAATTACTACTAACTTACCTAAAAAGTTATAGCTTTATATTATTAAAGTAGTAACGTAGCTATATAATATAAACTTATTCTAAACTTAGAATATATAGTCTCTAAATAAAACGCTTTTTTAATAGTTTTAAAAGTAGTTTAAATAGTATTAACTAGTATAGATTAAGCTTTAGATAGCTAATCTATAGCTAGATTAGAGTAGTATTTACGCCTATAGCTATAGAGTCTATTCTTTTAATAGAGATAGAGCAGCTAGGCGTTATAAATAGAGTTTTAAAGTAACTCTATAAAGCTATATTAGATATCTAGTAGAATATAGATTATCTAATATATATAAAATATAGATTTTTAAACTTAACTCTATTATTACTACACGTAATATTATATTTAATAAAAATCTTTTCTATAACTCTAAAAAGCTAGCTCTTTAGGTAATAGAAAAGCTATAATAAATAGTATTAGTACTAGAAATAAAGAAAAATAAGCCTAAAGATTTTAATTAGCTTAATTAACTTTTTAAAGCTATAAATAAGCTTAATAATATAGAAGTAGTACTATATAAATTAAACCTAGCTTATTAGCTAAAAAGTAAAAAAAATATAGTAGTAGCTAATAATCTAGATAGCTAATCTAATTATTAAGTACTATAAAAGCCCTTTTTACTATTAGTAGCACGTTTAGCTAGCGCGTTATAAAAAATTAATATAGATTTAAATAGTTTTTCTAGTTTATACACTCTAGAGCCTATACCTAACTCTATTAGGTCTAGCTATTATAGTAGTAGCCTATAGAATAAGCTTTATTCTATAGAAGTAGGCCTGCTATTTAATATTAATAAAATTTTAGAAAACTTTTATTATAATATTAATAAAGCGCTTTATAAAGCGTTTAAAGCTTAATAACTAGCTATTTTTTAAATAACTACTATTTCTATAGTACTATCTAAAGTAGTATCTATAGCTATATAATAAGTACGCCTACTTTCTCTACACTCTATAATAACTAAAAATAGATTATCTATTTATAAAAGTAGAAGAGTCTATAGAGAGAATTCTAATACTCTAGTATTAGAAAGTAATACTACTTCTAGAGTATACTTTATATATAATCCTTTAAACAGAATTAATATAGAGAATTTTCTCTAGAACTTTTTAAGCTAACCTTTTATTTATATTTACTAAAAATACGTTACTATTTACGTAGTAATTAGAGCAGCTATTTATAAAACTACTAGATTCTAAAATTTAAAAATTAGAAGAATTTACTAAAATAAGCTTCTAAAGCTTTTTACTAAATAAAAAAATCTCTATATATACTTTTTTAGACTATTATTTTACTAAACTTATAACTAAAAAATTAATACGCTTTATTCTAAAAGTATCTAGAAAATTATAGAGCGCTTTATAGTTTAAAAGCAGCTACTTTTTTTTAAATAGGTATTTATTTATAAGCTTAATAAAAATAGATATTTTTTAAAGTATAAAGCCTAGATAGTAGTATAAAGTAATCTCTAGTTTATTAATATACTTTATTTAATATACGCTATAATACTTATATTTTATACTTTTTAGCTAGCTATAGCTATTATAGCTTACTAAAACTTTAAAATAGACTAGTATAACGTTATTAAAGCATTTCTAAATACTTTTATAGATTACTAAAATAATATTATTTATAAGCTACTAGATAGCTATAAACTTGTAGGTAAATGTATACTACTATTTTAAACTTTATATAGCCTCTATAATTTACTACTTCTATAGTACTAAAAGCTCTCTATAACTTTTAAACAGCTTAGTTTAATTACTTTAAAAAAAAAACTATATTTTTTCTATACGTTTAATTAGAAAATCTACTTACTTTTCTATATTAATAATATTCTAATTATATATTACTAAAGTAATGTTATATAAACTTACTAGGTAGTAATAACTTTTAAAAATAAATATTAAATAGAAAATAAAGGATTAATTAAGTAGTTTCTAGAGATATAAATAATTAGAGATTAAATAAAAAAAGAATTTTACTTATCTATAATAAGTATATTAATAAAATTTTAAAGAAGTTTAGTGTAGTAGACTCTGCCTATTTTTCTAACACGCTGCTTCTAAGCTCTAAGCTAGAAAAAAGTACTAAAGAAGCTACTAAATAGTAGATTAAAAAGTATTAGAAAATAATTAAATCTATTCTATATACTACTATAATAGTGCGCCTAAACGTTACGTTTACTACTTTTAAACTTTTATAATATTTTACTAATTCTATTTTATAGTACTTTAAAGCTATCTACTAGACAATTCTATATTTCTACTAAATAAAGTATTAAGTAATATAGTATAGCTAGAGTAACTTAAAGCTTATAATATATAGTAATACTTTTTTTATAGATAATATTAAAATATAACACTTATTCTAAAGCTATATTATTATGCTTTATAAAAAAGTAATTATATAAAAAGTAGTTTATTAAATAACTATTATAATATTAATAACTAAAGCTAAGCTACTATCTTTTAAACATATTACTAAAAAGTTAATAAAGCTCTAAAAATTTCTCTAGAAGCTCTATATACCTGTACCTAAGCTATATAAAATCTTCTATAATAATTAATAAATAATCTAGCTTATTATAGATAAAAAAGAATATATTACTATAAAGCTATAACATATTAATATATAGAATATATAGTTTAGGTAAAAATATAAAAAAGGATCTTTTATAATTAGCTACCTCTCTATAAATAAAATGCTAGTAGATAGGCTTACTAAAAATCTCTCTAAATAATCTTTTAATACTTTTAAAGATTATTTAAAGCTATAAAATATAAAAGCTAAAATTATAATATTACTAAAGTAAAATAAATAATTATTTAATAATCTCTATTTATATTTATATAATATAATATATAGGCTAAAGCTTATTTTTAAAGAATTTATAGGCTACGCCTAGTAGTAGCGCCTAAAAAAAAAAACTAGATCTACTTTATTACTTTATTAATAAGCTTACTAATTAACCTTTTAACGTTTTTATATTATAAAAGAAAACTAGCTTATTTACTTATAGTAAAAGCTGCGCTAAAAGTAGAAAGTTTATTTTTTTTTTTTAGCACTTTTAAAAGTAGATAGAGTTTATAGCGTAGGCGTTTAAGCTTATTTTTACTTGCCTCTATAGCTTTAAAAGTAATAAACGCCTAGAAATAGTAAAAAGTAAAAGTAGAGCTATACTAGAATTAGTAAAGCTTATTTAACTAATAAAATTATTTATTTATATAGGTTAGTATAAATACTTAAAAGTGTAAATCTAGTAGCTTTTACTATAAATTCTATTATAGTTCTAGTAGCGCCTATTACTTTATATAAAAGCGCTATACACGTAGTTTAAATAGAAAATAGCATATTTTTTTATAGAATTACTATAATAGAACTGCGTACTACCTAGTATAGTAGTAGTAGTAATAGTAGTACGCTCTACTTTTTTTTCCTTTTTCTTTTTCCTCTTTTTAGAGGTGCAGGGGGGGGGGAGGGCGGCGTAGAGTAAAAAAAGTAAAAAAGTTAAAGAAAATATAAAACTCTCTAAAAAAAAAAAAAGTTTTAGAGGTATCTTTATTTAAAAATTTAGGTAGAAAAGGTAAAAAGGTACGCTTTTTATATTAATAACTACGTAAATATAAAGTAAATATAGGTATAAATAAAAGTAAAAATAAAAACGTAGCGCGCTAAACGCGTGTAGTAGTAATATAGATATAAATAGCTTTCTAGGCTTTAAACTATATTAAAATAGCATTAGTAGAAAATCTATAAGTGTAAAAAAGCTTTATATAGAAGAATATAGAAATATAAATACTAATAAAAGCTATAGTATTAATAGATATAGATTAAAATAGAAGCTTAGCTAATAATTAATTTTACTAAACTTAGTATTAAATTAACTACTTCTAACGTACGCTAAATAATATAATAGAACTTTTAGTTACGCTAGATTTTATAGTATAGCTATTTTAAACGCTTTATAAAGCTTAATACTACTAATATTAAGTAGTTTAATCTACTATAACTAGAGAGTGTATTATATATATATAGTACTTAGCTAACGCTGTATCTATCTAATTTTAAAATTTTCTATAAAGCTTTTCTATTTCTATCTATATAATTCTACGTAGTAAGGGTATATATAGTATAATCTCTTTCTAGCTAGTAATATAATAATCTATTTTCTAATTATTTCTAAGCACCTATTTCTATAAAAAGTTTAAATAGTTAAATATTAAGCTCTATTATAGTTATTATTCTAAATAGAATAATAATTATTAGAGTAAATATTTATTTAAACTTATCTACGTTAATTATAGTTATAAAATCTATAAACTTAAAATAACTAGTAGGCTTAGTAAAATTATCTACTAAAATAGTACTAGTATTTTAATAATCTAGATAAATACTATTATTTACTAGATTTCTTTTTATAAAATAATAAGTTATATCTACGTGTTTAGTTTTTATATAATAAATAATATTTTTAGCTAGTTCTATAGTAAATAAACTATCTATTTTAATTATATTTACTTTTTAAAATATATTATTAATATTATTTATTTCTCTATTATTTAGAGTATTAAATAAGTTTTTAATATAATTTTATAAATACATAAATATTTTAGTAGCTATTTTTAAAGCTATATATTCTACTTTTATAGAGCTTAAAGTAATAGTTTATTATAATTTAAATATCTAACTACTAGTAATATTACAATTTTTAGAATTATCTATTATTTTACGTAATATAAATATATTACTAGTAGTAGATTATTTAGATTCTAGATCTCTACTCTAATTAAAATTACTAATCCTTAATAAATAAATTTATCTATTTTAATTAGAGTTTTTATTATATAGAGGTAAGTTTAATCTATAATATTTAGATTTAATAATATAATTCTATACTTTATTAAAGTAATTATAATACTCTAAACTAGAATTATATATAAATCTAGCTAGATAGTTTATAGAATAAACTTAATCTAGCCTAGTAAATATAGTTAAATATATTAAAAATCCAATTTCTTACTAAAATCTATTAATATCTTTTAAAGTACTAATTTCTAGAGTTTTATCTAGTGTTATAGCTATAGGCAAAGGTATATTACTTAGCTTATTATTAGATTAATTTAATTCTAATAAAATTTTATTTATAAAGCTTTTTTATATAATAATTAGAGATTTTTTAACTCTATCTCTAATTATTTCTATACGTAGAAACTCTTTTATTTCTTCTAGATTACTAATATCTAATTTAAATTCTTTAGTTAAATTTTTATATAGAGTATTAACTAATTCTAAATTAGATGTAAAAACTAGTATATTATCTATATATATAGCTAATATAATTAGTGTATTTTTATCTATAAATATACTAGTATCCATTTTTAAATAATTAAATTCTAGCTTTTTTAAAAGTTTAGTTAAAAATAATAACTATTACCTAGAAGCTTATTCTAATCTATATAAAGCTTTATTTAATCTATAAACTATTTCTTTATAGTTATTAGATTAGATAGTTATATTAATTTATTAAGTAATTCTTTAGTTTTTATAAAATTATCTTTTATAGCTTTTTCTAGAATATGTTTTTTAATCTCTATAGGTAATTCTATAAATAAATTATTATTATCTATATCTATATTAGAAAAAGCTTATTTTATATTCTTAGTATAGATTTCCTAATCTAGATTAGTAAATATAAATAATAATAATCTAATAATTATAGGTTTACTAGTAGAAATTAAAATTTCTTTATAATTAATATTATATTACTATAGAAATTTTTTAGCTACCTGTTAAGCTTAACATTTTTTAATAGATTTATTTAAATTTAATTTAGTATTTAATACCTATTGCCTTTTAATTATAATAGTCTTTTTACTATTATAATTATTAGAAATAAGTACTAAGTTCTAAGTTTTAGATTATAACAAGTTATCTATTTCTACTTTAATAGTAGATAAATAAAAATCCTTATTTTTATGTAATAAAACTTCTTTATAAATTTAAAAATCTAGATTAGAACTAGAAGTAATTAATATATTATATATAATACTATTATTATATAATATATCTTTATTAGTATTTTTAGATATAATTACTTAATTAGCTAATTTATCTTTAGAATAAATAACTATTTCTAGTCTATTACTAAAGTAGAATAGAGTGTTTTTACTATTATTATTAGAGTAACTAGTAGAATTTATAGTATCTAATTTAGTAAATAATTCTTATACATTATTATTATTATTAGGTTTATAGAATTAAGCTTCTAATATAACGTAATCTCTAGCATTTATAGCTTTATTTATAGTAGTATTATAAAGCTTATAAATATTATTAACTATAAATTCTACTAAATAATAAAGAGGTACTTAAGTCTAACTTTTTAATATAAGCTTTAGGCTTTTTATAGTAAATTAAGCTTTAAAATATTTTACTATTATCTATATAAAATATCATTTAATATGTTAGTTTATAGAGAGTTTTAGAATTAATAGAACTATTTAAAGTTTTATTGTATAAATAAGTAGCTGTTATTAAAGCTTCTCTCTATAAAAAGTTAGATAAATTAAAGTTAATTACTAAAGCTTTAACTTAATTAAATAGTACTTTATTTATTATTTCTACTACTCTATTTTATTTAGGCCTATAAAAAGTAGAAAGTCTAGTTCTAATTTTTTTAGATTTTTAATAATTGTTTAAATTTGTAAAAATAAATTTATTATTAGATTATAATATTTTAACTTTATTATTATTAAAGTTATTATTACTATTACTAGAATTATTAATATTACTATATAGTATAGTATTATTAACTAATTTATTACTAACTAAAATAGAGTTATTTTTAGCTTTTAAATCTAGTTCTATAATAATTTCTTTAATAATATTAACTTTATTTTTTCTACTTTTTAAAAGCTGTACTACTAAATATTAAGTAAATGTATTTCTAAAAGTAATATAGTATTTAAATCCTCTAAAAGCTTTAGAATTTCTAGAACTTTATATATATATAGATAAAGTTTAAATAAATAGTTACTTTATTACTAGATTCTATATTTCTATTTTAAGTTAATTTTAATTATATATAAATAATATAATTATCTTAGCTAACTTTAGTAGATTCTAGATTTTTAAAGTCTATAGTAGTACTATATTTAGTACTACTATTAATTTTTTTAATAGTATTAAAATTAATATATTCTAATCTATTATATATTAAATATATAGAATTATTATTATATTTAATAATTATTATA
Source organism: Plenodomus lindquistii (assembly GCA_025504975.1). Lineage (NCBI taxonomy): Eukaryota > Fungi > Ascomycota > Dothideomycetes > Pleosporales > Leptosphaeriaceae > Plenodomus > Plenodomus lindquistii. Next base: position 821,305 of record JANUWI010000015.1, read on the forward strand.
GAGCGTATATACTAAATTTACTTTTAGAGTATAGTTCTATATAGCACGCTCTATAGAGTATCTACGTAAATAGAGTAGAATATATTTTTACTAAAATTTTAGCTATAAATAGTACGCTTTTTTAAGCATTTTCTATATAGTAATCTATTTTCTAATTACTTTTAAATCTACTCTCTAGAATAGTTATAAGCCTAGTTCTTTTATATTTTTAGAAATATTCCTTCTATACGCTTAAAAAAGCTTAAAAAAAAGTAATTTAGAAAAACTAATTTATTTATTTAGTGTTAACTCTATAAAATTTATAGCTAAATTATTTATAATTATTAAAAAAAAGTATATACTTACTATAAAAAAGTAATAGCTAGCCTAGTATATCTAGCTCTAGTTCTATATAATAAGTAGAGCTCTCTAGAAAAATATTAACCTAGATAGTACTATTAATACTTTAAATATTATTACTTTCTAGCTATAAAAACTAATATTTATAAATAAAACTATAATTACTAAAGAGCTCTATAAAAGCTTAGTTTAGAACTACTAGATAAAGTTTAGTAATTAAAGTACTAGAGCTATTTATATATAATATATATAGAACTAGATATAATAGATAGTTAATCTAGAGTTTATAGCGCTAGGATTAATAACGCTTATTAATTAAAAAAAAATTAATACTTTAGTTATTTATAAAATTATTAAAGTAGAACTTTATTTCTACTAATTATATAACTATAAATATTATACGCTTCTAGTATAAAGTATATTTTAATAAAGTTTATTTAAAAAAAAAATTTTTTATAACTAGTTTTACAACTAGTATAATCTATATATTAAAGCATAAATATATAGTATTACTAAAATTAAAAAATAGCTTATAATCTAGAATTTCTTTAAAACTTTATTTTATAAAATTACTTTAATATAGCTTTAAATTATAAACTTATTAATTATTAAATATTTAGTTATAAAATAAGTATAGCTTACTCTAAATAAAGTAGCTTAAATATTTTTAGCTCTACTTTAAAAAAGTGTAGTTTAAAAAAGCTTTAGTAGTAGTTTAGAGGTTTTTATAATATTTAGCGCGCTAAAAAATAAAGCTACTAAAAAAAATACTTTAGAAAGCTCTAATAAAAAGTAGTATTTTTATAAAAAAAGTTTATAAATAGCTAGTAACTAATTACTAAAAGCTCTAGACTACTTTTACTAGTAAACCTTTTATAATAAGCAATACTATTAAATTTAAAACTCTAAAGCGTTTAAATAAGCTAAAAAATAGTAGTCTAAAATTAGCTCTAGTTAAAAAAAATTAAAAAAAGTTAGAAAGTTTAAACTTAAGTAGTTAAAAAATTATAAAAGCTTTTAAATTAGTTACTTTTCTAGAAAATATAGTAGCTTTTTTAATAGATTTACGCTTATTTAAATATAAACCTAATAGAATTTACTTTATAATAGATTTTAATGCCTATTTCCTTTTAAAAAGTATAATTTGTAATAGTAGAGCAGCACTATACCTAGTAAACTCTATAAATAAACTAATTCTAGAATTTTTTAAAAAGAGTAATACTTTTAAAATACTAGAAGTAGAAATATAAACCTTTTCTATTAGAGGTAAAAGTACCTAAACTTTTAAAAATACTTTAAATAGATCTAGAAAGAAGTATATAGAAAATTTTACGCTTTATAGTATTATAGTAATAGAAAGTTTTTATATTAATATAATTTTCGAAGCATTTTAAGCTAAAGTAAATATATAGTATATTAGATATAATAGTACTCTATATATAGAGACTATAGATTAAAGCTTAGTTATTATAGAGCTTATTTAAAAGTATAACTTTATTTTTATTAAATATAATATATTATAGTTTACTAGTATTATATTAGTTACGCTAAAGCTAGTAACCTATATAGTTACTAGTTATACTATAAAAGCTAATATTATTATAGCTAAACTAGCTATAGCTTTTATATCTACTAGTTTAGTTTTAAACTTTTTTACTTTATTTTTATTAGCTAGTATAGCCTGCGTAGTAAGGCCTTTAAAATTATAGAGTACTACTATAATTTAGTTATATTTTAGTTTTATATATATAGGTATTTAAAAAGATTAGAAAAAGCTTTAAGCTAGTTAAAAAAAATAGTTACTTACTAGTTTATACTTTTTATTTAAAAGCGTGTAATAAGTACACTTTTTTAAACCTACTAATTTAAATAAATATATAAAGTTAAATTTATTATAAAACTAGGCCTAGATAGAGTGTAAGTAAAAAACCTAATAAACTAAAAAGTATATATCTAAAGGTATAGAAATAGACATTTTTATAAAAGCTATTTAGCGTTAGTATTAGAGGTAATAATAAATAGTAAGAGAGTATATATAATAAAAGTATAGAGTATAAAAAGTAAAAAAAAATTATAATACTTAAAAAATTATTATATTCTACTAGAGTAACTACTAGATTTAGTAGTTATTATAATAATTATTAATAAATAGTAATTAGAAAGTTATATTTATATTAATAAAATAATAATTCTAGAATAGACTTTATATAGAGGTTATATAGAAAACACTTAGATATAAAACTATCTAATTTAAAGTAGAGAGTAATATAATAAAGCTATATTCTATTATAATAATAATCTTTAGCTATAGAAGCGCTTTTATAAACTACCTCTATTTTTCTCTATATAAGTTTATTAAAAATAGAAAACTATATAAATTTCTATTTAAACTACCTCTATACTATATCTAGTTTAGATTTTATAAAAGTTTTTACTTTACTATTACCTACGTGCTAATATAGTAGAGGAAAAAAAAAAAACTTTATAAAGACTTAGAACTACTACTAAATTCTACTCTATATAGCTTACTTTTTTAATAGAACTATAAAAGTATAATTTTTTTATCTTTTTATATAAAGCCTATAAAAATATAATTTATTTAGCTTTTTAATCTACGCGTACTTCTATATACTTTTAAACTAATTTAAACGCTTTTTAGCACTTTATATTCTTAAGCTATTATATAAAAAATATAAATACAAAAAAAAAAATAATTAATAGAATACTAAGTTAGAGTTAGAGTTATATTTAATTCTTCTAAATATTTTTTTTATACTAATTCCTAGCGTTCTATTTTACCTATTATTTAGTACTATTTCTAAAAATTTTTAATAATAACTCTAATTACTATCTAGTACTCTATTACTATATTTAATATAAAAATTTAGTTTTATTATATTAATACTACTATATAGTCTATTCTATAAGATATTATTTATAGTTATTAGTATTTCTAGGTATTAAATAGGTACTAGGTACTATAGTAATCTAGATTATAAAGCTAATATCTATACTATATAGTCTATATTAGTATAAACTAAGTAATTATAGAAAAGATTAGTAGAGAGTTTAATAGATATGCTTAGAGGTATAGATTTTACTATTATATCTAGAGTATAAATTAACCTACTTTACTTTAGCTAGAACTTTTCTTTAGCGTTTATTATTTAATATAGAGTTAGTAATATTTATAAAAGTAGCGTATATTATCTATTATAATTATAGATTTAAATAATAATATAGTTTATCTACTACGTAAATTCTTTAAATATTCTCTATTACTTTTAGAGTAGTGCTATACGTGTGCTATAGAATAATAGATACTCTAAAAAAGTTAGTATAAAGTTAGATAATAGTATATAAACTTATCTAGAATAAAGTCTAAACTATTAGTAATAAATAGATTAGATAATAGCTTTATAAAGTAGAGCTTTTAAAGTAGCTTTACCTACCTATATTTATAGACTAGATCTATTAAATAGCTATTTTATTTTAAAAGGTTAGTGCTATTCTACCTATATACGTGCAGCCTTTAGATAATAATATAAATAGTAGCGTAATCTAGTTATTTTAACTTGTTTTTAAACTTAGAATTACTATAAATACTTTTAAAAACTAATTATAACTAGCGCTAATTTAGTTTTTTCTATTTATAAGTATTATTACTTTAGAATTTTTAGTTTAGCTATAGCTTTATATATTCTTAGTAGTTCTAATTACTAAAAAAGCTCTAAGGCTAACGCTTTCTATAATTTTTAAATAGATATAATCTTTTTTATTTAACTCTATAAATTATTAAACTCTAACTCTATATTAAATATTAATTTATTTATATATAACTATTTTTTTTCTTTACCTTTAGCTAAGTAGTATCTTTTCTTTTTTAATATTATATTTAAGTTATTCTAGTTTATATAAAAAAAAAGGAGCTCTATATATAATATATAAGTATTTAATAGGTAGTAATATTTAAACTACTCTATATAAATAAGTAACTAAGTAATACGCCTATATATACTAATATTATAGCTATCTAATATATTTTTATTTTTACCTATATATTATTATATTTTTATTAGGTAAAACTTTATATTTTTTAATAGTTTTTATTATAATAGAAATATAATCTATCTGTTTTTTAGGTTATTTATTCTTTAATAGCTTACTAGAGATTAGTTACTCTACTTTTTTTTCTATTTCTTAACTAAAAAAGCTTTAAAAGCATTTTTATAAAGCCTATTTATAAATTAGTTACATTTCTTTTTATTAATAAAAAACTAACCTAATTTTTAATAACGTTTTCTAGAGAAAAGGCGCTAAAATAGCTTGTAAAATCCTCTATCTACTATATAGAAATAAATATAGTATATTATTACTAGATAGAGTTTAGTTTATAGTAAACGCGTCTACTATAAATATACGCTAGATTATATAAATATTAAGCCTAGTAATACTAATTATTACTTTATATATCTATAGTAAAACTAATATTCTATTTAGCTAAATAGTTTATATTACTTCTAGTAGAGGTAGTAAACTACTAAACTTAGTAGCTTTTTTTATTTTATTCTATTCTATAGCGCTTTAACTAGTAGATTATTTTATTTTTACTGCGTCTATAATTGCTATTTTTCTAATAGATTAGAACGCTTAAATATTATATGTTTACTAGAGATAAAAAATAGCCTAGACTATTTATATTATATTAATATTATATTATATAAAGCTAAATGGTTTTTTAAATCTATTTTATTACTACTTTTTTATACTTTACTAGTTACCTTTCTATAGAACTATAAGTGTTTTATTAAATAGAGTATAAACTACTATTAAAATACTTTATAACCTAGTTTATTAGAATTTAATATGTAGTTTATTTAGCTATAGTATATTACTAATTCTATTAGAATTCTAAACTAATAATAAAGTTAATAAGAAAAAGAATATTTTTTATTATAGTATTACGTAGTTTAAACTTAGATTATAGTTTAAACTTAGATTATAGTTTAATTAGTAGTAGAGTAATAGTTAGAAAAGAAATACTATATAGTAAATACTTATTTTCTATACTAAAAAAGTATGTGTACTTAGTTATCTATATAATACTTCTAATAAAAAATAAATAGTTTTAATAATAATAGCTATAAAAACTAATAATAAGCTTATATTTTATACTATTACTAAAGTATAGTTATCTATTAGTAAAGTATAGTTACTATATTTAATTAAAGATAATATTAAATATATATTAAAGTGTTAATTCTATAAATAGAATAACTTTCTACTAAAAGATAGTAAAACGCGTTAGATAAATATAAAAGTTAACTAATAAATAAAAAAAAACTCTTTTTATATTAAAAAGTTTTATAAACTTATAAAAACTAATATAAAAGGCTAAAAGTATACTTTTTTACGTGTAATATATAACTATTTTAGTATATAATATATAAAGCTAACTTTTTTAATAGTAAAGCTTTTTTTTAGTTTAGAATAGGTTCTATAGAAAAAAGTGCTTCTAGTTTAATTTTATTTATACTATTTATATATATACTATAGTTTATATATAAATAATACTTACTAGTATAGTAAATAGCTTATTTTATAAATATACTACTTTTATAAAAGTTAATTATTATTAAAATACACGCTATATTCTAATTACTTTAATAATAAAGCGTACTATAGACTTTATTACTATACTAATTTTTATTACGTAGCTATTTATATATAATTCTAGTAAACGCTATTATAAACTAAATACTAAAGCGCTTTTTTATTTAGTAGTTTCTAAAAACTTTAATATATATATTTACTTTATTACTTTAATTATAGAAAGCTATTAAACTACTAAAGTTTTTTTACTATATATCTATTACTTTTACTTTTAACTAATTCTAGTTTTATGCCTATAGATATTAATATAAGTAAATACTTTTTTATAAATATATTAAAAAAAAACTTTTTATAGCAATTTAGTAGGTATAATTATATATAAGTATTAAAGTATTTTAAATTAGAAGCGTATATTTAACTAGTTTCTAACTAGATTAACTGCGTTTACTATAGTAACTTTACTTTATATATATAACTAAATACTTACCTATTATATACTAAGCTAAAAGTCTCTAATTCTATTTATCTACGTATTCTATTTATATAAACTAATAATACTATATATTAATTATATTACTTAGATTCTATTTTTTCTAGTTATAAACTATATACTATACTAGTACTATACCTATTCTATACTTTATATACTAATATACAAGTTATAAATACTATTTACTAGTACTAGATTTATATATTATATTTTTACTAATATATATTACTTTATATTAATTACGTTACTAGTATTTTACTAAGCCTAGCTATAAATTATATACTATACTAGTATACTTTTTTTTTATACTCTATTAAAGCTACTATACTATACGTAGTTTTTTTAAAATACTATTATATTATTAGTAAATAGTAGTATCTCTATTAAAATAGGCTTTTAATATATAGCGTAGTAGTAAAAGTATATAAAAGTTATTAAAAGTTTTATATAGAGTAACTTTAAATAACCTCTACTAACTAATTTTATACTATTCTAGAGCGGCTAAAAATACCTAGTAAATAAACTACTAAAAAGGCAAAGTATAGTAGCTTATACTCTGCTAGTACTAGCTTTAGAATAGCGTAAAGTAACTTTAAATAACCTATAGTACCTATTTTTTTTTACTATAAATTTAAACCCTATTTTTTTTATTTATTTCTACTATAATTACTATATATTTTACGTTTTTTTTTTATTTTATATATAGTTTAAGCTACTACTTTATATACGAAATAGTTAAAGTAGTAGATAGTAGTAGTATAGTTAGCTAAAGTTTATATATACTACTAACTTCTAATTATATAGCACTCTATCTATAATATAAAAACTTCTAGATTAGAGATATATTAATATAGATTACTAAAAATACTAAATAATTAAGCTATTTAAACTCTAGTATAGTAGTATAAACTTTAAAGTATAGTAGATATATATAGAGTAACTTTAAAAATCTTTTTTAATTTTTAAACCTAGTAATAAATAGGCGTAGTACTAGTAGTAGTAGCTAAAAAATTTATCTATTACTAAAATATAGGCAGCTTATAAAAAATATAAACTAGATTAAAATAGCTACTACTACTAGAAAAATATATTTATTAAAATAATAGGTATAGCCTAGTTTTTTTACTATATATTAAGCTCTAGTAGTAGCATTTAATACTAAAAAATAATTTATAATTATTTTTTTTTATTTTATAGTATAACTTAGCTCTATGTATATAGGTACTTATATAATACGTAATATAATATTTTTAGAGCTTATTAATACCTATAACTACTTTTTTTCTATTAATACCTATAATTATTTACTTTTTACTAAAAGTAACTCTAGCTAAATCTTCTATACTAATAACTATAATACGCTTTTTTTTAATAGCTAAAACTACTATATATATATTATTAACTTTAGTAAAAACCTATTATATATTTTTTAAAAAAATAATATTAAACTATAGAATATAGTTATTACTATACTATTTAGCCTATAACTAAATATACTATAATCTTTTATAAATCTAATAGTTTATAATTTTAAAGTTATTTTTAGTATAAGTAATGTAGGTGTACTCTATAGTACTATAATTTTTTATAAATCTAATAGTTTATAACTTTAAAGTTATTTTTAGTATAAATAACGTAGGTATACTCTATAGTACTATTAACTTTTTTAACTTACTTTTTATAGTAGCTAGGTAGTAGCTAATCTATAGTTATATAGTTCTAGCTTTAATATAAATAATACTAGTATACTCTATAGTACTATTAACCTCTTTAACTTATTTCTTATAGTAGCTAGAGCTTTAATATAAATAACATAAATGTATTTTATAGTACTATTAACTTTTCTAACTTATGTTTTATAGTAGCTAGAGCTTTAATATAAGTAATATAGATGTACTCTATAGTACTATTAACGCTTTTAACTTATTTTTTACCTTTTTTATCCTCTCTCTAGCTATATATAGTAGTTTTAATATTTTTTAAAAAAATATAAAGTTTTAATATAAGTAACGCAGGTGTACTCTATAGTACTATTAACGCCTCTAATTTATTTTTTAACCTTTCTATCCCCTCTCTAGCTATATATAGCAGTTTTAATATTTTTTAAAAAAATACTAAAATTTCTCTAGCTATATATAGTAGTTTTAATATCTTTTAAAAGAATATAAAGCTTTAATATAAGTAATATAGATGTACTCTATAGCACTATTAACGCCTCTAATTTATTTTTTAATTTCTCTATTCTCTCTCTAGCTATATATAGCAGTTTTAATATCTTTTAAAAAAATACTAAAACTTCTCTAGCTATATATAGTAGTTTTAATATCTTTAAAAAAAATATAGAGCTTTAATATAAGTAACGTAGGTGTACTCTATAGTACTATTAATACTTTTAATTTATTTTTTAACTTTTTTATCCCCTCTCTAGCTATATATAGTAGTTTTAAAATTTTTAAAAAAATACTAAAACTCCTCTAGCTATATATAGTAGTTTTAATATCTTTTAAAAAAATACTAAAACTTCTCTAGCTATATATAGTAGTTTTAATATTTTTTAAAAGAATACTAAAACTCTTCTAGCTAGTCTAATAGTTAAAAAACTTAGTTAGTAAATTATTTTTTTAAAGTATTAGAAAAAAAGTAAAATTAGAGATCTAAAAGCGCAGCACGTATATAAAATAGAAACTTTTAAATTTAAAAATAAAAAGTTAAAAGCTACTCTATAATAGTTTTTAATAGTACTAGCTCTAATTATAGTACTTACTCTAGTTTCTCTACTAGCTTTAATTATAGTATTTACTCTAGTTTCTTTACTAGCTCTAACGCTATAGGCCTTTTTTACTTACTAGTATTAAAATTAAAAATAACTCTACGCGCTTTAAAAAGCTCTATAATACTAGCTAGCTATAGGCTTTAAAAAGCTCTATAATACTAGCTATAAATATTAATAAACTCTATAATAATAGTTTTATATACTAGATTATATAGAATTACTAGCTATTTTTATAATAGTATAGGTAGTAGTAATATACTACTAGTATATAGCTTTAATTTAACCTCTAATATAAATTACTACTCTAGGCATTTTATAAAATATTCAATTTAAAATAAAATTATAGAATATATATATTTATATTAAAGTTAGAATATAGTATATAAATTTAATAATAATTAAATATATTAGTAGCTATATAGTTCTATCTAGTAGTTAGAAGCCTAGTACTATTACCTATATATAAATAGTAGTAGTTGTTTAACTTTTTTATATAAAGTATAGTTTAAAATAACTAAGTTTCTTTATATATACGTAATTATTATTTTATTACTAGTATAATATATAATTTACTATATAGTTTACTTTTACTTTTACTATATTAAATAATCTATATATATAAGTTTACTACCTCTCTACTTTTTTTTTTATATTCTTTTTTTCTTTTTCTCTACTTTTAAAAAGTACTATTACTACTAATATTCTATAGTTAATAGTAACTTTTTTTTTATTACCTACGCTACTAAAGCTATTTATTACTAGCGCTACTAAAGCTATTTATTACTAGCGCTACTAAAGCTATTTATTACTAAGCTATTTATTACTAGTACTGCTAAAGCTATTTATTACTAGCGCTATTAAAGCTATTTATTACTAGCGCTACTAAAGCTATTTATTACTAGCGCTACTAAAACTATTTATTACTAGTACTATTAATTTATTACGTGTTATAAATATTATTCTAATTTAATTACACTTCTAGAACTAAGCTTTTACTTTTTTTATATAGTTTATTTACTAATATATTAACTAGGTATATTATCTATTATAGGCGTAACTTTATATTACTTATTAAAGTATATTATAGTTAGAGCTGCTTACTAGAGTAGTAATATATAGTAGATATTTTAGGCTTTAGAAAGTACGTAGCTTATTTACTTTAAAAGTTTTAAAAGTTTAAAAAATATATAGTATATCTAATCTAAAGGCTTTAAAAAATTAAGAGATATATAGTATATCTAATCTAAAGGCTTTAAAAGCTTTAAAAAATACGCAGTTTATCTACTTTTACGCTATTAAACTTAGTAATAGATTTATTTTTAGATATATAATTAGCTTTATTATAAACTAGTTATATTTTAAATATCTATAGTCTAACTAGCACTTCTAATAGTATTAACTATGTTTTTAGTAGAGAGTTAGTAGCCTATTTAATAATGTAATAATAGTTCTATATTAGCTTTTTTTTATTACTCTATATAAAAACTAGTAATATTTACTTTTATTAGCTATATAATAGGCTAGAAAGTTATTAGAAATTTATAACTTTCTAGTAGCTTTTTTTATATATTTAGTAGTTATAACTATAATACTTTATATTTAGTATATATATTTCTATATTAAATATAGCGTTTAGAACTTTAGTTTTCTAAATTATTATGTTTAGTACGTTTAGATATTATACTTTCTATAAAATTTAGTCTATTTAGTTTTATTAAATTTTATATATTTACTAAGCTTAATAAATTTACTATATTTACTAGATTAGTTTATAGCTATAGACTTTAAAAACTTAGTATAGTAATAGTTAACTAGTATAAAGTATATAAATAAGTATATACTTATATTTTTTTAAAAACTAATTAGTAATTAACTTAAATAACGCTCTCTAGCTAGCTAAACACTATTTTAATAATATTAACTAATTATTAGGCGTTATATTAGAAAATATAGTAAAAAAAGTTTTTATTACTAGTAGATATTAACTATAGTTTAGCTAAAGTTATAATTTAGCCTACTATAGTAAATAGAATCTAGATTTTAATTTTTAAACCTTTTATTAAACTTTATAGTACTTTTTTTTATAATAAAGCTTTAATAACGTTAGGAAAAAACTTTTTGTAGCATTCTAGTCATTCACCAAGCGCATTGTAAATGAGTTGAATTACTAGTAAATAACTAGGAAAAGACTTGAGTAGTGTGGCTAACGTGAATGGCTTGATTTACCTTATTTACCTCGCTCACCCCATTGACCCCACGAACGTCAAACACCATGAAAAATCAAAACTAGTCCTAATTAGGCAATTGAAATTCTAATAATATAGAATAAATGTTTAGCTATAAACTAGTTAAAAAATTACTATTTTAGGCCTTGCCGTTCTATAGTTATTAATTATTTACTAAAAAGTTTTAATGTTCCTCGCTTAAAAATAATTTACAGGGGCTGCTAATAGTTTAAATAGATAATAAAACTATATTTTTTTTCGCGCTAAGCCTATAAAAGTAATATTTTAGTATTTAGAAATTTCTATTATATTATTATATTAATTGCGTACGTTGTTATATAACTTAAAAGAGTTTAAAAAAGTAAAGTTCTTTTTTATTTTAAACTAGCAGGGGTGTAGGAGGTAAGCGAGGTAAGCGAGGTAAATTAAGTGAAAATAGTACTTAAAGTAATTCACGTCACTCACGTTATTTACTAGTAAATCACTAGTAAACTACGTGAAAAAAGGCCTCGTGGGGTAAAAGTAGTAAATTGGTAATTTACGTCAATTACTAGCCATTTACGTTACTTTCCATCTACTTACTCAATTTACTACATAATAGAATTTCCTAACGAATATAGAGTCTCTAATAATATAGAGTTAGAAGTTCTAGTAGTAGCGCTAGTTATAAAATATAAAAATAAAGGTTTTAAATAACTTTAGGTTTAACTATAACTATTATAGATAAAATAAAGTCTATAGCTACTTTCTATTAATTTTATTTAAAAGTATTAAAGGATACACTTTTATACTTTATAACTCTAGAGGTTTAAAGTAAAAAGATTTTAGTTAATTTAATCTAAAGTATAAAAGTAATAAAATCTCTATTACTACTCTTTTTAAAGTTTTAAAAAGGGTCTAAGTACTAAAAAAAGCAAGTAAAAAAAGTTTAATTAAAGTAGTTTAGCTAGCTACTTTTTATAAATAGTATTAATATCTAGGTCTAGCTAGAGATTAATAATACCTATATACTATAGACTTTCTAGTAGCTTTTATACTATACTAGAATTGCTTTATTAGGTAAAACTAGGTTTTTATATAGGTTTTATTAATAGTATAGCCTATAACTAGTTTATAGATAGCTATTAAAAAGGCTATTAAATATAACTATAGTTATATAAAAAGGTGTATAAAAAAATTAAATAGTATAAATAATAACTTTAGATAAAAAACTACTTTTACTAGTTTAAACTTTATATCTATACGTACGTCTAGCTTTACTATAGATAAATTATCTAAATTATAAGTTTTTATATATAATAGATTATTTATTAGACTATTATAATAGTTATAGTGCTAGGTATAGAAAAAGTATACACGTTATATAATATAAAGTTATAAAAGTAACGCGCTATTTACTATACTTAGGTACCTATATAGTAAATTCTATTTATAATTTACTATAGATATTACTAACTATATAATATCTACTATAATTAAACTTATAATATATATTTATATATGTATTAATATAATATAGATTTTTTATAAACCTATAACTAGTGCTATAAAGTTTTTTTCTATATAAATAGTTTATATAAATACTAGTAAATTTATAAAAAGTAGTTATATTCTATAATATACCTAATCTATTATTATCTATATAATAGGTTTAATTTAACTATAAAATACAGCTACGCGCTTAAAAAACCTTTTTAAACTAGCTAGTAGTAGAACTTCTAGTAAAAGTATATTAGAGTTACTACTAAATTATACTTAAAATACTAAATAGCCTTTTTTTATTCTATTACTATAACTTTTTTATATAAAAATAAACGCTTTATAATAAGCTATAATAAACGTAAAAACTATACTATAGTAATAGAATTTCTAGAAATAAATATATTAGAGATGTATAAAAGTAATACTACTTTACTAGATATTAGTTTTTTTATAGCTATATAGAACAGCACTAACTCTATTAGCTATATAGAAAAGAAAAGTAATATAGAAAATAGCTTTTTTATATCTAACTTTAGCGTAGTAAGCTAGGTAAAAACTTAGCTATAGTCTACTATTTTTTAGTTATACTATAAAACTTTTACTTATAATAGTATTTCTACTAGAAGTATTATTCTATTTATAGTTTTAATACTATTTAGGTATATAAAATAGTATATTATAAAACATCTACTAATAAATAAAAAACGCTTATACTTACTAGTTTTTAGTCTAACTATAACTACATATTTATAATATAGCTAAATTGCATTAGAGCTATAAAAAGTAATATAAACAATTTTATAAAGAATTTCTATATAGAACTAATATATAATCTCTCTAAATTTTTAAATATAAAAAATTAGAAAAGTAGCCTATTTTTACTAGATAGTAGTATAAAGAATAAAGTATAGATATAAAAAATAATTTCTATAGATATTATAAAGAATACTAAGTCTAAATACTATATACTATACTAAAATATTATAAAAGTAATAGCTTTTATTTTAGAGTATAAAGTATTTATATTAGAGATAGTTTATACTTCTATATATATATATAATAAAAAGAATACTCTAAAAGTATATATATACTATAATATCTACTTAGCTAATTAGTAGTAAAAAATATAAACTAGACTACTACCTAGTAGTATAGTAGTCTCTATTATTATATCTATAGATAAAACCTAGTTATTATACTATTCTAGTAATATTACTACGTAGCTAGTATATTTTTCTATTAGTAACTTTAGTTATAAAGCCTAATATAGAAAATTTACGCCTAGTACTATCTTTATAGAATTTATATCTATTATTACTAGTATTAGTAAAAAAAAGTTTACTAGTATATAATAGATTATATATTAAAACGTATATATTTTATCTATTTACTATTTTATTATTATTTTTATTAGACTTTAGCTCTAGAATACTACTTTATCTATAGACTTGCTTTATATTACGCTAATAATTAAAGCTAATACTACTATCTAATATTATTATATATTTTTATAGACTATAAAAAACAGGTTTTTATATTAAAAGTTAAATTTAAATAGTACTATACTTAGTATAGTATTCTACCTAGTAATTAAAAAATTTCTTATATAGAATATTTATAGTGTAATAACCTATAGATATAGATATAGCAAGAACTATAAATATATAAAAATATACTAATAGATAATTTAAACTAGATATACCTAGAAATTTACTTTATTTAGAAATACGCTAGGTTTAATATATACTAGAGAATACTAACTAATATATTTTATTTACTTTTTAAAAGTTTTCTATAGCACACACTAAGCTAGATTAAAAAGCGTTTTAAAAAGAAAGTTTTTAGGTAAAAGTAAATAAAGAACAATATTTATATTTAAAAAGTATTAGAACTAGAATAGCTATATAAATACTTCTAATAGCTACTATATTAGACAGGTAATAACGTAATACTAAGTTATAGTAAATAGAAATAGTAAACTAGAAAAAAGTAAAAGGTTATTACTTAATAGTTTATAGTAGTTATATTCTTTTTATTATACTTATATACTTTTTATACTATATAGTTTATTTACGCTATATATAATTTTATAGCTATTATATTTTACTAATACTATAATACTACTATTTTTAATTATATATAGAGTGCTATTAACTAAATAGATATATATAAAAAGAAATTCTATTTATACTACTTAAATAAGTACTTCTATTTTCTAAAATAGTACGCCCTGTTTAATATAATTAGTAATATTAAGTATTTTAAGTTATTAGATAAACTAGATACTAGAACTAATAAAAAAGCGTTTTTTAGTAATATAATTAAATAGTTCTATTAACTAATAAACTATTATTACTTTTTATAATAGATCTGTATTTATAATTTAAAGCATACTACTTTTTTTACTTTTAAATATAGATAGATATATATAGATAGTAGCCTATAAATCTAAGTAGATTATAATATAGAAGTTTATATAGTTAGAGTTACTACTCTAGTAATAATATCTAAGTTTAAATAGTTTATTACGCCTACTTCTAACTATATAAAAACTATAACTATTAGTAAAGTAGTAAATTATCTATTTTTTCTAGACTTTCTAGTAGTAGTTACTATTTATATTATAGTTTAATAGATAAAGCGCGACTATATACTAATTATAAATAAAAATAAAAATAAATAAAAAATAGATAATATATAGGTATAAAGTATAAAAATATAGATTAGTTAATCTATTATATACTAGGTAGATATAGGTAAAAGCATAAATAATCTAGATACTAAAAAAAAACTTATAGTTTATTATTTAACTAATTACTGCGCGTTTAGAAAAGAATAGAAAAACTTTATTTAGGTTTAAAAGTATATAAAGCTAGATAATAAAAATAACTATTTTATATTTAGCTATGTATTAGGCTAAGTTTATCTAGTTTTAATACTACTAGAAAAGAGGGATACTATAAAGATACTAAAAGAATAGTACTAATACGCTTTTATAGAGACTATATAGTTTAATAATAAAGCTATATTTAATAAAGTTAATAGTATAATAATAGTTTACTACTAATTTTAGAATACTATAGTATATCTACGTAAGTTTAAAGCTTTCTAAATATATAATATAGCGTCTGTTTTATAGCCTATAAACTTTATACTAAAAGAACTACTCTATAAAAGTAAAAATAGAAATGTAATTTACTTAGTAAATTATTATATAGACTAGAATAAATATAATATTTAGCATTCTCTAAATTTTATAAAAGAGTAGAAGAGTATAATATAAGCGTATAAAAAGAAAAGGTAGGTATAGAATAGATTAAATAATATATTATTTATTTATTATAGAAGTGTATTTTATATATAGTTTATACTACTAGTAATAGTATATATATATAATAGTATATATAAAGTTTAAATAAAGCTAAACGTATATTTATATAAAAACTTAAATATATAAAATAGTATTTAAATTTCTATTATATATCTAGTAACTATAATAGTATAATATTAGATAGAACTATTTACTAAACTTTAAACTATATAATTCTATACTATTTATATGTATTAAAAACGTATTTTAATTAGTATTATTTAAATTATTATTAGCTATAGGTATAAAAATAGCTATATTAAACGCTAAGCATTTTATATATATAGTACTAGATAAATTTACTATATATATTCTACTACTCTATACCTTTTTATACTATATTAAATATATTAAATTTATAAACCTATTTATATAGCTTATTTAATATATTCTAGAATAAATACTACTATATATACTAACGTATTCCACCAGCGAGCCGGTCAACCCAGCGAGCCGGTCAAAATCTGCCAAGCCTTGTACTTATCCCATCGCCCTACCATGGACCAACAACGTCGCGAGCTGCTAATACAGAACGAAGGGAGAATACAGCTTGCTATCCAAGCCTACGAAGCCGGCCAATTTAAGAGCCATCGAGCTGCAGCTGCAGCTTTCAGCGTCAATCAACGCAGGCTCTCTGAACGGATTAACGGAATCACTCCACGCTCCCAAACTCGACCTAACTGCCAGAAACTCACTGCCACCGAAGAGCAGACGATTGTCCGATATATTCTCAACCTTGATTCGCGAGGGTTTGCCCCCCGGCTGTGCGAGGTAGAAGATATGGCCAATAAGATACTAGGGGTACGCGACGGGACACCGGTGGGCAAGCACTGGGCTGAGCGCTTTGTAACGCGCTCCGGCGAGCTCAAGATGGCTTTCAATCGAGCAAAGGATAGGCAGAGGATAAGGCAGGAGGATCCAGAGATCATTGGCGCGTGGTTCAAGCTCGTGGATGAGACAAAAGCCAAGTACGGTGTCCAGGACAACGACGTCCACAACTTCGACGAGACTGGCTTCCAGATGGGCGTAATTGGGTCTATGAAAGTCGTCACAGGCTCTGAGAGACGTAATCGGCCAGACCTCATCCAGCCGGGCGATCGTGAGTGGGTTACCGTTATCCAGAGCATATGCGCCTCAGGGGATGCAACCCCGCCTTTTATTATCTACAAAGGACGTGTACACATCTCTGCGTGGTACGAGGAGGCCAGTATCCCTTACAACTGGAAACTCTCAGTCTCTGAGAACGGCTGGACAAATAACGCGCTTGGGCTGGAGTGGTTGAAGCACTTTGACGCGCATACAAAGGCGCAAAAGGTGGGGGTATACCGGTTGCTGATCTTGGACGGCCACGAGAGCCACCTTAACCAAGAGTTTAAGGACTACTGCGTGGAGAACAAGATCCTAACACTCTGTATGCCCCCCCATTCATCCCACATCCTCCAGCCACTTGATGTGGTGTGTTTCTCGCCGTTGAAGCGCAAGTACTCCCAGCGCGTGCGAGACTTGGCACGCCGACGCGTCTTCCACATCAACAAGGAAGGCTTCCTCCCAGCCTTCAAAGACGCGTTTTTTGACGTGTTTACGGTTGACAACTGTCGAAAGGCCTTTGAGGCATCAGGGCTAGTCCCTACCAACGCGCAGGTAGTGTTGGATCGCCTTGAGGTGCGGTTACGTACCCCACCTCAACCCTCCCCTCCGGCAAACCCATGGCAATCGAAGACTCCAAGCAATACTCATGAATTTGGGTCTCAGTCAAAGCTCGTACGCGAGTCCTTTACTCGGTCGCCTGTAACTGCACAAGCTGGCTTCTCACAGCTCGTGAAAGGGGCTGAACTAATGCTGCACCAAAACGCTCTTCTTCAAGCCCGTAACCACGAGCTTGAGGAGCAATTGGCGGAGATGACAAAGAGGAAGGGGCGTAAAAGAAAGAGGATCCAGCAAGGAGGCACTCTTGAGTACGGTGCCGGGTCGCAGGCTGCTACAGCCTCGACTGCGGCGCCTAATCTATTAAAACGTGCGCGTGGTGGTGGTGGTCAAGCACCTGCTCAACCAGGTGTCCGACGCTGTGGCAATTGTGGAGGGACTGGGCACAACGCTCGTACGTGCCAGAAAGGTTCAGAAAGTACTTCTGAATCAGATGCGAGCTCTATAGCGGTAGAGTCAGATGTTGATAGTAATAATAATGACGATTGAAAACTTGGTGTTCATGATGCCAAGCTATTTTGACCGGCTCGCTGGGTTGACCGGCTCGCTGGTGGAATACGTTATAGTTTTAAAAATATAATACTATTATAGAATTTTTTTAGCTATAGTTTAAAAACGTATTCTATATAAAATAGACTACTATAACTAGGTTCTATAGTTATATCTAGATATAGTAGTAGTTACGCTGCTTTTAATAGTAGTTAATAATATAAAGTTATTATATTTATAATAAAGCGCTATAACTATAATATAACGTGTTAAAATTAAATATAAATACCTATATTTTTTTTTATTTCTTTCTAAAATAATATTTAAGTATATAGTATAACTAGGTCTATAATACTATATACTTTAATATAAATATCTATAATAATACTTATATATAATAGAAAGTATATAGTATTTATTTTTATTTATAGTAAGAATTTACTTTATAGCTTTACTATAGAAAACACTGCGCTAGTAAATAATATAGAATATAATAAGTTTATAGTAGTAATTTATTAAAACTTACTATTTAATCTAGTAGTAGATATTTTATTTTACTATATTAAATAAAATAACTAATAAGCTTAGATAAAGGTTAACGCTACAGTTTAATAGTATAGTACTATTATAGACTTTTTTACTAATAAAAAGATTTAATCTATATTTATTATAAAGAAAAAAGCCTAGGTATATATAAAGTTTAGTTATTATAGTAAATATTCTATACTAATATATAGTAATAGAGAGTAATACTAAATAATAATTAGATTTAGTATAGTATAAATTAAATAATAACTTTTTTTTAGCCTCTAAGTATTTTATATACCTATTTTCTTTTAGTTTCTATTAACTATACTAAGTTTTAGTAAATATTTACTATCTATCTAGAATATATTTAATACTTTTCTATTACCTACTTTTAGTTTATATAGAAGTTTAATAAAGCTTAGAAAAAATATACTATTATATTATAAAACGTGTACTAGTTAGTATATTTAAAATATATATAATAATTAAACTATACTTAACACTTATAATTAATATATATAATAATAGAATATATAATTAGTTTAAAATAGAACTATAAATACTATATATATATAACTACTATATTAAAATACGCTTTATATACTAACTATAATTTACTAGATAAAATTAGATTTAAAACTATAACTAATATCTAGCTAACTATTTTATATATACTCTATTATAGAATTAGGTACTTAGAAATAATTAGGAAATAGATTATTATATTACTAGCTAGAAAGAGATTATACTATATATACTTGTACTACGTAGAATTACGTAGGTAAAAGTAGAGAAGCTTTATAAAAAATTTTAAAATTAGGTAGATATAGCGTTAGCTAAGTACTATATACGTGTAATACACTCTCTAGTTATAGTAGATTAAACTACTTAATATTAGTAGTATTAAGCTTTATAGAGCGTTTAAAACAGCTATACTATAAAATCTAGCGTAACTAAAAATTCTATTACGTTGCTTAGCGTATATTAGAGGTAGTTAATCTAATACTAAGCCTAGTAAAATTAATTATTAGCTAAACTTCTATTTTAATCTATATCTATTAATACTATAGCCTTTATTAGTATCTATATCCCTATATTCTTCTACGTAAGGCTTTTTTATACTTATAGATCTTTTACTAATACTATTTTAATATAGTTTAAAGCCTAGAAAGCTACTTACGCCTATATTACTACTACGCGTGTTTAGCGCGCTATACTTTTACTTTTACTTTTACTTTTACTTATATTTATATCTACTCTATATTTATATAGTTACCTGCGTAAAAAGCGTACCTTTTTACCTTCTCTATCTAAATTTTTAGGTAGAGAGACCTCTAAAACTTCTTTTTTTTCTAGAGAGTTTTATATCTCTTTTAATCTTTTTATTTTTTCTACTCTACGCTGCCCCCCCCCCCTATACCTCTAAAAAAGAGAAAAAAAAAAAAAAAAAAAAGGTAGAGCGTGCTACTACTACTACTACTACTATACTAGCTAGTGTGTAGTTCTATTATAGTAATTCTATAAAAAAGTGTGCTATTTTCTATTTAGGCTACGTGCGCAGCGCCTTTATATAAAGTAATAGGCGCTGCTAGAACTATAATAAAACCTATAGTAAAAGCTACTAGCTTTATACTTCTAGGTATTTATACTAACCTATATAAATAAATAATTTTATTAGTTAAATAAGCTTTACTAATTCTAGTATAGCCCTGCTTTTACTCTCTACTACTTCTAGGTATTTATTACTTTTAAAGCTATAAAAGTAAGTAAAAATAAGTTTAGATACTTTTACTATAAGCTTTATTTACTTTTAAAAGTACTAAAAAAAAAAAAAGATAAGCTTTTTACTTTTAGTATAGCCTTTACTACTAGTAAGTAAGCTAGTTTTCCTTTATAATATAAAAATGTTAAAAGGTTAATTAGTAAGCTTATTAATAAAGTAATAAAGTAGATCTAGCTTTTTTTTATAATAGCTTAAGAATATAAAGTGCTAAAAGGCGTTTAAATCTACTCTAAAAATATATAGAAGTGCGCGTAGATTAAAAAACTAAATAAATTATATTTTTATAGGCTTTATATAAAAAAATAAAAAAATTATACCTTTATAGTTCTATTAAAAAAGTAAGCTATATAAAGTAGAGTTTAGTAGTAGTTCTAGGCCTTTATAGAGTTTTTTTTTTTCCTCTACTATATTAGCACGTAGGTAATAGTAGAGTAGAGATTTTTATAGAATTTAAACTAGGTATAGAGGTAGTTTAGATAGAGGTTAGTATAGTCTTCTATCTTTAATAAGCTTGTATAGAGAAAAATAGAAGTAGCTTATAAAAAGGCTTCTATAGCTAAAAGTTATTATTATAATAGAATATAGCTTTGTTATATTACCCCCTACTTTAAATTAGATAGTTCTATATCTAAATATCCTCTGTATAACCTCTATATAAAGTCTATTCTAGAATTATTATCTTATTAAAGTAAATATAACTTTCTATTTACTATTTATTAATAATTATTATAATAACTACTAAATCTAGCAGTTACTCTAGTAGAATATAATAATTTTTTAAGTATTATAATCTTTTTTTACTTTTTATACTCTACACCTCTATTATACGTACTCTATTACTACTTATTATTGCCTCTAATACTAATATTAAATAGCTTTTATAAAGATACCTATTTCTATACCTCTAGATATTACTACTTTTTAGTCTATTAGATTTTTTATTTACGCTTTATCTAGGCCTAGTTCTATAGCAAATTTAACTTTACGTATTTATTTAAATTAGTAGGCTTAAAAAAGTGTGCTTATTACACGCTTCTAAATAAAAAATATAAACTAGTAAGTAACTATTATTTTCTACTAGCTTAGAGCTTTTTTTAACTTTTTTAAATGCCTATATATATAGGACTAGAATGTAACTAAATTATAGTAGCGCTTTGTAATTTTAAAGGCTTTACTACGTAGGCTATACTAGCTAATAAAAATAAAATAAAAAAGTTTAAAGCTAAGCTAGTAAATATAAAAGCTGTAGCTAGCTTAGCTATAAAAATATTAGCTTTTATAATATAGATAGTAACTACGCAGGTTACTAGCTTTAGCGTAACTAATATAATACTAGCAAGCTACTATATATAATAGAAAAAGCTTTAAAACTTATATAAAAAGGTTTTAGATTTACGCTAGAAGATATAGCTTCTTTAAAAGAATATAGTAACTTTAGTTACTACTCTTTCTAGAAAGGCTTTAAATTTTTCTAGTAGTAAAAAAAAACGTAGGCCTATTTATAGGCCTAATAGAAAGTTTTTAAAGCGTAGAGGCGCTAAAAACTCTAAATTAGGTAAAGTGCGTAACGCTTTTAATAGTAAAATAGAAATTAAAAAGTTATAGTAGTAAATAAATAGATTTTAAAAAATTTCTATACCTATCTATAATAGTTAGTTTACTAGGCTAAAAGTTTTATTAGTAAAAGCTATATACTAGTTTTATATATTAGCTATAATCTTTATATATTAATAATAGAAAAACTATTAAATTTATAAAATATAATTATCTACTAACTATAATATATTCTCTATTTTTTTTTTCTATACCTAAAGCTATCTATATAGTGCCTAGAGAGGTTCTAGACAATTAGAATACTTTTAGTAGAAGTTTTATAGTTTATAAAAAAAGCTTATAAAGTTAGAGGCTAGATACTAGGTTAAGTCTAGATTATATTCTACCTAGCTAGCTCTATATTTTAGCTTATTTTAAATAAGTTTACTAGTAAGAATTTTTTTAACTTTCTACTCCTCTACGCTTTATATAAAGGTAGCTAGTAGCTTTAGAGCCTTTTATTCTAGTAAAAAGTTATTAGAATTTTTATAGAGAACGTTAGGTATAAACATGTTATATATTTTAAAGTCTAAAAAAAGTTTAAATTTATAGAAATACCTAATCTATTTAAAAACTTTAAAAAGACCTTTTTATAGTTTAAATAACTTTTAGCTAGGTTTTATAGTTACTAGGTTAGTAGTAAAAAAATAAACTTTATCTCTAATTCTCTAGTTAATAGAACGTTAGTAGGCGTTAATAGTAAAACGTATTTAGTTTTATACTTTTTCTATATTCTTTTTAGCTTATTTCTAAGCGTTATATATTTAAATAGCTAGATTATAAGCCTTTTAATAGTTAAATTTCTTAATAGAATTAGCTACTTTTAAATAGTACTAGTTCTAGCTCTATTAGAGTTTAGAACTATATAGAAGCTAGTATAGGGCTATTTCTATTAACGCGTATAGAAGTGTTATCTAGGCTTAGTCTATAAATAGAAAAAGTTTACTCTAGTTATTCTAGTAGTATATTATAAATAGCTATAGGCGTTAGTTAATATATTTATTTATAATTTTAGTTTAGCTATTAGTTTATTTATAATAGGTAGTAGAGAGTTATATTTTAATACCTATAATCTAGTAGAATTTAGACTAGAATTAGAAAATAAACTAGGCTCTATAGTTAAAAATAATATTTTTAAAAGTATATCTAAACTAATATACCTATTATATAAATAGTTAAGTAAAGCTTTAGGCATTTATTATTTTATAGTATAGTATTATAATTACTTACTTAAAAAGTTAATTAATAATTACTAAAATCTAATTATAGCTGTATTAGTTTTTAGAGAAAAATTTAAAGTCTATTATAAAATATTATATAGGTTTCTCTAGAATTAGTAAAAAATAAAAAAACTTTTAGATTTAAGTTTATTTTAGATAGAATTTTTAGTAGGTAACGTAGTTACGCACGTACTATTTATAGATAGCTTCTATTCTTTTCTAGTAGTATTATTATATAAGTAACTAGTAAATTTTTATAGTACTAGAATAAGCTATTAATATTTAATTATATACTTCTCTAATAAGTTATATACAGAGTAGTAAGTCTAGAGAAATATAAAAGTAGTTACTATAAAAAAGAAGTCTATTATCTATCTAATACTAGAAAGGTAGTAAAAAGCGTTTTTTTTTAAAAAACTATTAGTTTTTTTTTAATAGGGCTTCTATTAGCTCTAAGAAATCTAGTAATATTATTAGAGTTAGTTAGAGAGAAGTAATAGTTATTTATAGAGAGAACTCTAGGTATTACTTTACTAGTTTAGAGTTAATATAGCTATATAGCCTAGCTAGATTAAAAAAAACTAAAAAGTAATTATTTTATTAGGCTACTTTAAAATTCTTTATATTTTATTTTTATTAACTAAAGATATCTACGCGCTTATTACTTTTATCTAAAGTATATTTAATTTAGAAATTAAAAAAGGCTATAAGCTTAGCCTAGTTAGCTTATTATTAATTTAGAACCTTTATACTTATAAAGTACTCTAAAAATTAATAATTAGTGTATACTTAGACTTAGTACTAAACTAAAGTTAATTTAGCTTTCTATTTTTTAAAAGTAGTAATAATAGTAAATAGTTTTTTATTATATATCTTCTAATTAAGCTCTACTTCTATAAGTGTTTTACTATAGAAGGCTATAGAGTACTATTTACTATTTAGGTATTTTTAAAATATAATTCTAGCTACTACTCTATCTAAAGCGTTAGTTTTTAGTTTTATATTATAATTAGAATTAAAATAGCATAGGACTAGAATTGCTAGAAGTAAAGACTTTAGTTTTTTAAAGCTGTTTTAACAATCTTTAGTCTATATAAATAGGGTTAAAAGACTTTATAGGGCTATTATAGGCTTAGCTACTTATAAAAATTTAGAGATAAATTGTCTATAGAATCTAGTAAACTCTAGAAAAAACTTAACACCTATTATAGTAGTAGATTAGATCTAGTTATAGAGTACTTCTACCTTTTCTAGATCTACCTCTATTCCTTTATTAGTTAGGATATATTCTAAATACTTAGTTTAAATAATATAGAATTTGCTTTTTTTAATTACTACTTATAGTTCTACTTTTTATAGTCTTTCTAGAATAAGCTTAACGTGTTATTAGTAGCTCTAGACGTTTTTAAAATAAATAAGAATATTATCTAGGTAGATAATATAGAAATTATCTAAATAATTTATAAATATATTATTTATATACTTTTAATAGGTAGAGGAGCTATTATAGAGGCTAAAAAAAAGTACTTTACACTTATATAATCTGTAGCAGGTATAGAAAGTAGTATATTCTTTAGACTCTAGATCTATATAGATTTTATTAAAAGCTACTTAAATATTAAACTTAGTAAAAATTTTAGCTTTACTTAAGTAGATTAGTAAGTTGTCTATTTTTAGAATTAGATAGGCGTCCTTTTAGGTAAGCTAGTTAAACTTTTAGTAGTTAATATAAATATAAAGCGACTTATTAAGTTTATAGATATAGAGAATAGAGAAAGCAAAAGAGCTGTAGCTAGTCTCTATAAATCCTTTCTATAAATTCTTCTAGATATACTTTTTAATAGCTTCTAAGTCCTTAGTATTTTACTTATATAGAGGGCTAAAGTTATTAGATAAAAGTTTATTTAGAATAATCTTATAGTTATATAGTTAGTGTTCTAGTAGTTTTTTTATAGCTAATAAACTAAATACGTTCTAATACTACTAGTAGTAGAGAGAGAGTTAGTTCTAGATTAAATAGTTATTTTTTTAAACGTTTTTTTTATTATAGTTTTTAAAAATCTAGTTAATTTTATATAGACTAGTAGTAAAAAACTTATTTTTTTTTTTATATTAAAATAGAAGGTATTAGTAGAAATAATAGTAACTTAGAAACTAGAAAGGGTTTTAAAAGGTTTTTAAAATAGGTCTAGTTTTTAGATTTCTAGAGAAATATTCTAGTATTATAAAGCTTTAAAAATTCTATAAATATAATTAATTAAAAGGTGTAGGCTACTAGTTTTCTAATATAACTTCTTTTTCTATAAAGCGTTTTGTCTTTTAATATTAAAAATAACGTGCTCTTTTAGTGTTTTTTAATAGAGTTATATAAAAATTAGAGAAGTAGAGATATAGGTTTTAAAGTAAGTAGCTAGCTACTATAACTAGAACCTATTTATATCTAGTAGAATTTTAAACCTTTTTAACTATTATATTCTAATAATTATATTTTAAGTTTCTAGATTAAGTATAATAAATAGATAGTTTAGAATCTTTTATTTATCTATAATTATATAAAAACAGATATATTCTATAACTAGTAAAAAAATTTAGTTTTTAAACCCTCTAACTATTACTAGGTAGGGTAGTTTTTAGACTTTAGTTTAAAATAAAAAAGATAAAAAAAAAAATAATACGTAAATTTAAAAAGAGATATTTTTAAATGCTAGTATTAATAAATAATAGTAGTTTTACACCTACGCCTAGGTTACATAAAATAGTAGATATATAGAAATAGAAACTTTAAAATAATTTTAAAAGATTAAGGTTTAATAGGTTATATTTTTAACTTAATTCTAAATAGTATAATACTTTTAGAACTACTTATTTTCTATCTAATTTTTCTCTAAGTCTAGTATTTTAGCAGCGTTATAATATTAGTTAGAGTAATTTTTAATTACTATTTTTTTTACTTATAGTAATAGATATTTATTAGTATAGTATTCTAGCTTACTATAGTTATAGAAGTTACCTAGTGCCTTTTTAGAAGCTAGAGTAGCTATTACTTACTATAGAGGTACTATAGTAGATTATAGAAAGGTTTAGAGAGCTATATATAGTACTGTATTTCCTAAAGTCTCTCTCTAAAAAGTATCTAAACTAGGTTATACTATAGTTCTAGCTTAGAACTTAGTAGTACTATTATAAAAAAAGTTCTAATAATATATATCTTTTAGGTAAGTTTTTTTTTCTATATTAAAAGTAGTAAAGTGTTTTATTATATCTAGAAAAGAGTTATTCTAGATATACTTAAACCTTTAACTAGAAATACGTAGGCTAGAAGTTATTTTTACCTATATATAGTAAATCTATTCTATATATAGTATATGTCTTTTTATAGTATAGCTTAAAAAACGTGCTTTAAAAGTAAAAAAAGTTTTATTTTTCTTTATATATAGTTAGTTAAAGGTATTACGTACCTTAGCCTATTTATTACTAGTAATAAAGTATTTATTAAACGTAGCTATTATAGCTTCTATAGAAAAAAAGTAGTTAGCTTTATTATTAGATAGATATTAGAGCTTAAAATACTTTTTAGCTAAACTAGAAGTACTACTCTAGACTAGTGCTATATAGGCACGCTTAGAACAGTAGTAGTTACTATTAATTTTAAGTTAATCTAGTATTAAAGCTTTCTATTATCTATAGGTAGAGTCCTTTCTATCTAATAGTTTAGAGATAGAAAAAGTACGCTCTAATAAATGTAGCTTTTTAAAAATATAAAAAAAAGCTTTAGAAAGTAATCTAGTTAACTAGTAACGTACTCCACGGGCGAGTCGGACACACGGGCGAGTCGGACACTCTGCCAAGACCCCACCAAAACGTACTCTTGCAACAGTACTGCACAACCAACAACAATAGTACGTAGAAATCGTAGTAAGCCAATCTATTCAGAAATACACTCTACTTCTTGCTTGCATGTGCGCGCGTTGTGCCCACCCTCACCGCAGCGTCCACAGCGCCGTTGCGTGGGTTCGCCTCCCTCAGCGCGCACCCTCTTTGACGCCTTCTTCCTATCACCACGCGCCGCAAACTCCTTTAGAGTTGTCAAGCGTAGGCCCTCCTCGACCGTAAGGGTACCCTGCTTCTGTACCCGCTTCCTCTTGTGCGATTTACGTCGCGTGGCGGCCTCATTCGCTGCTTGAAGCTCAAGGTTGCGTTTTTACATCAACACCATTGAGTGCGCCATCATCTCAGCTCCTTTAGTGAACTTTGCAAGCGCATCTACCATGGCGGTTGGCGAGCTATCCACATGGCTTCGAATCCTCTCTTCAAGGAGCTTCGATTGCGACCCAAATTGCAGGGTATTGCTTGGGGTCTAGGAGTGCCAGGGCTCATTGTTGACGGCGGGGGGTGACGGCGTACGCAGCTTGATGTCAAGGCTAGATATCACAGCCTCTAGGTCAAAGGGAACCAAGCCCGCGCCTCAAAAGCCTCCCTGGATATTACTTTAAGTAATGGCAGCATTGAAAGCAGCAATAAAGCACGGCAAGAACTCGATCTTGGTAATGTAGTTAATCCGGTTGCGCATCAGATCCTCAGCTTAGCGGCTATACGCCTTCTTCAGAGGCGCAAAATAACTAACGTCAAGCGGCTGCAGGAGGTGTAAAAAGTGCGGAGGCATGCAGAGGGTTATAATCTTATGTTCCTCGCAGTACTAGTGGAACTCAAGCGAGTTGTAGCTCTCATAACCGTTAACTATAAGCAGACGTACTGTGCCAACAGTACGCTCTTTTGTGTGCTTGTTAAAGTGCTTTAACCAGTCTAGACTAAGCCTATTATCTGTCCAGCCGTTCTCAGAGACTGCAAGAGCCCAGTCCCGAGGCAGGCTGGGCTCCTTGTACCAGGCAGAGAGGTAGTGCTTGCCGGCAAAGATAATAAAGGGTAGGATAGCCTACCCCGTCGCATTAATGCCTTAGATCACCGTAGTCCACTCCTAGTTGCCCTGCTGCACAGATTTTAGACGCCTTTAATAGTCAGCACCTGTAACAACTGCCCCAGTTAATATAACGCCCATCATAAAGCCTGTCTTGTCAAAGTTGTAGATGTCTTCGTCCTAGATGCCGTACTTAGCTTTAGTATTCTCCACAAGCCGGAACTAGTCACCGATAACCACTAGATCTTCGCAGAGGGCTCTCTTATAATCGTACTTGCAATTAAACTTCACTTTAAGCTTAGGGCGACGCTTAACAAAGGTTGCAGCCCAGTTCTTGCCAGTAGGGTCGCGGTGCCGGGCTTCAAGCAAGGAATCAGCCATATCTTTAACAGCAGCGAGCTGGGGCGGAAATCCTCTCGCAGCGAGGTCAAGGACATGCTTAACAATCACCTCCTCTTTAGTCTTAAGCAGCTTCATCGAGTTAGGCCTGCAGTCGCGTCGAGATTGCTTTCCAGCGCGTCGATCGTGTAGCGTGCTTTTAGGGACAGTATACGTAGCTGCAACACCCCGTTGGGTAAGCGTCGCGTCTTGTTTGATAGCCTGTAGCGCAAGCTGTATCTTGCTTTCATCTAAGGACTGTAAATTGTGCTGGCGTCGAGGCATCACGTAGGCATGAGAAGTTTGGTGGGGTCTTGGCAGAGTGTCCGACTCGCCCGTGTGTCCGACTCGCCCGTGGAGTACGTTAACGTTAATAAGTCTAAAAGTTTTTAGTAAAGAATAGAGGTAAGTCTAGAAGTAAGATTAAATAAAAATTTTTTTTTAATAGTTTTTATTTTAGCCTATAGAGCTGCTAACTTAGCGCGCAGCTAGGCTATTATTTCTACAGTGTTATTAGAAATTATAGTTAGTAGATTTCTAGGTTTTACTAAAGTAGGTCTAGCTTCTATTTAACTCTAGTTATTTTCTAATTAGCTAGTATTAGTTATCTTTTATATTTTAAACATTTAATAAGTTTATAGGCCTTTTAAAAAGGCTAATTATTTCCCTTTATTTTTTAAAAAATAGGGTTTGTTTTTTATTAATAAAAATAGGTATTAGTTTTGCTTTTAATTCTACTAGGTTATTAGTAGTCTCTAAATCTCTACCTTAGCGCTATTTAACGCAACTTTTCTAAAGGTAATCTAAACTAGTAATGCTATAGAAGTCTAAACCTATAGGCTTTAGTTAACTAGAGATCTCTAGAATCTAGTTTTAAAATTATTAATAAATCTATTAGCGTTAATTAGAGCTAGAACCTAGAAAGTTTTAGAGGCTAGTTAACTAAAAGATTTAAATAATTTTTTTAAATAAATTAGTAATATTATATAGGCTGTTACTAGTAGAAAAATAATTTTTTTATAATATAATAGCTTAAAAATATAAAGTGCTAAAAAGCGTCTAAATCTACTTTAAAGGTATATAGAAGTACGCGTAGATTAAAAAGCTAAATAAATTATATTTTTATAAGCTTTATATAAAAAGATAAGAAAATTATACCTTTATAGTTCTATTAAAAAAGTAAGCTATATAGAGTAAAGCTTAGTAGTAGTTCTAGGCCTTTATAGAGTTCTCTTTTTTCCTCTGCTATATTAGCACGTAGGTAATAGTAAAATAGAGATTTTTATAGAATCTAGACTAGGTATAGAGGTAGTTTAGGTAGAGGTTAGTATAGTCTTCTATCTTTAATAAGTTTATATAGAGAAAAATAGGGGTAGCTTATAAAGGGGCTTCTATAGCTAAAAATTGTTATTATAATAGAATATAGCTTTATTACATTTCTAGGCGCTGCTACTAGGCGTAGTCTATAAATTCTTTAAAAATAGGCTTTAGCCTATGTATTATATTATATAAATATAAATAAAGATTATTAAATAATTACTTATTTTACTTTAGTAATGTTATAATTTTAGCTTTTATATTTTATAGCCTTAAATAATCTTTAAAAGTATTAAAAGATTATTTAAAAAGATTTTTAGTAAGCCTATCTACTAGTATTTTATTTATAGAGAAGTAGCTAATTATAAAGAATTTTTTTTTATATTCTTGCCTAAGCTATATATTCTATATATTAACGTGTTATAGCTTTATAGTAATACATTCTCTTTTACCTATAATAAGCTAGATTATTTATTAATTATTATAGAAGATTTTATATAGCTTAGGTACAGGTACGTAGAGCTTCTAGAAGAATTTTTAAAGCTTTATTAACTTTTTAGTAACGTGCTTAAAAAATAGTAGCTTAGCTTTAGTTATTAATATTATAATAGTTACTTAATAAGCTATTTTCTATATAATTACTTCTCTATAGAGTATAATAATATAGCTCTAGAATAAGTATTATATTTTAATATTATCTATAAAAAAAGTATTACTATATATTATAAACTTTAAATTACTCTAGCTGTACTATATTATATAATACTTTATTTAGTAAAGATATAGAATTATCTAGTAGGCAGCTTTAAAATACTATAGAGTAAAGTTAGTAAAATATTATAAAAGTTTAGAGATAGTAAACGTAATATCTAGGCGCACTATTATAGTAGTATATAGAATAGATCTAATTATTTTCTAATACTTTTTAATCTACTATTTAGTAGCTTTTTTAGTACTTTTTTCTAGCTTAAAGCTTAGAAGCAGCGTGTTAGAAAAGTAGGTAGAGTCTACTATACTAAACTTTTTTAAAATTTTATTAATATACTTATTATAAATAAGTAAAATTATTTTTTTTACTTAATCTCTAATTATTTATATCTCTAGAAACTATTTAATTAATCCTTTATCCTTTATTTAATATTTATTTTTAAAAGTTATTACTACCTAGTAAGCTTATATAATATTACTTTAGTAATATATAATTAGAATATTATTAACGTAGAAAAGTAAGTAGATTTTTTAATTAGGTATATAAAAAAGATATAGTTTTTCTTTTAAAGTAATTAAGCTAAACTATTTAAAGGTTATAGAGAGCTTCTAGTACTATAAAAGTAGTAAATTATAGAGGCTATATAAAGCTTAAAGCAGTAGTACGTACTTATCTATAAGTTTATAGCTATTTAGTAGCTTATAAATAACGTTATTTTAGTAATCTATAGAGGTATTTAAAAATGCTCTAATAATATTATACTAGTTTATTTTAAAGTTTTAGTAAGCTATAATAGCTATAGCTAGCTAGAAAGTATAAAACATAAGTATTACAGCGTACGTTAAATAAAGCGTGTTAATAAACTAGAGATTATTTTATACTACTATCTAGACTTTATACTTTAGAAAATATCTATTTTTATTAAGCTTATAAATAAATACCTATTTAAAAAAAAGCAGCTACTTTTAAACTGCAGAGCGCTTTATAATCTTCTAGGTGCCTTTAGAATAGAGCGTGTTAATTTTTTAGTCGCAAGCTTAGTAAAATAATAGTTTAAAAAAGTATATATAAAGATTTTTCTATTTAGTAAAAAGCTTTAGAAGCTTATTTTAGTAGATCCTTTTAATTTTTAAGTTTTAGAATCTAGTAGTTCTATAAATAGCCGCTTTAATTACTGCGTAAATAGTAGCGTATTCTTAGTAAGTATAAATAAAGGCTCTATTTAAAAGGTTCTAGAGAAAATCTTCTATATTAATCCTATTTAAAGAATTATATATAAAGTATACTCTAGAAGTAGTATTACTCTCTAATACTAGAGTATTAGAATTCTTTTTATAGACTCTTTTACTTCTATAAATAGGTAATCTATCTCTAGTTATTATAGAGCGCAGAGAAAGTAAGCGTACTTATTATATAGCTATAGATACTACTTTAGGTAGTGCTATAGAAGTAGTAGTTACCTAAAAAGTAGCTAGTTATTAAACTTTAGGCGCTTTATAAAGCGCTTTATTAATATTATAATAAAAGTTTTCTAAAATTTTATTAATATTAGATAGCAGGTCTACTTCTATAGAATAAAGCTTATTTTATAGGCTGCTACTATAATAGCTAGGCCTAATAGAGTTAGGTATAGGCTTTAGAGTATATAAACTAGAAAAGCTATTTAAATCTACGTTAATTTTTTATAACACGCTAGCTAAGCGTGCTACTAATAGTAAAAAAGGCTTCTATAGTACTTAATAATTAGGTTAGCTATCTAGATTATTAGCTACTACTATATTCTTTTTACTCTCTAGCTAATAAGCTAGGTTTAATTTATATAGTACTACTTCTATATTATTAGGCTTATTTATAGCTTTAAAAAGTTAATTAAGCTAATTAAAATTTTTAGGCTTATTCTTTTCTATTTCTAGTACTAATACTATTTATTATAGCTTTTCTATTACCTAAAAAGCTAGCTCTTTACAGTTATAAAAGAGATTTTTATTAAAAGTAACGTTACGTGTAGTAATAATAGAGTTAAGCTTAGAAATTTATATTTTATATATATTAGATAATCTATATTCTACTAGATATCTAATATAGCCCTATAAAGTTACTTTAAAACTCTATTTATAACGCCTAGCTGCTTTATCTCTATTAAAAAAATAGGCTCTATAGCTATAGACATAAATACTACTCTAATCTAGCTATAGATTAGCTATTTAAAGCTTAATCTGCACTAGTTAATACTATTTAAACTACTTTTAAAACTATTAAAAAAGCGTTTTATTTAGAGACTATATATTTTAAGCTTAAAATAGGTTTATATTATATAGCTATATTACTACTTTAATAATATAAAGCTATAACTGTTTAGGTAGGTTAGTAGTAATTTTTATTTTAATTTACTTTATAAAAATTTTTTTGCCTGCTTTTTCTAGCCTACTATTTAGCTTATAAATATAAAGAAGTAAGCTTTTGCTTTTAATACCTATATTTTCTATCTATATTTTAAAATCTAATAATCCGCGCTAGAGAAGCGTTACTGCGTTATTATTTTATATAATAATATAGATTTTAAGTTTATACTAGGTATAGATTATACTCTAGAACGTTTTAAAAATACTAAAAATCTTTTTTACTCCTTTTTTTATAAGGCTATAGGTATAAAGCTTACTACTATAGTTATTTTTAATAATAAGTATCTACTATTCTCTAGAGCTTCTCTGTAGTATATTAAAAAGATTCTATAATACTTTCTAATATAGCTAAATAGACTGTTTTTAGAGCTTTTATAAAATAACTTAGCTAGCGTAAGTTATAGCGTAGTATTTATACTTTTTTTATAAAATACTATTTATCTGCACACCTCTAGTATACTTTATAAATACTTAGAGCGCTTTTAGGCTAAAGTAGCTAGATCTAGTATACTAAAGCTCCTCTAAGTTAGAGCGTAAGTAAGTAGTAAAAGATTTTTTTATTAGAGCTAAAATTATACTTATAGCTAAAAAGTAGATAGTAATAGGCTTATATTCTATAAAAGTTAAATTCTATTTATATATTAACTAGGCTAATATAACGCTTTTTTTATAACTACTATATTATAGTATTACGTCTAGTCTAAAATACTACGCTTTTTTACTTTAGAGTAAAGCTTTTAATATAATATTAATATAGAACTTTTTTACTACTACTATATTAAATAGTACTAAGTCCTCTATACGCTCTCTGCGTACTTCTATAAAAATATTTTTTATTATTTAAGTACCTATTCTAAAAATCTAGAAGAACTAAGTTTTTACTTCTACTATAGAGATTCTTTTACTTTTTTTAAAAGTGCCTAGCTTAAAATAATTAACTAAATTAACTAAGTAGAGAGCGCCTTTATTATCTAAAATTATACTTTTAAATAGTAGGTAAGCGTTAAAATCTATAGTACTATATACTCTATATATTATTATAGATCTACTTAGTTATAGATTAATAAAAGCAGCCTAAATTACTCTAGAGAAGCTTCTAGATTCTCTACTTTTAGCTTTTCTATTCTATTTATTAGTAGAGCTTTTAGCCTTTACTGCTTTTTTAAAAAATTTAAATTATAGCTTATTAAAACAGGCTAATAGCTTTTTTTTTTCTTATTTTCTATTTTATATAGTTTGTTAGTAAGCGCAGCTTTTATATAGTAGTAATTTTTTAGACTTTACTTGTAATCTCTATTACAGGGACACGTAGCTAATTCTAAAGCTCCTATTAAATTATTATCTATATCTATAGTAAAAAAAATTCTTTTTCCTTTATTTCTAGTATATAGTATATATTAGTAGAGCAATTTAAAGTAGATATAGCTAATCTACTTAAACGTTAACGTGCTAGTAGTACGCTTTAGTACTTTATTTTTAATAATTTTTTAGTATATAGATTTTACCTAGTTAAATAAAAGCTTTAGTATAAAAGTATTTAAATAGTTATAGATAGTAATCTACTTTTTTA
Organism: Plenodomus lindquistii; assembly: GCA_025504975.1. Lineage (NCBI taxonomy): Eukaryota > Fungi > Ascomycota > Dothideomycetes > Pleosporales > Leptosphaeriaceae > Plenodomus > Plenodomus lindquistii. The sequence continues at coordinate 856,205 of JANUWI010000015.1, forward strand.
CTTTATTAAGCTTATACGCTCTAGCTTTTTTATAAAAAAGCGTTTATTTCTACTACTAGTAGCTTACGTTATTAGTAGTACAGGCTTTCTATAAATAAGCTCTATACTTAGCCTATACCTAGTTTTTTATACTATTTTTATCTAGAGCTAGTTTTTTTTTAAGTGCCTTTATAAAAGCCTATAGAGTAATAGTTTTAGTTATAATAATATTAAAAAAATATAGTTAGAAAAAATTAGACTTAACTATAGTATTAATCTACTTCTATATAGCTTTAAGCTTTTTACTTTTAATAAGCTACTAGCTCTTGCAGATTTTATACTAGGCTGCTTTAATTTTAAATAGCTTAATATTATTTTTAGTTAGAAAGTCTAGTTTATTAGGTTAGTTATTATAAAAAGTAGTAATAAGCTTTTTATTAGAATTATAGTATTACTAGACGCTCTAATTTATAGTAAATAGCTAGTACTATAGAAACTAGTTAGGCTAGTTAGCTAAACTATTAAAAAGATACGTAGTAGCTATTATAGCAGTAATTATTAAAATTAAAGTATTAGTAATAATTAGAGCGTCTAAGCACCTATTTTAAAGCGCTTCTATTAAAAAATAGAAAGATAAATTAAAAATAAAAAAACGCTTCTAGGCTTATAACTATTATAGAATTAGGTACTTAGAAATAATTAAAAAATAGATTATTATATTACTAGCTAGAAAGAGATTATACTATATATACCTTTACTACGTAGAATTACGTAGGTAGAAGTAGAAAAGCTTTATAGAAAATTCTAAAATTAAGTAGATACAGCGTTAGCTAAGTACTATATACATATAATATACTCTAACTCTAAAAATATTAACTAGAGTTATAAAATGCTATATACTACTAGTATATTTATTCTACTACTACTACTACTACTACTACTATTTTTAAATTTAAGTTTATAATATAGTAAATCTATATAGTCTACTACTAACTATAAACTAGACTACTCTAATAACTTTAAAAATCTAGTAAATATTATTTTATTTAAACGCACTCTAATATAAAATAAGATTTAGTAATAATATCTATAAAGGTCTAGAGTAATAAAAAGTTTAAATAGGTTATACTATCTATCTATAGTATATACTCTAGTACTAAATATATATAGAAAATAGATAGAGCATCTACGTCTAGTATACTTAAATAAGTATAATTAAATAGAAATATAGGTATATATCTATAGTAATACATTTTAGTATTTATATACTAATATTTATATAGCTTTAAGCTTTTTTTTTTATAAAATATTTATTCTAAATGCAAAGTATTAAATACTAGGTTTAACTAGGTAATTTAAATATAGAAATTTAAAAAATGAAAAACTAAATATTTATAGTTTAAAAAAGATAAAATAATAAAATATATAATAAAGCTTTAATTATATACTATATTTATAAAGGATAATATAAGCTTTACCTATATAGTAACTCTATAAATAGACTTTTATAAAAGTAAGTTTAAAGCGCTTTTATTAAATAAATAAATAGTAGTAATAATTAAAATAGAGATACTATAATAAAATCTATATAAAAACTCTATAAAAAAAGTATATACCTCTATTTATATTAGATATAACTAATAACTTTAGATATATAACGCTCTAACTAGCTCCTATTATTATATAATAAATATAGTTTAGTTTATAGTAAAACGCTAGTATAGCCTTTATACTAGTATAATAGTATTTATATTACTAGCTAAACTATATAAAAGGTTTAAATTTATCTATAGTAATTTAACTAACTATAGTACTCTATTTAAATATTAAATAATAGCTAAAATATTTACTAAAACTTAGTATCTACCTATATTAAAGTAGAGGCTAGTAGTAAAAAATAGCGCTATAAAGTAGTTTAATATACCTAGTATAATATTAATAGCTTTTATAGTAGTAGCTCTAGACTTTACTATTAGCTATTAGAGTAAAAATATAGTTAAATTATTAGCTATAGTAGACTTTACTTAACTAGTTAGTAAATTATAAACTAGTTACCTAAATAATACTAATATTCTATAGAGCCTTTTATATTAGCCTAGTTATTTTAGTTAAAAAAGGGTATAGTATAGAGGGCTAATAAATAGCTAGTAATTAAAAAACTAATAGAGAATTACTTAACTACTAGGCTAGAAGGTATAGTAGTAAATAAAATTTAATTAAATAGTAAACCTAATAGTATAGAAGCTAATAAATTTATAAAGTTACCTCTAGAGTAACGTGCTATAGTAGAGAAGATAATAGTAGAGTAGAAAAAAGTAAAAGTAACTTTAATAAAGTTCTACTAGTAAAGTAAGCTTTTTAAAGCTAACTTTTATTTTTAATTAAGCCTACTAATCTTTTTAGATAATTTTAATCTAGTTTTAAAAGAGTTAAGCCTACTAATAGAGTAGTTAATATAGAATAATAAGTACTACTATAAATACTTTTTATATTTAGACTATATTATAGATATAATACTATATATTACTATCTATACTAAATTATAATATTTAATTAATACTATTATTTACTTACTACTATAATAGAGTTCTCTAATACTATATATAGTAGTACTATCTTTTTTTTATTTATAGTATTTGTAACAAAGCTACATCCTGTTATAATAACGACCCTTAGCTACAGAAGCCCCCTTGTAAGCTACCCCTATCTTTCTCTATACAAGCTTATTAAAGATAGGAGACTATACTAACCTCTACCTAAACTACCTCTATACTGTACCTAGTCTAGATTCTATAAGAATCTCTACTCTACTATTACCTACGTGCTAACACAGCAGAGGAAAAGAGAGAACCCTATAAAGGCCTAGAACTACTACTAAGCCCTACTCTATATAGCTTGCTTCTTTAATAGAACTATAGAGGCATAATTTTCTTATCCTTTTATACAAGGCCTATAAGAATATAATTTGTTTAGCATTTTAATCTGCGCGTACTTCTATATACCTTTAAGCTAATTTAGACGCCTTTTAGCACCTTATATTCTTAAGCTATTATATTATAAGAAAATTATCCCTCTGCTAGTAACGGCCTATATAATATTACAAATTTGTTTAAAAGGATTACTTAAATTCTCTAGTTAACTAGCTTCTAAGACCTCCCTAGTTCCGGCCCTAATTAACGCTAATAGATCTATTAATAATTCTAAAACTAGACTCTAGAGATCTCTAGTTAACTAAAGCCTATAGGTTTAGACTTCTGTAGCATCACTAGCTCAGATTACCTTTAGAAAAGTCGCGTTAGATAGCGCTAAGGTAGAGACTTAGAGACTACTAATAACCTAGTAGAATTAGAGGTAAAGCTAATACCTGTCCCTATTAATAAACAATAAATCCTACTTTTTAAAAAATAAAAGGAAATAACTAGCCTTTGCAGAAGGCCTATAAACTTATTAAATGTCTAAAATATAGAAGACAACTAATACTAGCTAATTAAAGGATAATTAGAGTTAGATAGAAGCTAGACCTACTTTAGTAGAACCTAGGAATCTACTAACTGTAACCTCTAATAACGCTATAGAAATAATAGCCTAGCTATACGCTAAGTTAGCAGCTCTACAGGCTAAAATAAAACCTATTAAAAGAAGGAAACCTTGCCTAACCCCGCTTCTAGACTCGCCCCTGTCCTCTACTAAAAACCTTTAGACTTATTAACGTCGCTAGTTAACTAGATTACTTTCTAAAGCCCTTTTTTATATTTTTAAAAAGCTACGTTTATTAGAGCGTACCCCTTCTATTTCTAAACTGTTAGATAGGAAGGACCCTACCTATAGATAATAGAAGGCTTTAATACTAGATTAACTTAAAATTAATAGTAACTACTACTGTTCTAAGCGTGCTCGCATAGCACTAGTCTAGGGCAGTACTTCTAGTCTAGCTAAAAAGTATCTTAAGCTCTAATACCTATCTAATAACGAAGCTAACTACTTCTTTTCCGTAGAAGCTATAATAGCTACGCTTAATAGATACTTTATTACTAGTAACGAACAAGCTAAGGCACGCAATGCCTTTAACTAACTATATATAGAAAAGAACAAAACTTTCCCTACTTTTAAAGCCTATTTCTTAAGCTATGCTATAAAAGGACGCGTACTATATATAGAATAGATTTACTATATATAGGTAAAGATAACTCCTAGCCTGCATATTTCTAGTTAAAGGTTTAAGTATACCTAGAATAACTTCTTTCTAGATATAATAGAGCACCTTACTGCCTTTAATATAGAAAGAAGAACCTACCTAAGGGATATATATTATTAGAACTCTTTTTACAATGGTACTACTAAGTTCTAAGCTAGAACTATAGTACAACCTAGTTTAGATACCTTTTAAAAAGAGACTTTAGGGACTATAGCACTATACACGGCTCTCTAAACCCTTCTATAATCTACTATAGTACCTTTACAGCAAGCGACAGCTACTCTAGCTCCTAAAAAGGCACTAGGTAACTGCTATAACTATAGTAAACTAGAACACTACGCTAATAAATGTCTATTACTATAGGTAAAAGAAATTGCGATTAAAGATTACTCTAACTAATATTACGACGCTGCTAAAGTACTAGACCTAAAGGAAGATTAGACGGGAAATAAGTAGTCCTAAAAGCATTACGCTACTTAGGATTAAGTTAAAAATATAACCTGTTAAACTTTAATCTTTTAAAACTATTTTAAGGTTTCTATTTCCTTGTATCTACTGTTTTGTACAACCTAGGCGTAGGTGTAAAACTACTATTACTTATTAATACTAGCGCCTAAAGATATCTCTTTTTAAATTTATATATTATTTCTTTTTTATTTTTTTTACTTTAAACTAAAGTCTAAAAACTACTCTACCTAGTAACAGTTAGAGGGTTTAAAGACTAAATCTCTTTACTAGTTATAGAATACATCTGTCTCTACATAATTATAGACAGATAAAAGATTCTAAACTGTCTATTTGTTATACTTAATCTAGGAGCTTAGAATGTAATTATTAGGATGCAATAGTTAAAAAGGTTTAAGATTCTACTAGATATAGATAGGTTCTAGTTATAGTAGCTAGCTACTTACTCTAAAACCTATATCCCTACTCCTTTAATTCTTATATAACTCTATTAAAGAATACTAAAAGAGTACGTTGCTTTTAATATTAAGAGACAAGACGCTTTATAGGAAAAGGAGTTGTATTAGAAAACTAGTAGCCTACACCCTTTAATTAATTGTATTTGTAGAATTTTTAAAGCCCTATAATACTAGGACATCCCTCTAGAGATCTAAAAACTAGACCTGCTCTAAAAACTCTTTAAAACCCCTCCTAGTCTCTAAGTTACTATTATTTCCGCTAATACCTTCTATTTTAACATAAAAAAGAAAGAAAATAAGTTTTTTACTACTAGTCTGTACAAGATTAACCGGATCCTTAAGAACTATAATAGAGAGGACGTTTAAAAAAATAACTGTTTAATCTAGAACTAACTCCCCCCCTGCTACTAGTAGTATTAGAACGTATTTAGTTTGTTAGCTGCAGAGAAACTACTAGAACACTAACTATATAACTATAAGATTATCCTAAATAAACCTTTACCTAATAACTTTAGCCCTCTGTATAAGCAAAACACTAAAGATTTAGAAGCTATTAAAAAGTACGTTTAGAAAAACTTATAGAAGGGATTTATAAAGACTAGCTACAGCCCTTTTGCTTCCTCTATTCTCTGTATCTGCAAACCTAACAAGTTGCTCTATATCTGTATTAACTACTATAAGCTTAACTAGCTTATTTAAAAGGACGCCTACCTAATTCTAAAGATAGATAACTTACTAATCTGCCTAAACAAGGCTAAGGTTTTTACTAAGTTTAATATTTAAGCAGCCTTTAATAAAATCTATATAGATCTAGAGTTTAAAGAATACACTACTTTCTATACCTGCTACGGATTATACAAGTGTAAAGTACTCCCTTTTAGTCTCTATAATAGCCCCTCTACCTATTAAAAGTACATAAATAATATGCTTATAGATTACTTAGATAATTTCTATATCGCCTACTTAGATAATATCCTTATTTACTCTAAAGACGTCTAGAGCTACTAACAACACGTTAAGCTTATTCTAGAAAGACTATAAAAAGCAGGACTACAAGTAGTAATTAAGAAAAGCGAATTCTACGTTACTTAAACTAAGTATTTAGAATATATCCTAACTAACAAAGGAATAGAGGTAGATCTAGAAAAGGTAAAAGTACTCTATAACTAGGTCTAACCTACTACTGTAACAGGTGTTAAGTCTTTTCTAGAGTTTACTAGATTCTATAGATAATTCATCCTAGAATTTTTATAAGTAGCTAAGCTAATAATAGCTCTATAAAGTCCCTTAACCCTATTTATATAGACTAAGAATTGTTAAAACAGCTTTAAGAAGCTAAAGTCCTCGCTCCTAGCAATTCTAGTCCTGTGCCACTTTAATTCTAATTACAATATAAAACTAGAAACTAACGCTTTAGACAGAGTAGTAGCTAGAATTATGTTTTAAAAACACCTAGACAGCAAATAGTACCCTGTAGCTTTCTATAGTAAAACACTTACTAAAGCAGAGCTTAATTAGGAGATATATAATAAAAAACTGTTTGCTATTATTACTGCCTTTAAGAAATAGAAAGCTAAACTAACTTTAGTTTAGTACTAAGTCTAAGTATACACTAATTATTAATCCTTAGAGTACTTTATAAGTATAAAGGTCCTAAATTAATAACAAGCTAACTAGGCTAAGCTTATAGCCTCTTTTAACTTCTAAATTAAGTACACTCTAGGTAAAAGTAATAAGCGCGCAGACATCCTTAGTTAATAAGAACAAGATATAAAGGATTTTAAAGTAGCCTAATAAGATAATTACTCCTTAGTCCTTTTTAACCTAGCTAGGCTATATAGCTGTATTAACTCTAAACTAGCAAAGTAATACCTAGAGTCCTCTCTATAAACAACTATCGCTTCTCTCTAACTAACTCTAATAATGTTACTAGATTCCTTAAAGCTAATAGAAGCCCTGTTAAAGGAGAACTAACAGTCTTTTAAAAAGGAACGCTTTTTACTGCCTTTCTAGTATTAGATAGATAACAGACTTCTCTTCTATAGTAACCGCCTTTACGTTCCTCTAGACTCCCTGCTCTGTATATAACTTATTAGAGAGGTATATAATTAAGTATTAACAGCCTATTCTAATACTATAAAAACTTACTAGTTGCTTATATAATAATACTACTAGAAAGAGATAGAAGCTACCTGTAAACAGTACGTGCGTAACTGCGTTGCCTACTAAAAATCCTATCTAAAACAGACCTAAATCTAAAAGTTCCTCTACCCTTTGCTAATTCTAGAGAAACCTATGTAATATTTTATAATAGATTTTAAATCTTTCCCTAAAGACTAACACAGCTATAATTAGATCCTAGTAATTATTAATTAACTCTCTAAGTAAGCGATTACAATACTATACTACAAGATAATAGACGCCTAAAGCCTTACTTAACTGTTTATATAATAGGTATATTAGTTTAGATACACTTTTAAAAGTATTATCTCTAACTGTAAAGCCTAGTTTATTTTCTAATTCTAGTCTAAATTCTACTAGATTATAGGTGTTAAGATATAACTCTCTACCGCCTATTATAAATAAACTAACGGCTAAACTAAAATTATAAATAAGTATATTAACTAACGCCTATAGCTGTTTATAACGTACTACTAGAATAACTAGAGTAAACTCTTTCTACTTATAGACTAAGCCTAGATAACGCTTCTGCACGCGTTAATAGAAATAGCCCTATACTAGCTCCTGTATAGTTCTAAACTTTAATAGAGCTAGAACTAGCACTACTTAAAAGCAGCTAATCCTATTAAGAAACTTAACTACTAGAAGGCTTATAATCTAGCTATTTAAATACATAACGCTTAGAAACAAGCTAAAGAGAATATAGAAAAGGCATAAGACTAAATGCGTTCTGCTATTAACGCCTACTAACATCTTGTTAACTAGAGAATTAGAGACAAAGTCTATCTCTCTACTACTAACCTAGCGACTATAAAACCTAGCTAAAAGTTGTCTAAATAGTAGAAAGGTCCTTTTAAAGTCCTTAAACAGGTTAGGTATTCCTATAGACTTAAGCTCCCTCTAGGCTCTAAAATACACGACGTGTTCGCACCTAACGTTCTCTATAAGGATTCTAATAACCCTCTACTAGGATAAAAGGCTTTAAAGCTGCTAGCTACCTCTATACAAGGCATAGAGGAGTAGGAAGTTAAAGAAATCCTCGCTAGCAAGCTTACCTAAAACAAGCTAAAATATAGAGCTAGCTAGGTAGAATATAATCTAGATCTAACCTAGTATCTAGCCTCTAACTTTATAGGCTTTTTTTATAAACTGCAAGACTTCTACTAGAAGTATTCTAATTGTCTAGGACCTCCCTAGGTACTATACAGATAGCTTTAGGCATAGAAAAAAAAAGTAGAGAATATATTATAGTTAGCAGATGATTGTGTTTTACAAGCCTAATAGTTTTTCTATTGTTAATATATAAAGATCGCAGCTAATATACAAGACTAGTGTATAGCCTTTACTAATAAGACCTTTAGCCTAGCAAGCTAACTATTATAGATAGGTATAGAAGCCCTTTAGAACCTACCTATCTACCGCTATAACCCTTTAACCTCTATTTTACTGTTAGAGGCGTTACGTACCTTACCTAACTTAGAGTCCTTAGCGCCTCTACGCTTTAAAAACTTTCTATTAGGCCTATAAATAGGCCTACGTTTCCTCTTGCTACTAGAAGAACCTAGAGCCTCTCTAGAAGGAGCGGTAACTAAGGTTACTACGTCTTTCTAGAGAAGCTGCATCTTCTAGCGCAAGTCTAAAACCTCCTCGCGCAGGCCCTAAAGCTCCTCCTATTGTACGTAGTAGCTCGCTAGTATTATATTAGTCGCGCTAAGGCTAGTAACCTGCGCAGTCGCTACCTGCACTATAAAAGCTAACGTCCTTGCAGCTAAGCTAGCTGCAGCCCTTGCATCTACTAGCTTAGCCTTAAGCTCCTTTACTTTATCCTTGTTAGCTAGTACAGCCCGCGCAGCAAGGCCTTTAAAATCGCGGAGCGCTGCTATAACTTAGTTGCATTCTAGTCCTGTATACACAGGCACCTAAAAGAGTTAGAAAGAGCTTTAAGCTAATAGAAAAAGACAGTTACTTACTAGTTTGCACTTTTTATTTAGAAGCGTGTAATAAGCACACTTCTTTAAGCCTGCTAACTTAAATAAATGCGTAAAGTTAAATTTGCTATAGGACTAGGCCTAGACAGAGCGTAAGTAAAAGACCTAATAGGCTAAAAGGTATGCATCTAGAGGTACAGAAATAGGCATTTTTATAAAGGCTATTTAGCGTTAGTATTAGAGGCAACGATAAGTAGTAACAGGGTACGTACAATAGGGGTGTAGAGTGTAAAAAGTAAAAAAAGATTGTAATAATTAAAAAATTATTATGTCCTGCTAGGGCAACTGCTAGATTTAGTAGTTATTATAACAATTGTTAATAAATAGTAAATAGAAAGTTGCATTTACTTTAATAAAATAATAATTCTAGGACAGACCCTATATAGAGGTTATACAGAGGACACTTAGATATAAAACTATCTAATTTAAGGCGGGGGGTAATGTAACAAAGCTACATCTTGTTATAATAATAACCTTTAGCTATAAAAGCCCTTTTATAAGCTACCCCTATCTTTCCCTATATAAGTTTATTAAAAATAGGAGACTATACTAACCTCTATCTAAACTACCTCTATACTGTACCTAGTCTAGATTCTATAAAAATCTCTACTTTACTGTTACCTACGTGCTAATATAGTAGAGGAAAAGAGAGAACCCTGTAAAGGCCTAGAACTACTACTAAACTCTACTCTATATAGCTTACTTCTTTAATAGAACTGTAGAGGTATAATTTTCTTGTCCTTTTATACAAAGCCTATAAGAATATAATTTATTTAGCGTTTTAATCTGCGCGCACTCCTATATACCTTTAAGCTAATTTAGACGCCTTTTAGCACTTTATATTCTTAAGCTGTTACAGTATTACCTATATAAAATTTATAAAAAACGTGTTTAACTAATAGTATAGTAGTTATTATAACTAAAGTCTATACTTTAAATAATATAGCTAATATACGTAGAATAAGTAAAGCTATATATATAAATAATATAAAAAAATCTAAAAAAATAAATAGTACTTCTAACTATTTTTAAAATTATAATATTAAATAATATATATTAACTTTTTTAGTATACTAGAGTTACTAGGTTTTTTTACTAGGTGTACGTAATTTATAAACCTAAAGTTTAATAATTTATAGTAGTAGTTTATAGTAGTATAATATACTTTATAAGCGTATTATAAGTATTATATATAGTAAGTATAGTATAAATAGTATAGATAGTATAAATAGTACCTATAGTATCTATAGTAATTTAGGTATTTTATATTACCTATTTTTTCTAATTTACTACTACTAGAGATACCTAGCGCGTATATAATATACGTATTTTTATTTACTATACTAGATGTATTTTACTAGTTCTTTAGCTATTATATACGTAAAAAAAGGCTTTATAGAGTAAAAGTAGTAAATTAGTAACTTATATTACTAACTACCTAGTTACTAGTATTCTACGTAACTAACGCTAGTAAATATATAGTAGAATTTTCTAATATAGCTTTTTATCTACTAATATATTAGATTTAAGTAATAAATTCTATTTTATACTAAACTAGTCTACTACTACTCTAAATTAAATAGCTTTATATACTTTCTAAAATTACTTATATACTCTAGTAGTAGTAAATAAAAAATAAAGTCTATACTTCTATAGTACTAGAGCTTTTTAATATACTAAATTAGTATTAGATATTCTTTTATAAATATCTACTTTAATAATGTAAAATACCTATATTTAATAAAAATAGAAAAGCTAATTAAAATAGGCTCTAGCTTAACTCTTTTTATAGTTATCTAAATTCTATATTATATAAAAGCGTACTAGAGCTAACGCTAAGTAGTTAGCTACTATATTATTTTTTTCTTTTTAAAATTATTTAATATAAAGTACTAGTAGTAGTAAGTCTAAAGTTTCTATTTTTAAATAAAATATAACTACCTAAAAACTATATAATATTTTAGAATTTTATAAGTTAGCTAGCTAGATTTTCTAATAGAAAAGATAGTAATAATATAGCTAAAGTAAAGGATATATTATAAAGAATTTTAGAATAGACTATAAAGTTATTTAATAGTTTTAGTAATAATAGCATACTATAACAATAGATATTATAGATTAGATTAATTAGAAAGTAGATAAAGTTAAAGTTAAACGTTATTATAAAGCTATATAGTACCTATAGAAGTAACTTTATAATTTTAAAAAAAAAGTAAAAGGTAAAAAATAAGGTAATTTTAGAGAATAAAATTATAAAGTAGGTATCTATATATAATTCTATAATAGTATAGCTATATTTACTATATATATATTAATTTTAAATTATTATACTAAAGTTAAGCTAGCTACTTTCTTTATTATCTATTAAAATTAGTTATTTAGATAATTATACTTTATACTATAATAGTAATAATTATGCTATGTTTATTATAGTATTAATATATTATAGCGTGTATATATTAATACATCCTCTATACTACTTTTTTTTCTAAATAATAACCTAAAATTTACTTTGATTTAGGTCTCTAAATATACTTTTACTAAATTCTATAGAATATCTAGATAGTAACTATTAAGCTATAGTATATACCTTATAATATAAAAATACATTTTTTAATTTTTAATAAGTTAATTAAAGTACTATATAGCTACTATTCTTTAAACCTTCTATAGTATAAACTCTAATACTAGTATTACAATCTAAAATATTTAAGTAGCTATTTAATAGTATAGCTAAAGTTTTTTAGAGTTTTTAATACCTACTAGTATTTATAATAATTTAATTAAATTCTTTAGTAACCTGTAGCGCAGTTTCTATTATTTTTTTTCTAGTACTAAATTATCTATTTATATAAGTAGATAGTATAAAGTTCTAGATAGAAATACTATCTATATCTACTACTATAATACTAAAAAGTATATTTTTTTATAACTAACTACTATTTTAATACTTATATTAAAGTAAAGGTTACATATATAATTAGCTTTTTTACTAAAATAAATAAAAAGCTTTATACTAGATTATTTTAGAGCTAGAGTTAAATATACTATTAATAGTAAAAGTAGCTATCTACTATATTACATAGTACGCGTACTATCTATAATTTATAATAGTAATATACTTTAAGCTATATTATTTTAATTAAAAATTAATTATAATAAATATAATACCTAAAACTATAAAGGCTTTAATATTAGTATTTTAAAATACATTAGTACTCTATCTAACTAGTTATAGAAGTACTAGAAGTCTATAATTAATATAGGTAGTATTCTATACCTAGAAAAATTAAAGCCTATTTACTTTTTAACTCTATATTAGAGTAGAGCTTATCTTTTCTTCTATATAGTACTAGTATTAAAAAAGTTATTAAATCTAGAGTTTTTTATGCTTTTACTAGTTAAAAAAACAGGCTATATTATTACTAGAGTAGCTATAGTAGATTTTCTAATACTTTTTAGTATATAGAATAAGGTTTTTAATTATTTACTAAAGTTTTAAAATCTAGATAATAAGTATATTACTATTCTCTCTAACCTATAAATTATCTATAAAAATACTTTATAATTAACGCTAATACTCTACAGTAAAAAAGTAAATAGTTAGCTATTAAAAACTATATCTAAACTAATTATAACTCTACACTAATTAGTATTATTAGATAGTTAGAAAGCTATCTAAAAAACTTTTTATAATAGATTAGAAATATAGGTTTAAATGCGTAATATACTAACTAAGTATAAATCTAAATTTAAATGTATATAGAATTTAGCTATAGAGTATAGTATAGTCTACTATATAGATATACTAACGCTTATATATATAGTAGTATATTTTAAACTACTAGCTATTATATAATTTATTATGCCTAGTATTAGCTATATAGTAAAAATAGGTCTAATACTATTATCTCTATATTTACTATAGAATAGAAAGTAAATTATTAGTAGACTATTTATACTAAAAAGTAAAAAATAGCTAAAATTACTAGTTATCTACTCTTTAGTACTAGCTATTTTTATAGATTTATTTAAAATTATAATTAAAAAGGACCTATTTTCTACTACGCTATTATAAATTAAGTACTATACTAATTTAACCTAGTACTATAGAGTATAAAGTTTAATTTATATATATTCTCTATTTTTATTAGAGAAGTATAGATAGGCTATTTTTATCTATTTAGATAGTAAATAGAAACTTTTTAACTTAGCTTTACTTATATTATTAAAGCTATTAGAAAAAATATTTATACTACCTAATATAGCGTTAAAAGGCTTAATATTTCTATCTACTACTAAAATACTTTTAAGTAGAATTTAAAACTAATACCCTTTTATAGATTAGTAAAAGTATTTAGTTAAATAAAATAAAAACTTGCTATAGTATTATATAGGTATTCTAAATCTACTAGATTATTATATTTATAGAAATCTATATTTTTTTACTATTTATAGTAAAATAATATTACTTTTATACTATTTAATTTAATTTAATACTATATACATTTTACGTTTTAACTATACTTTTTTATAGCGTTTAATATATATTTATCTAGGTATTCTATATAGATAAAAGCTATATATACTTATTACGCTAGCTAGTAGCTATAGATATAGACTTCTAGTATAATAGATACATAGTAGTTTATAGATACTAATAGAAAAAGTAGAGTACTACTAGATATACTAAAACAATTTACCTATATTAATTTACTAAATATAATATATAGAAAGTTTAATAAATAGTAAATAGAATAGCTTTTTATTATCTAACTTAGTATATTTATATTATTACTTTATTAAAATTTAGTATAACTTACTAATATATAAGCTATTACGCCTATATTAATTATTTAATAAAGTATTATATAATATGCTACTATCTAGATTTTACTATAGCCTATGTATTTTTACTTTATAATCTATATATAACTTGCTAATATGCCTAAAAGTATTACTAGTTTAATATCTATACTATATTAAACTTATTTTTATTTAAAAAGAAATTTTAGTAATTACTATAAATAAATAGTTTTTATTAAGTAGTGCATTTTAGTTATAGTACTAGATAGTATAAAAACTAGGCTAATAGTATAGCTATAGAGCCTAAATAAAAAGAAAAGTTTTTACTCTAGACTTTAGTAGCTTTAATTTACTCTAGTAGATACCTAGCCTATATAATTTTATAGTTATACACTTATAAAATTTAATTAATAATATTTTTATTTAAATATAAATATTTTATTAAAACCTATAATATTATTCTATACTTATTTATAACTATAAAGGCTTAAGCCTATATAAGCTTTTTTCTATATCTATTTTTATTTTCTATTATTATAGCGCTAAGGCTTCTTTTTACTAGAATTAAATATTATTATTATTAAAAATATCTAGATTATAAAGCGTAATAGCTTTACAAGTTTTTTAGTTCTAAATCTATAGTTTATTTATAGTATCTATTATAATACTAATTATTATAGTTCCTGTAAATAAAAAAGTAGTTATTTTCTTTTATAGATTTTAGTATAGATAGCTTAAATATTAAAGTAGTTAATCTAAAAAAATAGATATTTAACTACGTTTTTAGTATAGAACCTATTAATAGAGTAAATAGTTTAATAGAATTATTTAAGTCTCTATAGAGGTTAGTAATAGGTTAACTTTACTTTATATAATTAGTAAGTCCTCTACTACTTTATTAAAAATTATAAAAAAGAGATATAATATTAGATGCTTCTAGAGTACTATAATAGTAGTAAAGTAATATAACTAATTGTATTTATTATAATAAGTTAGTTATAGTAGTTAGATATTAGTTTATATTAGTAAGTATAAATAGTACTATACTATATAGTACTTAGTTTTTTTTTAGTACTTTTAGTAGTATATATTACAGTTCTAGGCTAATAGTTATAAAAGAATTCTATTTTCTTTAATTATATATAGTAAATAGTCTTATTTAGTTTTTTTATAATATAGTAATAATTAATAAATTTAGACTTCTCTAAAGTTTTACTAATATCTAGGTAGAAGGCTAATTACTTTTCTATATAATATTATAGACTTATTATAAACTTCTTTTCTATATTCTAGATCTCTAGCTATAGAAATATAAAGGTATTAATTATTTTTACTATTTTAAGTATATAGGCCTTTATACTATAAAAGAAATATTTCTAGAACACTTTTTACGTTTAAATAATATAAAAGCTATAAGTTTATAAATAGTAAAGTTTAGTAGTTCTAAAAAATAAAGTATTAGAAATCTTCTATCTATAGTATTTAGGGCTTTAATAAATACTACTAGTTTAGAGAAACTATTTATAGATAGATTAGCTACGCTTTTTTTTAAGCTTAAAAAGTTATAGATACTAAGCTTAATTAACTTTACTACTTTAAAAATTACTATATCTATAGATGTATAGTATAGCTTAGAGAGCTATAGTTTAAATTATAGTACTAAAATAGTATAGTAAAGAATATAAATATAAATAATATTTTTAAAACTTATATATATATAACTATTACTAATAGCATTTTAGAATACTTTTATTACCTTTTACTTAGTATAGACCTATAGGTAATACCTTTAAAAACTAATTATAATTAGTAAAAGTAATTTTAATAATATAATTAGTAAAAGTACCTAAAGTTTATATACTAGCTATAAAGCCTAATATAACTATAGGTAATAAAAAAAAAAATGTAAAATAAACCTAAATTCTTTATACTAGATTTAAATTTTAAGTAAATAGCTATTATCTATAGTTATATTCTTTTATCTAAAGAATAGAGAGTAAATAAGCTACTATATAATTATAAAACAAAGTTCTATTATATATAATTAGTTTAAATAAAACTATTTATTAACTTTTATATACGCGTAAACTATACTATAACTACTATAACTACTATACTACTTTATACTCTATAATAGTTATCTATTACTATTAATTCTACTTCTACTATTTATAGAGTAGTATAAATCCTTACTACTTATACTAGTTATTAAATCTTAATATTATATAGATATTACTTTTTTAAATACTATATTATAGTGTTAGTTGCCTATAAATATAGTACACGTACGTTTATATAAAATTATAATATATACTAATAGTATAAAATTTTATAGAAACTAGGTTTAACTAGAAAGTCTATTTAATTATTTTATTATCTATAAAGTAATACTATTTTTTTATAGCTTTACTAGTAATCTTTTAATTTATACCTTTAAAAATAGATTAATATACTATTAACTACACGCTGCTTCTAAAATATAAAATAGAACTTTATAACTATTTTATTACTAAAGTATTCTAGAGCTTTTATAAGTTTTTTATAGAAAAATAGAAGCTAGTTTACACTTTCTAGGTATTATAAAACGCAAAAGAAATTTCTAATATAATTCTTCTAGAAATTATACCTAGCTATTTAAAGCTATTTTATATATAAATAGCTTTTACTTAAATTTCTAATATTAACTTTAACTAGAAGCTCTAGATTCTAATATATATTACTATAGTAGATAGAAAGGTAGTTAAAGGTACTTTTATTATAACTTTAAAAGAATTAAATAAGTTTAAACTAGGTATACTATCTAAAAGTATAAACTAAAAGTAATTTAAAAGCTACTACTATAATATATTAGAAAGGTAAAGTAAAGCTAGACTTTAAATTAATATACAGCTAACTAGATAATAGCTTTAATAACTATAATATTAGAGCTTAGGTTATTATAGTATAGTAAAAGGACTTTAAAACGTTATTTAATCTATATAATCTATAGAAAGTAGTTTTAAAAGCCTATTAATAGCTTATAATAGAGCTAAAATAGTTATTATAGAATTTTAAGTTTAGTAGTTATACGTACTATTACCTCTAGCCTAACTCTACTAAATACAATTTCTAGAAATAAAAACCTATAAGCTAAGCTATAGGTTACTTAATCTATATAGACTTATAGGTAAAGCTAGCTATTCTAAAACTTCTATTTAGTTATATAGTATTTATATTATTAACGCTAATAGTATACTTTCTAGAGGTTAGAGAGGTTTATATACTATAGAATCTATAGAGTAGATATAAATACTAATTCTATCTAGACTATAAGCTAAGGAATAGAGCTATAGCTTTATCTAGCTAATTTTAAACTAGTAGAAAAGTAAAAAGATTTATTTATCTATAATATTAAACTCTTTTTACTTTCTAAATTTAATAGAACTATAATTTTAAACTGCCTGTAATACTATATAATATAGCTAGCTTAAAATTTATAAATTAAGCTTTAGAGTATTAATGCTGCGTAGAAAGTTAATTTAAACATAGTATTTTTATTTAGAGTAAGCTTTAGTAGTAGGATAGTATTATAAGTATTTTTAATAAATTCTCTATTCTAGATTAGAGGTATAGTGCTGCAAGCTCTTTTTCTATAGAAGTATTACTAAAGCTCTATATAGTATACTAGTGTACCTATTAGCTAGAAATAAGCGTCTCAAAAAAGCTTTAAAGTATTAAAACTAATCTAGGTAATACCTAATATATTGCCTAGATTAGAATTAGCTTCTCTAGAAGCTATATAGATAGGCTCTATATTTTTAATATTATATTCTTATTTAAGAATATAAAAAGTAGAGACTATAGATAAAAAACTTAGAAATAAAACTAAATATTCTAATAGAAAGGTTAGTATCTTTATCTAGTATAGATCTAAAAATAAACACGTTAATATATAATAAACGTAAAATACTATTAAATAGATAAAAATATACTAGTAAGTTTATATTAATTTTAAAGTATAGGCTAGTAAAACGTATGTATAGAATATATATAAAATACTCTTTTTAGAATTTAATATATTCTATAAAAAGTGCGTAGATTAAAAAAAGAATTCTATATAGATTATAGGTTTTCTATAGTAGTTTTATAAAGTAGAAAATAATTAATATTATATTTAATAAAGTAGAAATTATACTTAGAGACCTTTTTTTTAAAAAAATAATAGGTATAGAATTGTCTAAATTAGAATAGCTTTAGAAATTTAAAAGAAAAATAGGTAGAAAGTCTAAAGTATAAAAGTATTTTACTTTAGAGTATATTTTAGGTTTTAGATATAATACTATTACTTATTATAGCTCTGTTTTTTTTTTCTATTTTTTATATTTATTATTTTTAATTTTTCTATAAAGAAACACGTATTCTATAGTCTATTTCTATATAGAATACTATATTAGTATAGATTCTCTACTAAATTAATAATAGTAGTTTACTTTACTTTTTATTCTATTTTTTTTACTTTAAGTTCTAGCTGTATACTACGCCTCTTTTTTTCTACTATTAATATTCTCTTTAATTTTACTTCTCTAGCCTAACTACCTACTTTTAAATACTAAAGTATACTTTTTTTTTTTACTTTTTACTATTATTATCTTTTTATCTAGTAATTCTATAATAGTAAAAAGCTGCGTACTACTAATTTATATATATAAATTAGATACTTTTTATAAATCTAAAAGTATAATATTAATAGTAAGTACGTTAGTATAATTAGTAAAAGTATTTATATAGATATAGTATAAAAATAGAGTAGTAAAGTAAATATATTACTAGAGAATAAATATACATTTATTATATAGTATTATATTAAGCTCTAGTAATAGAAAAAAGGATTAGAGAATTACTAGAAGCGACTAGAGGTATAATAGAAAGAAAAAGAAAGGTTTTACTAATATATATACTATAAAAAAAAAGATAGAGGTAGATAGTAGAGTAAGTATATTAGGTATTTTAAATAAAGCTAGCTTATAATAGCTATAAAATAAAAAATAAAGTAAAAGTACTATAGAAAGTTAAAAGTATAATAAAGTAGTTAAATAGTAGAAAGAAATAAATATATAAGATATTTACTCTAAATTTATTTAAGTAGTAATAGATTAATTAGTACCTACCTCTAAAATTTAACTAACTAACTTTATAAAGTAAAGTTTATTTTTTACTTACGTTATAATTATTAACTCTATAAAATTCCTTTCTAAAATACTATTACTCTATAAACTTAATTAATATAGTTTTTTACCTAGAAGATATTACATAAAGTTAAAAGATATAGTTTATAATAAAGTATTTAAGTAGTAGTATAATCTAATTAATTATTTTTATAAAAATAATATAGCTATTTCTAGTTACGTTACTTTTTATATAATTAGTAGAGGTTATAAGTCTAACTAGCTTATAGTAGTTTTTAGTCTAGTTACTATAATACATTATTATTTATATTTATTTCTACTTTATCTAAATATTTAGAATACGTTAAGTATACTACTAACTAATTTAAAATAGTATCTACTTGTATAATTACTAGCTATAATTATAAAATTATAGAGAAGTAGGTGCTTTATTCTCTTTATTTAACTAAATAAAAGCTTAGGCTATTTTAAAATTAGATAGAAATACTAAAAGCAAATAACTTTATATAAACTTATAGTAAAAGATTAGAGTTATAGTATTTTTCTAGAGAACGTTTTAGTTTTATAGGCTATATATTATATCGCTCTATTTAAAATCTCTAGAATAAACTAGCGTAGCTTTTAGTACTATTTATATAATAAATATATTTAGTTAGGCTATATATACTATAAAAGTAAAATATTTTAATTATATTTATATATGCGTCTAGTAGGTATATACTACTAGATAGTAGCCTAAAGCTAAACTATATTCTTTTAAGTATTTACTTTATATATTTTACGCGTATAGCTATACTTAATAATATAATACTAAGTAATAAAAGCTAGAGAGAATTTCTATAATTCTTTCTATTAGTTAGAGTCTATAGGTAAAAGCTTTAATGTAGTAGTAATTACTCTATTTAAACTTTTATTTTTATTTAGTTACTAGAAGCTTAACCTATAATTATCCCTTTTTTTTTTAAACTATAGTAGATCTACTCTAAACTCTCTAAAACCTTAAGAATCTAGAACGTTCTATTCCTTTAGTAAAATATAATAGCAATCTATAGAATAGTAAAATCTAGAGTAAAAAAAAGTAGAAAAAGGTAGTTATTTTTATGTAGTTCTATTTTACTAGTCTATATATTACTATATATATTTAAAATAAAAAAGTATATTAAAATAGCTTTATAAAACTTTTTATTTAATATATATCTAGAAACCTTTACGTATATTAGAAAAGAAATAAAATAGCTACTTTATAATTTTTTATAAATAATTAAAAGAAAATATATTTAGCTTACTTTAACTATTATATATAAAAGCTATTAAGCTAGTAGTAAATATAGGCCTATAGTAGAAATTAGTTATAAAATATATTTAAAATCTCTAAAACTATATTTTAGAACCTATAGATATAAAAGATCTACTAATATATAAAAATACTACTATTATATAGAGTTTTATATCTTTAGTAGTATAAGCTTAGAATAGTAATATCTAGACTATAGTAATTAGTAATAAATTTTATAACTTTAGTAGTAATCTATATACTTTTTTATAAGTAGTATATAATATAATCTATTTATAATACGCTATAGAATAGATTTTTTTATAGTAATACTTTATCTAATACTCTTTTACTAATTTATAGAGTAAATTTAATTTCTATATATATTACTACTTACGTAAAACGTTTTAACTTACATTTTATAACTTACTAATATTAGTAAAGTTCTAGTAGATAAATATAAATAATAGTAGATTTAGAATTATTAGCTAGCTATATCTATTACTATATAGTAATTATATATAAAAAAGCCTATTTTCTTTACCTACTCTAAAATTTATATAATATATTAGTAAATAAAAAACTTTATAGTGTATACCTAGCTAGTAACTAGAAAAATTATCTCTAGTAGAGTATATAGTAGCTAGTATTATAGAGTTACTTTAATAGCTAGTAAAAAAAGTTAAATAGCTATATAACTATTTTTTTATTATAGTTATTTTAAATCTAAATAAAACTATATACTTTTTATAACGCTTTTAGATATATACTTTTTATATATTTAGTATTGTATTTTACTTGCGCTTTCTAGCTGTGTAGAGACTATTATATTATAATATAAATAAACTAGTTAAAAAATTTATGTAAAATAGCTATAGAGAGGTAAAATTAATATTATAAAAGCTCTAGTAACTTTACTATAAGTACTAGTAGCGTAAATATAACTATAATTTTACTTAAAAAAATAATAAAAGCTACTAAATATAAAGTAGTATCTAGTTTACTTTATAGAATATATATAGTTATAGTTATACTATATAATAGAGTAGAATAATAGCATTTTACATACTTTTTTTTTAATATTATCCTAAATTAGCTTAGGTAAACCTCTACTAGCTTTTATTTTATACTAAAAAAAATTATATAAATAGAAAATAGTAATCTATATAGTTTTAATACATCTATAGCTTAGTACCTCTATAATATAATATAGAAGCTAGTAAAAGCTTATCTAAGCTAATTTAATTTTTAAGCTACTATAGAGTATAGACGTATTAGATTAGATATAAAATAATCTATGCTATTTTAATATACTAATAGCTTAGCCTTTTTTTAATATAATATAGAGGATAGTAAAGGTTTAATCTAATATATCTAGATACTATAGATTGTATTATAAAGTAAGTAAAAGTACTATAGAATCCTACTAGAATACTTTAGTATATTATTTAAAGTTAAAAGTACTTTTTAATAGAAACTATTAACTATATATAGTACTTTTTACAGCTCTAATATAGTATAATGCTATTTCTAATAAAATATTTATAAAAAGTCTAGACTTAGCTAGTCTAGAAAGAATATATAGAATATAAATAACTTAGTACTTTACTATATTAGAGTAAGTATAAAACATAGCCTATAGAAGTATACTACTACTAAAAATAGAATAGTAAATTAGATATATTATAATATATATATTATAAATATTAAAGGCTTTATAGTTTTACTTTTTAATGTATTAAAAGTAAGCTAGATTTATTAGACTACTATTTTATTAGTTCTATAATAATTTAATTAATAAAAAAAAAGTAGATACTATTTTTAAACAGGATTACTAAAGGAGCACGCTTAATTCTAGAAAAAAACTTAATTTAAAAAAAGAAATATATTAGAGTAACCTAGTCTACTATAAAAAACTAGGCGTTTTTATAAAAATATATTAATACATTTTCTAATTACACGCCTAATTAAATAAAAACTATATTTAAAACTATTAATAGAGTATTATATAAAATACTTATTTTTTATACTAATAAGCTCTATTAAACTAATTATATAATTATAGACGTGTTCTAATAGCTTATTTATACTTTAAATTAAAAAAATAGAAGTTATATAAATAGAACTAATACTATTAGAAATAATACTTAAACTTTAAAAATAGAAAACTGTATATAAAGTTATAAAAGGGTTTTAAACCTAATATATTAGATAGAAACGTCTAAAAAGATAGTTATAAATATAGTATATCTAATACTATTAAATTAAAGTAATAATTTAAACCTAAAAGTTAAATAAATAGAGTTTAAACTTCTAAATAACCTATATAAAGCTATTACTATACATAAATCTACTTTTTAATTTTTAGTTTATACTATTAAAAAGTATTACTAAATAAAATAATAATTTTATTTTTATATAAATTTAAATTAGGTAGCTGTCTAAATTTAATATCTAATTCTAATTTTTTTTAATACTATATATATTCTTTTTTTATCTTTTTATATAACTCTTCTAATTTTATATTAGTATACTTAGATAGTATATATAGGCTGTTTCTCTATACTTCTAGAAAATTCTTTTAAACTTTATAGTATACTTCTAAATAGATTTTATAGTTATTATTAAAGCGTTGTAATTACCTAATACTACTAGATAATAGACTTTATAAAATTGCTTAAGCTAATTTATAGTTCTTTTTATTTAGAAAATAGGTAGTTTTTCTCTAATATAGCTAAAAAGCCCTCTACTATAGAGACTAAAAGTAAAAATTTAGATTTACTAAAAGAATTAAATAAACCTAAAGTAAATTACTATTTATAGTAGAGAAAGTACGCAGCTAGCTTTAGAGCTGTTAAAAAAAAGCGTATTAACTTTAAAAACTACTATAAAAAGGTACAGTTAAAACTAGATTATATAAAAAAGCTTCTAGAGATCTAGAATAAGTTATATTATATTAAGCTTTAAGTATACATTTAATAAGTTAAAGTATAGTAAAGTTTTATAAATATACTATAGATAAATTAAAAAATATAAAATACTAATAAAAATATCTATAAAGCAATTTTAAAAATAGTTTTTAGACTACAAACTAGGTACTATAATAGTTATAGTTTATAGATTAATTTTAGTAACCTAAGTAAAACGTAACTATATCTATTAATAATATATAAAGCTATAAATTAAACTCTTTATATTTTAATTTATAGCTAATAGAAGTTTTTACTATAGCTTTTATATAAAAACTACTATTAAAGTATATTATAACTATACGTTTATTATAATCTAACTATACTATAGTTAGTTTACTATATTTACTTTTCTTTATATTCTATATATAACTATATAGAAAATAACGTTTTTTTTAAGTATAGTATATTAATATCTAGTTTATATTAGACTACCTATTTATATAAATAATAGGTTATACAATCTATTTTAACTATTTTATAGCTTTAACTTGCGTATAAAGCTAGATTACCTTTTATTTTTAGTACTATATTTAAGTTAATCTTTATAGAGTAATAGAATCTAGTTAATATACAGACTAAATAATATTAATTAAATAGATATAATTTTTACATATAGTATACTAAATCTAACTATTTTTATTTTTCTAATTTTTTTAAACTTATAGATTATACCTAGATTATAGTCTAGACTTTCTATAGTAAATAAATACTAGAAAAAAGCTAAATATAACTCTTTTATAAAATACATTAATTTAATAATTTAAACTATAGATATTATTTTATTATTATATAATTTAAAAGAACTATATTAGTTTTATTTATTATTCTATAATTAAGCTAACGCTGTAGCAGGCCTAACTTCTTTCTATTAGACTAGGTAGAAATTCTATAAATTATAAAAAAGTATATTCTAATATAACTTATATACTTACTATAGAGATAAAGAGTTTTATCTATAAATAGTATTTTATAGAATTTATAGCTAAGTCTAAAGCTAATAGAAAAATAAAGTTAGAAAGTAATAATAGTCTAGAAACTAATAGAAAAATTTAGCGTAGGCAGAAAAACTAATACTAGCGCTATTATAACTAGATATAACTTATAAAGTAAAAAAAAAGTAAATAGCTAGTAGATAATACATATTATCTAGTAGAAAAAGATTCTCTAATATAGATAAAAGTAGAGCGAGGTATTTTATAAGTAACTAGTAGATAATATTACGTTTATACTATTATAATAGTATAAGTTATTTTTATAACTTTTTTATACACTTTTTATTTTAACTTTAACCTTCTAAAGCTACTATATATAGGCTTTAACTTAATACGTTACTATATTATATTATAAACTATAGAATTTATATAAGTGCAGCTAATAAAGTAATATAGAATATTATATTTATATTAAGTATAACTTACTAATATACTCTAGACTATTAGTAAAACTTTTAAAAAGTAACTAATTACTTTACTATATAATATTTTTGCTATGCTTTTTATTAAAATTCTTTCTACTATTTTAAATATTTTACTAGAAAATAAGGTGCGTAGATAGATATTAAAGTTATTTAAATAACTATTATAGCTCTATTATATTATATTTAGCTATAAACTTTATACTATATATTTATCTACTATTATAATTAGCCTAGATACTAAGTATATAAATACTTTTAGAATTTTCTTTTAATATTATAGTACGTATATAAAGCGTGTAGTAATTAATATACACTTTTTTATTAATTATATTATCTATACTAAAAAAAAGATAATAAAATAAATAATTCTATATAGAGACTAGAGGCACTTAATATTCTATAATTTTAAAAACTTAAAAGCCTATTTATTATAGTTTTTCTAACTTTTAAAGTACTAAAGATAATTACACTTTAGAGTCTCTATACTATAAGAACTTATAAAAATACTATATTAAAATAGCTTAAGAAAATATATTTAAAACTTATATTATTAATAATTCTATTTTTTATGCGCTTTAGAAATAAGCTCTAAATATATAGTAAATCTAAATAGCTTAATTCTTTTATTTTTCTAATACCTATTAATTTATGCCTAGTAGAAGTCTTTTTTATAGGCATATATAGAAACTTTACTTATTTTATATTTTATATAAAATTTAGAGATAGTTAAAATAACTATATATTTTTACTATCTAAAGCTAATACTAATTATACTAAGTAGAGTAAACGTCTAGGTATTATATTACTTTTAGATATAATAAGCTTTAAACTTTATACTATTTTAGTATTATAGTATAGCTAGGCTATATAGATAAATAAACGTATTTTTTTACTAATGTATTATATAAATAGCTTAATTCTATTTAGTTTAAATACTTAGAGTTTAATTAACTCTATATTAGAAGTAAACTTCTAATAGAACTTTTTAGTAAAGCCTAGTTTTTAAAAATATTTTTTCTAGTTATAATATAGTTTTTAAACTTTTAGTTATAGTATTAAACTTTTAACGCGTTTATAAAGTTAGTTACTAATAGTATTATTATAAAGATATTTTTAATATATATTTATATAGAGGAATATAGTATAAGCTTTACTAAGTAGAATAATAATAATAATAACTATATATAGTTATTAGAATATAGTTAGAACTAGGTAGTAAATCTAGATATATCTTTTAGAAAGAAACTAGATATTCTTAAGAAAATATATTATATTAGGTTACTAGTATAGAAGTAGAAATATTATACATAATTAATAATTGTAATTTAATAAGTTCTTCTATATATAACCTAAAATATAGTAGTTAAAAAAAGCTTTCTATTAAAACAATTATTTTTTAATTTATTAGTTTATAACAAGGTAAAAAAATATTAAAAGATTTTAATAAAAAGAAACTTTTTATAACTATTATATATTTTTATATATCTACTAGCGCTAGGTTAAATACACTAAAAAAGTAAATTAAATAATACTTTTAAAAGCGCTAACTATTATTTTACTAGGTTTAGAATAGTTATTTACTACTATACTATTATTATTATATATATAGCTTTTAATTTTTACTTTCTAAGTATTATTTACTTTAGAAGTACCTAGGTACTAAGCACCTACGCAACTCTAGCTATTATAAAAAAAGCTATAGCTTTTAGTCTTTAGAAACTAATTAATATAAAACTATTAAAGGATGCTAAATACGTATATATAGAATTAGTAGTTAAGTTTAAAATTAATAGTAATTAATATAATATTATTTAAATAATCTATATAGATATATATTTTTAATAAGCTAATAAATACCTAATATCTACGCTATTTTATTTCTAAATATAAGTAAAGCTATATAGCCTATTAAGTTTAAAATTCTAAATAAAAAGAGCTTATAGAATACTTTAGGCTTTTACTTATTAGAATCTATATAGTTCTACTATAGTACTATACTTATAGTCTATACTATAATTACTTCTAATAGTAGTAAAGCTATAAAAACCTTTATTAGAAAATCTATTATTAAAAATACTA
Source organism: Plenodomus lindquistii (assembly GCA_025504975.1). Classification (NCBI taxonomy): domain Eukaryota; kingdom Fungi; phylum Ascomycota; class Dothideomycetes; order Pleosporales; family Leptosphaeriaceae; genus Plenodomus; species Plenodomus lindquistii. The sequence goes on from JANUWI010000015.1 coordinate 883,183, forward strand.
ATATATAGATATAGAAATCAAGTAGGCTTTAATATAAATATATATAGATATATATAAATGTATTTTTATAATAAACCTATTTATTAACTATACTATATATAAAATTATAGGTTTATAACTTTATACTTTTTATAATTACTATATTCTATTACTAATACTAGATATAGCTAATAGAGTAAATACTATTTTTTTTAATTATTCTACACGCGTTACTCTAACTAACTTTATATTTATTACTTTTAGCTTATACTAGTTTTATTTAAGTAGTACAATTTATATTAAACGTATAGTAATTTATCTCTATTTAAAGTATAGAAGTCTAATTATAAATTTCTCTAGTATAGGTAAAAGTATCTGCGTAAATACTAGAACTACTTTATTTATCTCTCTAGTAAACACGTTGCATTCTATTTTATAAATAATAATAATATAATAAGTTTAATAAGTATTAACTTAAAGTTCTAGACTTTTCTATTTAATTAATATTAACTAAAGCGTAGTTTATAAACAATTTATATTTATAATTTAGCTAAATCTAGCTAAATACTACTAGACTAGATAGTAGATTTATTAGTACTATAAAAAAAAAGTTTTAAAATTTACTAGAGTTTTAATAGAGATAATTACTATAATAGAAAACTATAAGTTTCTATATCTAATCTCTATCTATTAAAAATCTAATCTAATAGCTACTATTATAATAGGTAGACTCTAGAGCGTTAGTAGTATATATAGAAGAAAATAAGTAAAAGTATACGTTTTAACTAGAAATCTAGGTTATTTAAAGTTTTCCTTCTAGTAAATTAAATAGATCTAGATAACTATAGTAGTTATCTAAAGAAAGTAAAGTAGACATACTATCTAAGTTATAATACTTATATAGAAAGTTTAGCTTACTATTTATATTAGTTATAAATTTATTTAACTTTTAACTACTACTAAATAGTAGTAGAAACTAAAGTAATATATAGACTTATAAAAATAATACAATTACTATTAATTCTAGAATTATAATAAATATTTTTTCTAATTTTATTTTTATTATACTTAAAATCTATATAATATTTATTATAGTATACGCTTATCTATTTCTATACTATATAGTATAAAGATTATAGACTATAGTAAATATTAAATATTAGCTCTAGAAAGTAATTACTACTACTACTTTAGCTTTTTAGTAGGCTATATAATAGAAAACCTATTATAATAGAGTTTTCTACTCTATCTATATTAAGTAGTTATCTATAGCGCTTATAAATAGTACTATAAATAGATTCTATAGCATTTACGCTCTAACTAGATTTAATCTAGCGTATAATATAAAAGTTACTACTATATTTTAAAATAGTAACTAGATATATCTAAAGACCTAAAATCTTTATGTATTAATTTAAATTAGAGGGTTATTCTAGGCGTATTATAATATATTAATTTTTTAATTCTAAAAGCCTATTTAGTATTAGCCTAGCTTAAAAATTAAAACTAGCTATAATACTTTCTAGTATAAGTATTAATAGTTATCTATTTAACCTAATAAATTATTTTTAATATATCCGCTTTAAAAGCCTTCTAATTTACTAGAAAAGGCGTATTTTAACTTAGACCTAATATAAAAAGCATATAATCTTCTCTATTATTATAATTTTTTATAGTTTATAATAGCTATAATTTTAGATTTTCTAGCTGCTATAGATAAAAAGTATAATTAATACTAAATAGTTAAATAAACTAGACTCTTTAGGTACTTAAATAGTTTTTTAATATATTACCTAGTAGTATACTACACTAAATTATAAATAGCTAAGTATAAAAATACTCTACTATAAAAAATATTACTTTAATAAAAAATAATTAAGTGTGTTAATACTACTACTATATAATTATACTTACTAAATATAATAGCGTTAAAATTCTAGCCTAATAATATTTATAAAGTAGTAATATAAAAAAAAATAGTATCTAATTATTTTTAGTAGTTAAAGTAAAGAGATTTTTATTTTATTTTAAGTTTAGTTTTTAAATATAGGTATATAAATCTATAGTTTTATAGTTTTATTAGATGTATTTTTAATATAATACTAGTTATTTTTATACTTTTATTTACTTAGATCTATCTATAAATTAAAAAATATAATAAATGTTTTTTTAGAATTAGAAGGCTAGTCTATACTAGCCTAGAGACTTTTTAGTTAATAGTTATTTTTAAGTATACGTTCTAGAGATATTTTACTATCTATAGAAAATCTAATTAACTTTACTAGCGTTTTAGGTATTTTATCTAGTAATATAAACAGCTTTACTAAAAAGATATATAGCTAGTAGCTATATCTATACTAAGTAATATATACTTCTATATTATATAACCTATTATATAGCATTTATATATTATTTTTAAAAATAAAGAACTATATACTTTTATTTAATAGTACTTCTATTTTTACTAAGTTCTATACTAAGTTATAAATAGAATTAAAGTAAAGTTATTTTTTATATAAAGTACATATACTTTCTAAAGCTAAATTAAGCTTTATAATATTATATATAAAAAAAAAACTTAGTAATACTAACTAAACTAGAAATATAAATATTAGCTAAAATATACTTTTTATTTCTATATTTAAGCTATATATATACTTATTTAAATCTATTAATATTTTTAAACTATTATAGCCTAAATATTTTAGGTAAAGTACGCTTTCTATATATTACGCCTTAAAATAGTTATAATAATACTAAAAAAAAACGCTAAAACTCTAAACTCTAATATTATTCTCTATAAAGTAAGTTATAATCTCTATAATAGTAAATATTAGAGGTAGCTAAATAAGTAGGCTTTATTTAAAATTAAATAGTTTTTTATCCTCTATATAATTCTTGCTACTATTAAAAAAACAATTCTAAAGTATATTATATACTTAATAGAATATACTCTAGAGTATTTAATAGCGCTTTTATAGGTATACTTATAATTATTAGTAGACCTAAAATATAAGTATTTACTATGTATTTTTATAGCATAAATTCTTTATTATATAATAAAAATAATTAATTTTAGTAGTAGTATATTTATGCTTATTCTATTTATAAACCTAGAACTTTCTATTCTAGTATAAATTAGCTGTAAGTATATCTAGTATAATAGAAAGTCTATAGTATTAAAGCTTTATACTGTATAGTCTATCTAAAATCTATACCTAATTTTACTAGTTTTTTATAATAGGCTTTTTATTTTTCTAAAGCTTTTTAATCTAGCTGTAATGTTTAATATAAAGTAGGATAACTTCTATAAAATTGCATTTATTTAAGAGATTTATAATATAGTATAGATTCTATAAAGATATCTATAGTAGTAAAAAGTTCGCTTTATAATAAATAATAAGAAAAATTATTTTAATAGTAAAAGAGTATTTATTTAAAAGTAAATTAGCTACTAGCTAAAATACTAAAAGTAGTATGTTTTTAAACTATAGAATTTTAGCTAAAATATATCTATTAATTTAGTAGCTATATTACCTACCTACTACTATATTAAAATAGTAATTATAGAAACTAGTTAATATAATATCTAGTATCTCTAACTTATCTATTATAGAGAAGTAAATAGTTACTTTAAATAAGTTACTTTACTAATATTTATTTATAGTAGTAGATTTAATTATATTTTTTATAACTAATTTTTACTTTATACTATAACTATAATTAACTAGCTTAGATAGTATATTATATTTACTAATACTACTTTTTAGCCTTTTACTTTTTTCTACTAAAATAGCTATTATTTATGTTAAGTCTAGTACTATATAGTATAGTAAATACTAAATTTAACTAACCTAAACGTTAAGTAATAAAATGTTTATTTATAAAAGCTATAGCTATATAAAAAAAATCTATATATATATAGAACTATTTAAATTAATAATAAAACTTAGGTTATTTATAATGCCTGCGCTCTAGGCTTAAGTATATAATATACTTAGAATATTTATAGTAGCTTAAAACTTTAAAATCTATTACTAATTTACAATTTCTAATACTTTATTTACTTTAAACTATAATATAAGCGTTTATCTCTAATATATAGTATATTTACTAGTATTATAATTCTTTAAAACTAATATTATATAGAATATATTTATTATTATAAGTATATCTATAAATAGGCGCGATTAAGCTCTAGACCTATTAGAAAGTATATAGCCTATTTTACTTATAAAGTTTAAATGTATATCTAGAAGCTACTACGTTTATAACTATCTAACTATATAATTTTTTTACTTATAAACCTTATTTATATAAACTCTCTATTTATATAAATTTTTTATTTATATAAGTTTTTTATTTATCTAAACTCTCTATTTATATAAATCTTTTATTTATATAAACCTTTTATTTATATAAACCTTCTACTTATATAAACTTTTTATTTATATAAATATTTTATTTATTTAAACTTTTTATTTATATAAACCTTTTACTTATATAAATCTTTTATTTATATAAACTATTTATTTATATAAACCTTTTTTTTATATAGGCTGTGCTTTAATAAGCGTATTAAACTTAATTACCTCTAGATTTATAGCTTTTATTATTTATTTTTATATTACCTTTTTAATTTTACGCTAGAAGCTATTTAAATAGATAATAGGTAGAAGTATAGTAATAATTTTAATTATAGTTATAATATTAATCTATTAGATTATTTAGATAATCTATTCTTTTATATAAAGTATTATATTCTAAATTAGATAACTAGTAATACTAGTCTAAATTAATAGTAAATATATAGTAATAAAGAGTTTTATTAGAAAGTTTAATAGAGTGCTACATGTTACTATATTATTCTAAAGCTATATTTATAACATTTTAATAATTGTGCTAACTTCTAATATTAGAAGAGGTATAGATAGACGTTCTACTAGGTTTTAAATAGTTTTTAAAGCATTTAATTAGTACCTTTTTTTATAATTTTAGTAAAAACGTTATTAAAGACTTTAATAGATTAAAGGTACTAAGAGCTAAACTTAATAAAAGTTTTAAAAAAAGTAGACTATCTAAAAAGTATTATAAGTAGAATATTAAAATCTACTATTAACTTTATAAATTATTATATAGATGTATAGCTAGTAAAATAGTTTATTTACTCTATCTAAAGTTATTACATCTAATAGCTAGAATATAATATATTTAAAGAAAATAGTAGATAAACTTAATAAATTAATAGCTATAGTAAAAAATAATATTTATTATGTATATATAGGTAGTCTATTAAATATTAATATATAAAGTAGTTTAATCTATTTATAATAAAAACCTAATATTAGTATATATAGACTAGAGAAATTCTAGTATATTTTTACTCTACTTTAGAGTAGTAAAGCCTCTAATAGTCTAAATAAACTATATTTACTTATTAGTGTGTTATTACTAGAGTACGTAAAAACCTATTTTACTATTAATATTAAAAATTCTACTCTTTTTTTATTACTACTTACTTTCTACTATATTATACCTCTAAGCTTCTATAATATAATATATTTTATCTTTAATACTATTATTATAAATGTGTTAAAAGTAATTAATAGTTATTTAGCTAGGTTATATAACTATATAGTAGCGTAATTAAAGTCTAATTTAACTAATTATATATTTCTAATATTTTTATAGTTATAAATTCTAGTTTTCTACGTATCTATACTAATACTAGAGAATTCTAACCTTAAACTATTAGTATTTATAAATAAATAACTATATAGTAGTATTTTAACTATAATTTTAAACTTTAATACTTTATAGTCTACGTAATATAAAATAGCCTTTAAAAAATAAAAAGGCGTACTATTTAGTTAAGTTTATAATATATTTTAGTTTATATTATAGAAAGTAAATTTTATATTTAAGCTTATATAGTTATAGGTTTTTTATATATTTATTAGTAGTCTATAGTAAAATTTTATATAAGTATTATATTAGATTCTAGAAATTAATATAGTTATCTATTACTTTAATATTAAAATACTAAGCGTATTTAATTTCTTAAGCTTAGTAAATATATATACTTTATATGTTTTATAAATTACTTACTAGAACTATAATACTATATAGCAGCTTCTATTTAGAATTACTTTATTATAAATAGATTTTAAGTTACTACCTATTTAGTAGTAATTTATAATGTTTAAAAAGTTATAGAATAAACTTTATATAATTTAGTAAGTAATAAAATAAAGTTTTTTTTTTATTACTATCTAATATGTATTAGTAGCACTGCTTAGGCTTAGTATAGAAGTTTTATTATTATAAAAATACTTTATAAATACTTCTAGTTTATATTAATACCTATACTATAGTTAGAAAGTCTTTTATATATAAATATAAAGAAAGTACTATTAAACTTAAAATCTTTTAGTAAAACTATAATACTATATATAATCTCTATTCTACTAGACGTAGTTAAAGCTGCTAGCGTAAAATTATTAGAATACATCTATTTACTAATAGAGAGTAATATTTTAAGTCTATAGTTTATTTTTTTAAATTAGAAAAGTTATTTAGTATTACTATAGATATTATAACCTATAGTAGTTTATAAGTCTAAAAGGTAGTATTAGTCTATATTAGACTATTTATTAAAAAAAAAAACTTAACTAGATTTAGAATAGATATTTATAAAGGTATATATTATATATATAAAAGTTATTGTATTTAGATTCTATATATAGAAGTTTTAAGTATATATTAACTATAAATTATAAATAGTATAAATATAAATTAGTAAATAAGCTAGCACTTAATTAGTAAAGTAAGCTACGCTTCTATACTCTTTTATAAAAAATAGAAAAGGTTTTAAAAGTATAGAAAGTAGTAAATTTATTTAATACATATTAATATTTATAAAGTTAATTCTCTAATAAGTAAAAGGGTTTTAGAAGTAGTTCTAAATTTTAAGTAGTTTTTTATCTAAATACTATTTATTTATCTCTATATTATAGCAGCATTGCCTATTAATATTATAGAATACTAGAAATTTTTTATATATTATTTACTTAGACGCTTTTACCTATCTAGTTAATAATTAAATAGTAGTATAATAGAGTAGAATTATCTATAGTCTTTTATTTTTAAATATTTAGACTAGGCTTTATCTAGATAAAATATATTTAATATCTTTTTATATAATTATAATCTATAATTATAGAACTTTTAATATAACTTTTTAGTCTACCTAAAATATACTCTAGGTATAGTAAAACTAGTAGCTATATATATTACCTTTCTAAATTACTATTTATACTATTTAAATACCTGTATATAGGCTTTTATATAGCTTTTAAAAATTAATAACCTAGAGAATACATTTAAAATATAGGCTAATTTCTTAACTAGTAATAACTCTATATAAAATCTACTCTAGTAATCTATAATAAAATAGACTAAAAATAGCTATTAATTTAATACTTTTAAAATAATACTATAAAGTGTATATTAAAATCTATAGTAAAAAGATTAACGTAGATAGTTAGAAGTATAATAAAAATACTAGAAAGTATATACTTTTACCTCTAGATACTTCTATAAAAGCTGCTCTAACGTTAGGCAATTCTATTGTATAGTAAATTAAGTAAGTAGATAGAAAGTAACGTAAATAGCTAGTAATTAACGTTAATTACTAATTTACTACTTTTACTCTACAAGGCCTTTGTTCACGTAGTTTACTAGTAATTTACTAGTAAATAACGTAAGTAATATAAATTACTTTAAATACTATTTTTATTTAATTTACCTTGCTTACCTTGCTTACCTTCTAGACCCCTGCTAGTTTAAAATAAAAAAGAACTTTACTTTTTTAAACTTTTTTAAGTTATATAACAACGTACGCAATTAATATAATAATATAATAGAAGTTTTTAAATACTAAAATATTACTTTTATAGGCTTAGCGCGAAAAAAAAATATAGTTTTATTATCTATTTAAACTATTAGCAGCCCCTGTAAATTATTTTTAAGCAAAGAATATTAAAACTTTTTAGTAAATAATTAATAACTATTAAACAGCTAGGCCTAAAATAATAATTTTTTAACTAATTTATAGCTAAATATGTATTCTATATTATTAGAATTTTAACTATCTAATTAGAACTAGTTTTAATTTTTTTAGTGTTTAACGTTTGTGGGATTAATAGGGTAAGCGAGGTAAATAAAGTAAATTAAGCTATTTATGTTAGCTATACTACTTAAGTCTTTTTCTAGTTATTTACTAGTAATTCAATTTATTTATAATACGCTTAGTAAATAACTAGAATGCTATAAAAAGTTTTTTCCTAACAAATAGTTTTTAGAGATAGTTATAAAAAAAGTAACGCGTCTAATTACTTTATTAATAGAATCTATTTTACTATAGTTTACTATATATAACTTTTATTAGCTTATAAATATAAATTATATAGTTAAACCTTTATTTAGATCTATAGATATTATAAATTAAGCTCTAAAAGTTCTAAATAAGTAAAATAGACCTTTAATAGGCTATAAAGTTAATATTATTACTATACTAGATTATAAAATTAAGGTTTAGATTAAAAAGAATATAAAAATTAAAATAGAAACTATATAATATTCGCAGATAATAAAGGCATTAATAAAAAATAGTTAGTTAAAAGATTATAGCATTTATTTTATTAGGCTTTCTATAAAAAGGTTAGATTTTATATAGATAACTATAAATATTACTTAAGATTTTATAAATAGTTTTATATACTTAGAATAAATAAAATAGATAATTTTAGTCTAAAGTGCTTCTAGACTTAAAAGTTTTTTAAAACTAATAACTACTATACTATTAAAATTAATTATTTTAAAGTAGTATTAAGTTTATTTTATAGAGCTATATTTTTATTAATCTACGTCCGCTTTTAGTAAAAAGTTATAGAGAATTTTCTATTTACTAGAAATATTATTATACTAAATCTATATTACGTTAGAAAAAAACTTTTTATAGCATTCTAGTTATTTACTAAGCGCATTGTAAATAAGTTAAATTATTAGTAAATAACTAGGAAAAGACTTAAGTAGTGTAGCTAATGTAAATAGCTTAATTTACTTTATTTACCTTGCTTACTCTATTAACCCTACAAACGTTAAATACTATAAAAATTTGAAACTAGTCCTAATTATGCAGTTAAAATTCTAATAATATAGAATAAATATTTAGCTATAAATTAGTTAACAAATTACAATTTTAGGCCTAGCTGTTCTATAGTTATTAATTATTTACTAAAAAGTTTTAGTATTCTTTGCTTAAAAATAATTTACAGGGGCTGCTAATAGTTTAAATAGATAATAAAACTAGTTTTTTTTTCGCGCTAAGCCTATAAAAGTAATATTTTAGTATTTAAAAACTTCTATTATATTATTATATTAAGTGCGTACGTTGTTATACAACTTAAAAAAGTTTAAAAAAGTAAAGTTCTTTTTTATTTTAAACTAGCAGGGGTCTAGAAGGTAAGCAAGGTAAGCAAGGTAAATTAAATAAAAATAATACTTAAATTAATTTACATTACTCACGTTATTTACTAGTAAATTACTAGTAAACTACGTGAACAAAGGCCTTATAGGATAAAAGTAGTAAATTAGTAATTTATATTAATTACTAGCTATTTATATTACTTTCTATCTACTTAGTTAATTTACTATACAATAGAATTTCCTAACGTAGGTTCTATTAAACCTAAATAAAATCCTTTTCTTTATAGATAATAGTTCTGTAATAACTCGAATAAGTTTTCTAAAGGAAATAGAATTTACTATTAGGTACTAAGCTAATTTTCTAGAGAGTAAAAAAAACTAGTTATAGGCTACTTTATATATATAGATTATAAATTAACTTTACTATAACGTAGTAAAATAGGCCTAGTTTTTCTATCCTTTTTTTAACTATTAGCTAAATATAGAGATTATAAAGTCTAGTCTAGATAGATTAGCTTTTAAGTATAGGCTTCTATACTATAAGTACTTAATTAGCTTTTTAAATATAGATAACTCTACTTTAGTATTTTTAAGCGTAGTAATTAGTATATTTATTTACTAATATTTAAGTATATAACTAGAAAATTAGTAGTATACGCTTTTTAATAGGTAATACTCTATAATATTTCTATTTACTATATATTATTATGCCTTTTAAAGGTAGTAAGTGCATTGTACTTAATAAAATAATAATAGAGATAGAAATTTTACTAAGGGAATACTAATAGTTAATAATAATATAGAAGTACTATATATATAGAAAGTAATAGATCTAGACTTAAAAATATACTAGAATAGTATAGTAAGCTTAGCTATCTATTAAAAAAACTTAGTAGTTTTATTCTATAGTTAATTAGATTTTTATCTAATAATATATTAGAATATAGAAGATTATTATATAGAAATTATAGCGCATTTTTAAAAACTTGTTCTACTAGGCCTAAACGTGTTTAGAAAAAGTAACTAAACTATTTAACTTTTTTTTCTATTAGTCTATTTATACTATACTTACTATTAGTTTTTATATATATTATAGTACTATATACTAGTTACTTTTTAGTTTTTATTAGCTTAGCTAATACTAAAGTCTTTTTAGTATCTAGTTTATAGTAGAATATATAAATATTTAATAAAAGTAGCTAGGTTTTAGCGCCTAGATAAAAAATTAGTAGAGTAAAGTCTAGATAAATAAATTTTTATAGTATATAATATAAAGCTCTACTCTTTTTTATATATTAGTTAATATTATTTTTTAGCTTTTTTTTTTTCTAGCTATAGCTAGAATATTCTACTAGTATCTACTTAACTATTTTATTTTTAACTATATTAAAGGCCTTTTTTTTTCTTTTCTTTTTAGTAAGTTATTAATAGATCTACTAAATTTAGTTATAGTATAGTATTAGTAGGAGTTTATTAACTAGACTAGTTTTAAAACTAGTAGTTTTTTTTTTAGCTACTAGCTTTTATTACTCTAGATAACTACTTTACTTAATTTTAGATAGAACTATAACTACACTTTAAAAAGCTTTTTAGTAGATATACTTTATATACTAGCTTTTTATAATAGATATATAATTCTTAGTTTTCTAGTAATATAGAAATATATAAATATAAAATAGCCTCTCTATATATAGCTAATTACTCTAATACTTAAAACTTTTACTAGAAAACTTTTATAAACTTAGCTTTATAGAGAATATAATTTAAAATAAACTAATTTTATTTATATATTATAAAATCTATAACTACTACTTTTTTTTTATACTAGTAGGCTTGCTAGAGACAATTTTCTATAGTATTTATAAATTAAAAAGTATTAGTTTAGTATTATTAGTATAATCTAGGCCTGCTTTAGCTATAGAAAATAGTAATAGTTAATATAAATCTAGTTTTTAACTTTTTAGAAGCTTTAAAATACTATACTATTTAAGTATATACTTCTATTTAGAAATAGATAGAAATACGCCTAGATACTATAGTTATAATTTATATAACTTTAGTAATAGACTAGTATCTAGAGAATTAGTATATATAGATAAATTAGTAATATATACTATTATAAAATTAATATTATTTAGTTTAAATCTTTTATATAGCTAATTACGTTAATATATAAAAAAAGGTTAAGAAATAGATAGTTTACTTACTATTTAGTCTTCCTCTATTTATATAGAGAAGAAGTTATTCTAATAATTTTATTAAAGTTAATACTTTTTTAACTATTTAAAAGGATATAAAGCTTTTTAGTAGAAAAAATTTTAAAAATAAATGTAGAGATAGTGTCTAAGTTCTCTATTAGAATTATAGAAAATAATTTATTTATTAAAAAGCTGTAGTTAGTTTATAAAGTATCTAGAGAAAACTCTTTAATATATAAAAGGCTAGGCATTAATATATATAATAGGCTATAGAAAAGTGCTTATATAAAGTAAATACTTTTATAAAATAATAGAAAAAGTAATATTACTAGGTCTACGCCTTTATATATATTACCTTTTTAAATCTATAAAAGCTAGAAAGACGTATAATAAGTAAAATTAATATAATATATAAACTCTAGGTTTTTTAAATAGTTTTAGAAGCGTAGTAGAAGATTTTAGAAGTTTTTTATAAGGATACTAGTTCTAGTATTGCTTTCTCTACTTAAGTAGATATTATAGTTATACTCTAATCTTTTATTTCTAGTATTAGAAATAGAATTTATAATAACTAATACTACTTTTTTTCTAGTAATTAAACTTTACTCTATTTAAACTTCTTTTTATTTTTTATTTTTTATATACTAAGCTTTATTTTCTACTTCTAGTTTTTACTCTATACTTTTATTCTTAAAAGCTAAGTTTTCTAACTATACATTACGTATAAAATAACTCTAAGAGTTAAATATTACTATAGGCGTTTTTAGTAGATTTTCTAGTATATTAGGCGTTTTCTACTTTACTTTTTTATTTTAAAGGGCTAAGTTTTCTAACTATATATTATATATAAAATTAGTTTAAAAGTTAAATATTACTATAGGCGTTTTTAGTAGATTTTCTAGTATATTAAATATTTTCTACTCTACTTTTTTATTTTAAAAAACTAAGTTTTCTAACTATATATTACGTATAAAATTAGCCTAAAAGTTAAATATTACTATAGGCGTTTCTAGTAGATTATCTAGAACTTTATTAGAATTATTAAATAACTTTTACGTAGGTAATTATACGTAAAAACTATATAATATATTTTCTAAAAGCTTTTAGCTTTATATATTATCTATAAATTCTACTAATATTATATTATTAAATAGATTACTAGTTAGTTAGTAAAGCGTAGGTCTATTAACTAGTAAGTTAAATTTTACTAGAGAGAATTCTAATAAATTATCTAGTACTCTATTAGAAATACTATAGAGACTTTATATAAGTGAATATATATTAGAACTAGATAATATATTTCTAGAACGTTTTTAGTTCTATATATTATCTATAAACTCTACTAATAATACTTTATTAAATAGATTACTAGTTAGTATTCTATTATTTAAATTCTATACTAAAGCGTTATCTACTCTATTATATATACTTTTAGAATTATTTAAGCTCTACGCTAGAAAATTATCTACTCTATTATAAATGCTTTTAGATAGTACGTGTTTTTACTAGCTTAGTTCTAATTTATTATTAGACTCTATATTATTAGTAATAAATAAAAATAGTCTAGAGTTTTAGTATATATATTTATATAAGCTACTAGCTTTTTTTTTTCTAGAAATATTATAGTTTATAGTAATTTAAGTTCTATATAGCTGCCTATATAATTAGAATATAAATTTAGTATTAATCTTTTTTTACGTTACTGCTTTTATAATATTAAGTATCTAAAGTAATTCTTTTAAGTTATATAACTTATTACTTTTATTTTTTTCTAACTAGTAATTTATAGAGTAGTTAAGTATATTAGTATTACTAATTAATATATATATTTATAAGCTAACTTTAATAATAAATAGAGTAGATAATAGTCTAATTAAAGTATATAATATATTATAGACTAAGTAAAAGCTATTTAAAAATTATAAAGTAGTAAAGATACTATATACTTTCTATACTTTATAATTATTAAAAAGTATTTACTATAACTAAATATTTATATATACTATAATATCTATAAAGAATACGTTTATAATAGATAGTAAATAGTTCTATTAGAAGCTATAGACTATAAATAAAATATAAAGTCTTTAAAAAACTATACTACTTTAATATCTATAACGTTTTATTCTATTACTACTAGCTTTTAGCTATTAACTATTTTACGTTAAATATAGCTAGTATAATAAAATCTTACTTTAGTATTATATAAACTAGTTTTAATAGTATAGAATTATAATAACACTAGTATAGGTATTCTTTTTTTAATTATCTATAATATTAAATATAGAGTTTTTCTACTTTAATTCTCTTTAGTGTATTATAACTAGAGTAGATATAATAGATTTTAATAAGCTATTTATAAAGGCTTAATAACTATAGAGAGTTTTTTTTAGTATATTTATTATATCTATCTCTATATCTATTAGTCTTTTTATAGTAGAGGTACTAGTATTTCTAATTATTTATAAACGTGTTCTAGACGTATAGTATATATACTTAGAGCTTAAATAATTAAATTAATATTAATAATATAAAGTAGTTATCTAAAGAAGCTATAAGCTATAAGTTTAGACTAAAGCTTATTAGTATAGCTGCTACGTTTTAAGTAAAAAAATAATTAATATAATATATACTTTTTCTATTACTTTATCTAAACGTAACTTTTTATTTTTACTCTAGCTTCTATAATAGTAATACTAGTACTAGTCTCTATTAACATTATATATAGTAAAAAATTAAATTTTAGTATAAGTAAATTAGATATACTAGATTAAAGAAACGTTAGCCTAGAATACTAGAATTACTACTAGTTTTATTTACTTCTAGGCTATCTATTTATATTATAGGTATACTAGATTATCTAGTATAAACTTAATTACTATATTATAATATAGTATAATTTAGTTATAGTATAATACTAAATAATTTTTATAGACTTTATACTATATAAATAGATATTACTAGAGGCTTTAGTATTATAGTTTATAACTTTTCTAGAGATAATTATATTAATCTCTATTAATTAAAACTTTTAAATTTTAGACTAATTAAATACTTAATACACTAAGCTTACACGCTATTTAAAAATTATAGAGATATATTATATTTAATAAACTTTATTAGTATATAAACTAATAAATAAAACTAATAGAATATAAAGAGAGTTTATTTGCTTTTTACTAACGTTTTAGAATCTATTAGCTGTGTAGATATAGATTAAAGCTAATAAAATAGATACTATATACTAGTATTAGTAAAAGCTTTATTAACTAAAAATAAAAATAGAAAATTAATTTACTAAGGCTAAGTAATTTCTACTATAATAGTCTACTTTTATATCTTTTAGTAGCTCTCTAGCTATTTTAATAGCATATTAGATAATAATTTATATAAAGGCTAGCTATATAATACTTTATATACTACTATTATCTAAAGAAAATATTATATAGAAAAATGTATAATTTTTCTAGAAAAAGTAAAGTCTATATATAGTATTATTAAATATATTTATTATTATACTTACTTTAGTTTATATAGTTTCTATAGCGTTTATAGGCCTTTTTTTTTAAATAGTCTATTTTACTAAAGCTATATACTAGTTTTAATAGATTAGTAATTTTTCTAACTAGTTTTTTAGTATAGTTTAAAGTGTAATTCCTCTAGTTCTAATAGTATTTATAATAAATGTTTTTTTAAATACTTTAGAGTACCTAGTACTATTATAGGGCACGCTTTATAGTAGTATTATAAACTAAAAAATATAATACTATTATTTTATATTTATATTTATTTAGATAACTCTAGTAGTATTAATATTAGTAGGCTTTACTACTATTACTAATAAAGTTAAAAGTAAAGCGTTTTTAATTAGAATTTTTACTAAAAACCTATTTAAAGCTAGTAACTATTTTTTATTTTATATACTTTTATAAGTACTATTTACTAGTACTATATTACTACTACGTATTAATTACCTTTTTAGAAAGTTTATTTTTACTATATTTTTAAATAAAATAGTTATTTAGACTATAGAATATAAAGCTAGTTAGTATTTAAAATAGAGTATATTTATACCTATATATACTAATTTAGTTTATATTAGTATATTTCTAACTTTATTTTCTATTATAAACTAATAGTTAGTTAGGCTTTTTATAAATAATTATTTTACTAGTTATACTACTTTTATAGGTTACTATATTTACTATATTCTAGATTGTTTATTTAGAATTTTTAATACTATTTACTAATATAGACTCTAGGAGAAGATTCTATTCTATAGTACTAAAGTATTTATTTATAGAACTATATCTAATAGAACTAGGTCTAGCTATACTATTTATATTTATTTAAAATATAAAGAAAAATTCTAAGTATAGTTTCTATATATATTTAATAATACTAGTAATTACGCTAATAGCTACCTATTACTATAGTTTAGATAAGGTTTTTAACCTACTTATAGACTATACTCTAACCTCTATAAATAAAGTTTTAGAAAAGAATTTAGCTTTAGAAGCTAGCTTTATATATAAAGCCTATTATATAATAGCTATTATTAGATTTTTTTAAAATAGCCTAGGCCTAAGTGCATATAAAGCTTTATAAATTATAAATAAATATAAAGTAGATACTTATATTACTTCTACTATAATAGATATAGCTAGAAAAATAGTAATACTTTAGTATTAAATAAATAAAGTAGAGATTAAAGAATCTATAACTAGAGATAGTTAAAGAATATTAAAACTATATATAGTTTACTAATATTTATACTAAAAAGTCCTTTTAAAGCTATTAGAATAGAACTTACTATAGCTAGAGAATAGTATTAATAGAGCTAATAGCTCTAAATTTATATAGTAGACTTTACGTATAGAATATAGTTTAAGTATTAATATTAGTTATTTATACTAAGTAAATTAATAGTTATTTAAAAGTTTATAAAGAAAGCTTTTTTATATATAGTATAAATTTAGCTATAAAATAAAGCTCTATTTAGCGCTAGAAATAGAGACGCTATAGCTAAAGGCTAAAAAAAGTAAATGTACTAGCTAAAGATTCTAGTAGCGTAAAGCTAACTACTATTTAAAAGAGGTAAAAAGTAACTATACCTACTATATACTTAGTTAACTATAAAAATAGTTACTATAGAATAAGAAATAAAAAGGCTAGAATAACTATATACGTAGACTTATAATAGTTATAAATATATAAACTTAATTTTATTCTTTTTATAAAAAGTAAAAAGGAGATTAGAGTAGCTTTTTATATTTAACTATATTTTCTCCTTTTATATAAGCGTAGTAAGTAATAGTAAATATAGTATTATATAGTTAAACTTTAGAAATAGTATAGGTAACCTATAGTAACTATTTTTATAGTTAATTAGTTAACTTTATATTATATATCTAGACAGCTTAGACTAGTATAGCTCTATAAAATTAGTAAAACTAGCTATTTTATAGTATTTAGGCTGCTAATAGTGTTATTCTACTTAATTAATAGGTAATACTAAGCGTTTAGATATATATATCTAATAAATGTAGCTTATACTATATATTAGTAGACTAATACTTAGAGGATTATAAATAGTTTTATTTTTATTTAATAGCTAAGTATATACTAGTAGTATTAGTTATACTTTTATAAAGCTTCTAAATAGAGCTAAGTATATTTATACAAGTCTAGAGTACGTTTAATACTTAATCTATTAAATTTAATATTATTACTATTAAATTAACTTAACGCTATAAATAAGTTATAAAGAGAATAAAATAAATCTCTATTTTTATATAGTATATAAGTAAATATTAGTCTCTATTACTTTATATTATAGTAAAGGCTACTAGTACTTTAACTAAAGTTTTATTAACGTTAAGTTATATTTAAATTAATTTAATAACCTTTTACTCTTTTAGCCTTAGCTTTTTAATTTAAAAGAGGTTTATATTTTTATATAGCTTTATAGTTACTATCTAAAAAATATTAGGTAGTAGTAGTATCTAGGTAAAGCCTATATATAAATAATATTCTATACTATTTTTATTATTATATAAAGCTTTATTATAAACAAGTATATTAACGCTAAAAATATTTATCTCTACTACTATAAGTTAAATTCCTTAGCTAGTTTTTATAGATAATAAAAGAAATATAAAACTTCTAGTTTATAACTATACCTTTTTTATCTTTTTAACCTATATATTAGCTATTTTATAACTATTTAAAAAGCTTTTCTAAAAGAGTAGGCACTACTAACCTATAATAGTTAATTTATTCTCTAAAAATTCTATAGTATTCTATATAATATGTTTCTTAGCTAATAGTTTTTTTATTCTATAATAAAATATATTAATAGTAACGCTTATAAATTTTACTAAAGCTATTAAAAAGTATTGTATACTAGTAGACTATACGCTATATAATACTATACTTTTTAGTTTAATTATATAGACTAGTATACTTTTATAAATAATTTTAAATAATATTATAAAGCTACTCTATATAGCAAAAATAATAGATTATTTAAAATTCGAGTCTTTATTTAAAAACGTATACTAACTATATTCTTTATATTTTAAAACTTTACTAGTTTTTTTTAAATTAAACTCTAGTTTATAAAGCTATATAGTACTTTTAGGTATATATTTTATATATATTACTATAAATGTTTTTACTAATAGATATAAATAAACTTTATATTTAAAGCTATAGTATACTAAACTAAAGTAGCTAAAACTTTAATAAGCTTAGTAAAATAAACTTTAATAGTATTTCTATAGAAGTAGTATAAATTAGTAATATAGATTATAATAGATAGCTCTAGCTTTAACACTATTAATTTATATTTTATAAATGTTAATAAGTCTAGGCAAGTCTATAGAATAATTGTAAAATTAATAGCTAAAGTTATTTTATATCTATTTAAAGCTTTAGAGCTAAAAATAGAGCGTATAAGCTTACTAAAGCTATAGACTATTATTAATTTTAATAGATAATATACTTTAAAGCAACTTAATCTTTAGAATCTAGGTATTTATATTATTAAAAAAGAGATTAGTTATAATAAAAACTTTAAGAATATTAATATATATATAGAATCTATTAATAAAAGATATAAAAACTATATTAATTTAAATAATAATACATCTATAACCTTTACTATAATAGTTTAAGAATTAAAAAAGTATTAATAAATATGTTATTTAACTATAATAAACTAAATAGTTAATAATCTATTTTTACATTTATATAGTTTATAAAGTTAAAATATAGCTCTAGTATTTATAGTTATAGTAAATATATATTTAGAGAATATTAAAAATACTATACCTAGTATTCTACGCTAAAATACTTCTAGAAAAGCAATTGTTTATTATATTAGAGTTTAGGTATATTAGTATTAATTAGAATAATTATACTGTTATACTATATTACTTCTAAAATAGCTAGTTATAAATTAGGTTTTTATAGTATAGCTTTAGTAAAAATGTATATATAGGCTTTATATTAAGTATAGCTAGAATTTAATAGATATAAAGTACTTAATTTAGCTCTCTCTATATTATACTAGTTAATAACTATTAGCTAGTCTCTATTAGAAGGTAAAGTTATAGTATAGCGTTATATAGAGCTTTATTTTTACTATAGAGTATTATAACTTCTTTTTAATAAAATTATTAGTATAGGTATATACTTTTATTAATACTACGTACTCTAAAAGTAATATAACTATTAAATATAAACTTAAACTTAGTTTAAATATATAGTTACTATTAAACTAAATATACTATTTATATAAATATACTTTTTAGTACTATAGCTTTAATTAGCGTTTAGCCTACGTAAGTATTAATTTTACTTTAAATATTTTATTTTAACTTTTTAACTTTAGTATTAAAAGTAAGTAAGTTAAACTTTAGTTACTATATTATAAAGCTAGATATAAAGCTCTTTTTAAATAGCTATAATATAAAGTAGCTAGTGTTAAAAAGAATATAAAGGTTAGTTTTTAAAATTAGGCGTTATATATAAATAGAAGTAGTTTATTACTAAAATAGTAAAAGTATACTTCTAAAAAAAGTAATAAATATATTTAAAATAACTAAATATATTGTTTATTTATTTATATAAATTAAATATAATCTACTAGAAAAGTATTTTAATATTTCTATATACTTATATAAAAGCTATAATAGAGACTATTATATCTATTATTAGCTAGTATATATATTTACTATTAGCTATTATATATATCTATTACTAGTTATTACGTATATCTATTACTAGCTATAATAGATACTATTATAGCTATTAGTTATATAACACGTAATATTATAGAGCTGCCTATTAGGCTAACGTTTATATTATCTATTTATAGTTTATAGTTTTTATCTATTATAGAGGAATTATAACACTATTTTTCTTTTCTAGATAGTTTATTTTTAAACTATATAATCTATTAGCGCTATATTAATTATTACTAATATCCCTATATTTTTAAACTATAGAGTAATACTATATTTTCTAATTTCTATAAACGCTAACTACGCCTTTTATTAAAAATCTTTTTCTATAAAATTATTACTAAAGTTTTTTATAATTATTATTTATCTAGAGGATTTAATTGTTTTATTATACCTAATTTATAGTTAAAGTACGCTAAATACACTTATTAAAAAAAAGTGTATATAAATATATTTTAAAAGTTATTAAATAAAATTTAAAATAAATATTAATAAAAAGTAAATAAAAATAAATAGTTATTTATAACTATTATTTTACGCTTACTATATAATAAAAAAATCCTAGAATAGGTAAAAAAGCGTGTTTAGTAGAAAGCTTTATACTTTATATTAAAGCTTAAAATAGAGAGTAAAAAAGTAAACTTAGAGATATTAGATTATTCTACAGCGTTTATTAGTAAAGCCTTTTTATCTATAATATAAGTAACTTTTAGTCTATTAAACTAATCTATTATAGAGTATAGTTATATTTTATTTTCTAGTAATACTATACTAGTACCTAGTAGTAGTTTATAAAATTTATTTCTAGTTTCTATATATTTTCTAAGTTATTATACTCTAACTATTTTACTAGGTACTTTTTATTACCTTATTTCTTTTAATATATAACTATTTTTTTAACTTTAAATTTATTATTTTCCTATTATTTATAATATAAGGTTATTTGTAATAGAGTTAAAAAGTTAGCTAGTTCTAGTATTTTTATATAGAATCTAGAATATACTTTAGTATTAGGCAGAAAGTTAAGTATATATATAACTAGTTCTTTCTAGTTTTTAATTAAAAATAGTCTAACTTTAACGTAGTCTAATCTATAATTAGATTATATTATATAAAGGTTTTTTATAAAAAAATATACTTTATCCTCTTTTTTTAGCTAAAATGCTATTTTTTATTTTTTATTAATATATAAAATGCTACTACGTTAAGCATCTAGAAAAGCCTTATTTAATTCTTTATAAACTTTTTTTAGTTCTTTAGCTATAAGTATAGCTGCTTCTATCCTTTAATAAAGTAATATTCTAGTAAAAAGATTTAGGTATCTTCTATAGTTAGTAAAATATAAAGTCTATTCTATAGACTCTAAAACTTTATTATTATATACTATTTAAGCTATAGGTAATAGTAAAATCTAATTATTTTATTACTAATTAATCTATATCTATAGGTAGGCTTTAATAGTACAATTTATTTACTTTATCTATCTATTTATTTCTAGATAAAAAGCTATAGATAGTTTTTATTACGTTCTAATAGTAGTAAAAAGTAAAGTCTAAAAGTTTAATATAAATAGTTTATTTTAGTTACTAATAATTAACTTTAGAATACTGTAATATCTAATAATTCTATTAATAAAAATATATACTAGCTATACTACTATAAAGTTTTTTTTAAATAGAATATATTTAGCTACCTTTATAAATTAATTAGGTATAACTATAATTATGTTATACATAAATCTAGTAACTAGATTTTTTAATAGTAGTAGACCTATTATAAACTCTATAGAGATGTTTTTTTAAAGTTTTAAAAGTAGTTCTAGTATTTATATTTCTCTATAAAGTGCGTATATACTATATATATTCTTTTAATAGTCTATATATTTACTAATAAAGTCTATAACTTTATTTTTTATATTTTTAAACTAGTAATTCTATTAAATTAGTTCTATAGTATATTAAATGCCTAGGTAACTATATATAAAGTTTTTATAGTAGCTTTAAATAACTACTTTCTATAACTCCTCTATAAATTTAAGTGTAATAGTAAGTACTACGCTAAACACTCTAGTAGATTCTAATAATCTATTTTTATTAGCTTTAAAAATTATATTTTTAATAATTCTTTTAGATTCTATAATATCTATCTATTAGCTAAAAGCATTAGCTTTGCTATTATTTTTATTTAAAGTATATATAATTTTAAATTTATACTAGTTTAGTATTTCTAACTATTATACTGATTATTTATTAAAAGTCTTTATTATAGTAAAGCTTATAAAGTTTTTATAATCTAAAAATATTATAAATTCTAAGCAGCTTTCTATGTAGATACGCTAGTACTCTAATATATTAATAATAGCTATAAATTCTTTATTATATATATTATAATTCTTTTTAAGTACTATTAATTTTCTAGAGTAGTATATAATTAGATACTATTTACTATTTTTTTTTATAATACTACTATACCTATTATAAAGTCTAATATATTTATTTTAAAGCGTAATAGTTTACTACTTTAGAAAAATATTAATATTAGTAGTTCTGTGTATACCTGCTTTATATTATTAAATATAGTCTTTTTATTTTATTTTTATTTCTAAGCTTATTTTCTTTTAGTTAGCTTTATAAAAGGCGCTGCTTTTTTAGAGAAATTTTTAATAAACTATTAGTTAAAGTTTATAAATCTAAAGAATAACTAGATATCTTTTATAATGTTAGGTATAGACTAGTTTATAACTACTTTTATTTTATTTTTACTTATTTTTATTCTATAGATACTAACTATATATTCTAGAAACTCTACTTCTTTTTTATACTACTTGTATTTTTTAGGTTCTAGTTATAAATTATACTGCCTAAATATAGTTAGAACTTATTTAATATACTAGACGCGTTTCTATTTATTATTTTAGTATATAAAAATATTATTAAAATATATAATAATAAATATATCTAGGTATTTTTTTAAAACGTTATTAATAAAAGCCTAATATATTACTATAGTATTAGTAAAACTAAAAAGTATTACTATATACTTATAGTAGCTATAGCGTATTCTAAACGCTATTTTCTATTCTTTACCTACTTTTATATAGATAAGGTTATACGCGCTTTATAGATCTAATGCTATAAAAATCTTTATATAGACTAATTAATCCTTTAACTCTAATATATTAGGTAATAGGTATTAATTTTTAATTATAATATTATTAAGCTTTTTATAGTTAATATATAACTATAGCTTACTATTCTTTTTTAGTATAAAGAGAATAGAGTAGCCTGCTAGTAATTTAGAGAGTTAAATAAATTTTTTCTTTAGATTAACTTTAATATACTTCTTTAGCGTTTTAAATTCTTTTTCTAATAGTCTATAAATTAGTCTAAAAGTTAGTTACTTTTTTTTTATTAAATAATTTTATAATTCTAAGGCTTATATTTAGGCAATACTACTATACTTATCTTTTTCTAAAAAAGTAGCTTAAATTCTTTATACTTTTTAGAAATTTCTAGAATTATATAGTTTTTTTTTACTTTTATTTATTAACCTAGTAGTACTTTACTAGTATTTATAGAGTTAGACCTATATTACTTATAGTTATTTTTATTTAAATATTATTCTTTAATAATTTTTTTTATATTATATACTATAATTTATTTTTTATCTACTATTATATAATAATAATGCGTAGGCTAGTTTATAGTTATATCTAATCTATAGCACTTAAATTAAAACATTTTTAATCTCTAATTAATTCTAGAATTGTATTTTATAAGCTAAAAAAGGCTAAAAATAATATTATGTATTAAAAGGCTAAATACGTTAAAGTCTATATATTTCTAGTAATTTTTAATAATTAAGTTTAATTCTATTATTTTATATATAATTCTAGATTAACTAGGTATAGCCTTGCTATTAATTACATTTATAAAGTAAAGAATTTATTTTTTTAATAGATATAGACTTACTATATATACTATATATATAGATATAAAGTTTACTTTATATTCTAAATCTATTATAGCTATTATAGTATATCCTTTAAATTTTACTTTAAATTTAGTTAAGCCTATAGCTTCTACTATGTAAATAGAATGTTTTATAGAGCTAGAGCACAGCGCTAGTCTAAAAAAAACTTATTTTTAAATTTATAAAAGTATTTTTTATTTTTATACTTTTTATATTCTAGAATAAAATATATATACTATGTTTAATTATAATATATTCTATTAATAATAGTTTATATCTAGATACGTGCTCTATTATTATTAAAGTTTAGAAAGTAGCTTTATATACGTTTATTTTATAAGTATTTAGAGTAAGTTTTATTTATATAGTTATATATTTAATATATATAGTAGTTAAATTAATATAGAAAGTATTCTATTTTTATTTTATCTACATAGTAGATAGTATATATATTATAAGTATATAAACTCTATAATATACTACTATATTATTTATTTTATTAGTTATTTATATAGTTTAGATATTTATTACTTTTACTTTATTAGGCACTCTAGCGTTTTAGAGTATTATTTTTTTAGCTAGAGTATTATTTATTCTATAGGCTTTTTTTTTTAAATAGTAGTTTTATATTATTTTAACCTAGTATACCTATAGTTTTTAGAAGACCTAGTTATTATAGTTTTCTCTATAGGCAATCTACTAATTTATAGCATTTTTTAGCTATTATAGTACCTATACTATAAACTTTTTATTATTAAAAGTATTTTATAGTTTTTATATTAATTTTTTAATATAGCTATTAATTATTATAGTGCTGTTATTAATATTATAGGTTAGCTATTCTATAAGCTATTAAATAGCTTTTTTTAAATATTTTTTTATATTACTAAATTCTTAATTCTATTATACTAGAATAGTTTATATCTATAGTAAAGGTATAGCAGCTTAGTACTATAATTTAAACTTTTCTACTTTTTTTTATTTTGTATAGTATTTTTTTAGAGATCTATACCTATTATTTAAATTTTCTGCGTTTACTACTAAAGCTTTCTAATACTTTAGGTATTATTTAATTTTTTTATTTAAAAAAGCTTTTTTCTGCATGCAATTCTAGATTATAGTAATAGAGAGTAGTCTTTTATTCTTTATATTATCTAATAAACTAATTAAAGTATTAGAGATATCTAAGCAGTTTACTACGCTATTAAAATTAAATAGTTAAATACTAGAGATAGGTATCTACTTATTTTCTATATTTTTATTAAGTATTTTAATTTATACTATATTAATCTAGCGTATAAGTTTATTTTTAGACTAGTAGTTTTATATAAAGTAGCTTTTTTACTATATTTATAGCACGTTAGTAGCTTTCTACTAGACTATTTCTAGTTACCTTTTTTTAGGTAGATTTTTTTTTAATAATATTATTAATATATATAGGTTCTATAGTATAGCTTTAGTAAATACTCTATTATATAGATTAGTAGGCCTAATAGCTTTGCTTATTATTAGACTAGTATTATAACCTCTAAAGTTTTCTAGACTTTTATTTATTTATAGTAGGTAATATTTATCTATAGCTTTATTTAGCTAGCTTAAGTTTATATAGGTTATTATTAATATAAATTATATTTTTTACTAGGTTATCTAGTATTCTAATAATACTTCTAGATTTTATAAATTCTCTATAAACTTCTAGTTTAGAACTTTACTTATATATACGCATTAATACTTTATTATTCTAGTTAAGTTATTTTTAGTATTACTAAAATGTTATTATATAGTGTATAGCAGACTTAGTTTATTATAATATTTAGATTTTTTCTTTAGTAATAAATAATTTTTTTAAAGAAAAGAAAATTATTTAGAGTTTGTTTTTAAATGTATTCTAATTTTTAATTAGATTAGTATTTTTAGTGTCTATAATATCTTTGTTTATATATTTATATAAAAATAAAGTAACGTACTTTTTAGTATCTCTTTTTATAAAGCTAGTTATAATTATAACTTAGTTATTATTATTAATCTAATTTCTTTTAATATAGAAATAATAATTGTACTAGAGAATCTATATTTTAAATTTAGCTTTTTTTCTAAAGTAGAAGTTAGGCTTAGCTACGCAAGTACTAAAGTAGCTAGTAGTTTTAGTATCTAGAGTATCTATAGAAATGTTACTTATTTTAAAGTATTTAAAGTATAAAGATTTTCTTAAATAGCTATAATATAAAGTAGCTAGTATTAAAAAAAATATAAAAGTTAGTTTTTAAAAATAGGTATTATATATAAATAGAGGTAGTTTATTACTAAAATAGTAAAAGTACGCTTCTAAAAAAAGTAATAAGTATATTTAAAATAACTAAATATATTACTTACTTATTTATATAAATTAAATATAATCTACTAGAAAAGTATTTTAATATTTCTATATACTTATGTAATAGCTATAATAGAAGCTATTATATCTATTATTAGCTAGTATATATATCTACTATTAGCTATTATATATATCTATTACTAGTTATTACGTATATCTATTACTAGCTATAATAAATACTATTATAGCTATTAATTACGTAATATATAATGTTATAGAGCTGTCTATTAAACTAGTATTTATATTATCTATTTATAGTCTATAGTTTTTATCTATTATAGAGGGATTATAATACTAGAATATTTATATTAGTTTTTAAATACTATATTAGAAAATATGTAATATATATTATTTATAAAATTATTATATTTATACTTTACTATTATAGTATAGTTATATAGTAGTATTATACTATATTTATTTATACTAATAGGTTTACTTATAGTATATAGTATAAATTACTATTTTTTTTTACGCTAAACTAAAATTAGTATATCTAAGTATAAATTAGTTTAGTAGCTTTAGCTCTAGTATTTAGCTTTTACCTAAGTTATTAACGCGTGTAGAATTTTTTAAAGTAGTATATTTTTAGGCGTACTAGTACCTATATAGCTACTTATATAATAAAAAAAAGTTATATAATTTTATTTTTTATAGTTTAGATAAAGAGTATAACTATATTTATACTTTAAATTTATTTTTAGAATAATATAATGTAGTAATATAGATATATATTTTTATTTAAACTAACTATAAATATAAAATAGCTATTATAAGTTTAACTTCTAATTACTCTATAAGTTTTTTTAACTCTAGAAAGTATAGTAAACGCGGTATAGCGTAGATAATTTAAATTTTTTTTTAATTTTCTCTAGATTTATAAACTTTAATACACCTTTAATATATTTAAAAAATACTAGTAATTTACTTTAAGTCTTTATATATACTATAGCTTTTTAAACGTTTATATTAGTATATATACATCTAAATATCTTTTTAGAGTAACTAGTAGAGTTAAAGGCGTGTAGTTTAAAAAATATTACCTTTACTAGTAATAGATTAGAAATCTACTAATTTATTATTATACCTAGGCTATTAGAGTTATAAAAAAAAGCTAATACGCTATATACTATTAATAGCTATAGATTTTAAAAGGTCTACTATTTACTTATATATTTCTATATACTGCCTATTTTTTTTTATTTATATTAGTTTATTCTATTTAGTTTAGAAGTATACTAATAATATATAGTATATAGTATTTTTAGTATTTTAACTACTATTTTAAAATTTATTTTTAAAGCTAGAAAAAAAGATAACTAATACTAGTACTAGTATTTTTAACCTTAGTTAATATATTACATCTAATCTAGTTTAAAATAATCTAGATAATAGAGAAAAAGAGCTCTAGATGCGTTTTATACTTATAAAATAAATTATCTCTATCTATAGTTATTAAAGATAAAGCTTAGTTAGGTAGTTATTTAAAAATAAATTGTTTTTTATAGTAAAAGAAAACTTTTACGTTAAAATCTATAGATAAGGCCTTAAATAGCTTAATTAAATGCTTTTTAAATATATTTAGGCAGATTTCTAATAGATCTAGGTCTTACTAGCTTAATTCCTCTATTTTTTTAGACTTAAACTCTAGTTTATAAGCTAAATGTTTAAGTTAAATTAGCTAAAGTAGATAGCTAGATAATATTATATTAGTACTTTTCTCTTTAGGCAATCTCTATAATTTTTAATCTAATTTTATTAAAAATAAATACAATTACTAGTATATATAATCTATAGTAAATAATAATATAATAGACTACGTATTAGATTCCCTCTATTAAATAATATAGAGAGTAGGTCTAGTGCAAGAAAACTTATAGTAGTTTTATAGTAGCAATTCTTTTATAGAAATTATATAATATAGAACTACGTATATTAGATATATTTCTAAACTAGGTGCTAATTAAAAAAAAGGGTTTTTTAACTAAAGTATAATAGGTTTAAGTACTTTTACGTGCCTAAAAAACGTTTTAAATATTAGAATAATACTATTAATAGAAAGTATTTTTTAAAATAGCTTTTTATAAAGTATGTTATTAGTTACGCGTAGAAAAATAAAATTTTCTTTAAACTTTATAGAAATTATTTACTAGTTTTTTACACTTTACTTAAGCGCTAGCTTTTCTAATAATATAACTATTTTTTTATTATAGGTATATTTTTTATTAGCTATTATTATAGACTATAGTATATATATTTAGTTTAGGTAATTTTTAAGCTTCTATCTATAAATATATTAGAGAATAGTAAAATAGCTTTAATATATAGATATACTTACCTAGTTATACCTCTAATTTAAAATTTATAGAAATAAACTAAATTAGAATTCTATCTATAAAGTATAGAAAGGCTCTAACTTATTAAACGCGTTTATAAACTAGTTTTTCTATAGTATCTAATTTATATTCTTACGTTTATTTAGTAAAAGTAATACGCTCTACTAATTTACTATCCCTTTTCTACTTTTATAAAAAAGGTATAAAATTTAAAGATATTTCTTTTAATTACTAAAAGGCATATAAATATAATAATATCTCTAGATGTTATTAATAATAGATTTTAGTACATTTAATTAGATTTTAGCTATAGATTATAAATTTATAGTAACTTTATAATAACTACCTAAATAATAAAAATCTATTTAAATCTAGATAGTAGTATTAGCCTAAAAGGCTATTTAAATAGAATCTAGATAGTTTTTACTATATAGACACGCTAACTAAAGTAAAATTAGTAGTTTAAATTAAAAAGGCGTAGTAATACTAAATAGCAATAGCCTAGAAATTTCTAGGTTATCTAATTAGCTCTATAGATAAAAAAAGCTAATTAGAACTAGTATATTATATTAAAAGTTAGATTTATAGTAGTTTATATTACTATTGTTTACTATATTAGAATTATATTATAGATGCTAAAGTATAATCTAAATAGTACCTAGAAAGTACTTTTTTTTATCTATACTTTTTATATTAATAGATAGTTTATAGACTTAATTTTAGCTAGTTTTTAATTTTATTATATAGTAGCTACTTTATAGAAATCTAATAGTCTACTAATTTTATATAGTGTCTAGAGACTATAAGTTTCTATAATAGTTATAAATAAAATAATAAATATACTTTTTTAGAGATATAGCTATAGAATTTTTAGATTAGGTATAAGCTATCTAAAGTAAAATAAACTACTATTTAAAATATAAAAGAGGTCTAGTAGGTATTAATACAACTTTAAAAAACCTTTATAATTAGTATCTATTAATAGTTCTATTTATTAGTAAAAATAAAAAAAAAGTAGTATAAAATTTATTATTTTTTAATTATAGTAGTTTTATATTCTATAGAATAGCCTAGCTAAGCGTAGATCTAAAATTTTAAAATAGTAAATATCTAATTTACGTAGCTAGCGTAGATTCTAGAGTACTATATTCTAAAAGGTAGCTAGTATAAAACTACTTTAAAAAGTATTGTTATAGAGTAAACTAGTTACTAAAGAAAACTTTAATATCTATAGCTATAATACTAGCTAGAACTATAATTAGCTAGTTACTTTTCTACTTTATTAATATTATATACCTATTTATTAATAATTTTAATACCTATAAAAAAAGTCTAAGTATAGTTTATAAAAGATTTAATATTATACTTTATATTTTTTAACTTGTTATTATTACTACCTATAGTAAAACGCAGGATACTATACTATTAGAGAACTCTAATTAATACGTAATACTAACTCTATAAAGTAAAATATATAGACCTTTTTTAAAATACTATAAATTAAAAGTTATAATTATATAGCATATTAAAGCTGCTTAAAAATTAAAATATAAAAAATATTTACTTTTCTCTATAGTATACTTTAAAGCTTTTTTTAAGTTTACTATATAGTATGTTTCTAAATATAGTACTATTAAATTTAACTTTATTAAAGCTACACGTAGCCTATATATAGTAGATAGTAAGTATTTAAATTATTTATAGAACTTTCTCTAGCTATATATAATAAATAAAACTAAAAGAAATATTATTATTAACTATATAGTATTTACTTTTACTATAGATAGTCTACTTTCTAGTATATATAGTAAGTTTAATTTTCTCTATCTTTATATAATATACTAATTCTCTATTTAGCATTTAAATCTATAGATATATTTAGAAGGTTATACTTTAATTCCTACTAAAATATATTTTTATAAGTAAATTTATTTACTAATAAACCTAGTTTAACTAGATAGTATTAGTTATTAATTATAAAGTATAAATAATATTACCTAGATATTAGTTTAGAAGCTATAAAGTTATCTAAGCTTTACTAAAATATAATAAAGTAGACTAAATTTAACTTCTAGACGTTTTATAGCTTTATAATATACTTTATCTATTTTTATTACTATCTAGAATACTTACTTTACTATAAACACTTTTACTATAATATATATATATATATCTATAGAACGCGTAATATAGAGATAGAATACTTATATTATATAAATATGTATATTATATACTAAATATAGAATTAGATTACTATAATACTAAAGCTTTCTACTATAGAAAGTTATTTACTTATTTTAGATAGTAAAGAAATCTAAAGTACTTTTACGCTTTAGGTTTTATAAGCGTTTAAAATTTATAGAAAGCTTTTTTACTCTATCTATAATAAATTTAACCTAGTTTTTAGAATAAATATAGGTAGGTAAATACGCTTTAGACCTAGTATATTCTAATATATATCTAGATAGCTTAATTACGTTTATATTTTTTTTATAGTAGAGCCTATATAAATATATCTTTACGTTTAGAAAACTAGCTATAGTAGTTTTTACCTAATAAAAATATAGATTAACGTTTTTAATTACTAGAGTTAGTAGTATATTTTTATTAATTATAATAGATAGTCTCTATAGTAATTAAAAAATAGAATTTTATATTAATAAAGTTTATAGATCTAATACAATTATATTTAGTAGCGTAGAATCTATTTCTAATATATTAAAGGTTAAAGTTACTATAACTATAATAGTAGTCTCTAATTTAAAATTATATATTCTATTAAACTATAATAAATCTAGAAAAAAGTAAAGTAAATAACTTTTAATAGTATTATATAGTTTCTAATTACCTTTAAACTATAAATATTATAGACTATAAAATATAAAAAATAAAGTTTATATACGCAATGCGTAAAATACTAGTATAAAGTAACTTTATATAGCTAATAGAATAGAAATAAAGTTTAGGCTATATCTATAGTACTTTTTTACTTCTCTACTAAATATATCTATAGATTAGGTCTTTTTTAAAATTGTAGAGTAGGTAAATTTAATAACCTAGTAGCGTCTATAGAGTAGAAGTTATAGGTAATATAGAATTCTTTACTAGATTTAGTTATATTAATTGGTACTAGCTATACTAAAGGCCTAGATAGTCTATAAATTATTACGTAGTAGTTATAACTAAAGAAAACTATATCTAACTACTTTTCTCTCTAATTTTAGTAACTATTTAGTGTAGTTATTAATATATAGAGTAGCTAGTAGAACTACTAGAATTAGATAAAAGAATATAAATAGTATAAGTACTTTTAAATTAATATAACTCGAGATAAAAAGATTGCCTTTAATAATATTAATAAAATGCTAGAGCTAGAGAGGTATACTAAAAAGCACTTTAAAATACAAGACTTTAGTAGTGTTATTTAAGCGCTTTTTACTTTATTATTCTTTTTCTAGCTTTAAAAAGCTTTTATAATAAAGGGCAAATTGTATATATACTAAAGTATTATTTACTTTTAGAGTTTAGATCTAGAAATACTAGTAAAATAAGTATTAGATAAGAATTTAAAAGTATATTTTATTACTTTAGATAGTAATATTCTAGATTCTATTAAATATATAGAGATTTATGCAATGTATAGATAGTTTTATAAACTAGTTAAATTCTAGTTTAAAAATTTATAATAAGATATTATAATCTATTTAAAGCTAAATTACTTATACTAATATAAAATTAGTAGATTTCTAGTATTAATTATACGCCTTTCTACTTTATAAAAGTTAGAAGTAGACTTTAGAACTCTAGATTATAAAGGCCTCTAATAGAATAATAATTATACCTACGCGAAATCTAAAAAGTAAAATAGAGCTATTTTTTTTCTAATTAAAGTTATAAAGTAATATTATTTTAGAGCTTTAGAACTATTATTATAGTTAATAGAAAAATATTTAATAGCTATAACTATACTATATATATTATTACTATATACTTCTAATTTTATAAAAACTAAGTATATTAATTATATTTTTACTTAATAGCTTAATAGGCGTAGTAAATTTTCTATTTAGTAGTTAAAAGTGTTATATAAAGTAGATTTATAGAAAAAATATTACATTTTAAAAAAAGTAGTATAATATTAGTTATTATAGGCAAGCGCCTATATAAAATAACTTTAAAAAAAGTCTAAAAGGCTTTATTAACTATTAAACTACAATTATAGATCTATTTTAATATACTAGACTTAAAGGCTATCTAGTTAGTAAATTAATTTATAACTAATAGGTTTTTAGTTATATGCTTACGCCTTTACTATTGTTATTTAATACTTCTAGAATTATACTTTTCTATAGTTTTTTAGAGCTGCGTATAGCTTTTCTATACTACTTCTATCTAATTTATAATATCTTTTTAGTATTTAAAAGAAGTATTAACTTTCTATTTAACTTTATTAATTTACTAGAAGAATATAACTTCTAGCTTTTAAATATTATACTTTAATTATCTAACTTACTAGTAAAAACTTTATACCTTTTTAATAATTTTTATTAAAACAGTTATATTACCTACATAAAGCTTGCCTATTATATTAGTCTTTTATTATAGAAAAGTAGAATTATTAAAAAAGCTTAATTTCTAAGTAAAGTTCTATTTTTAGTTATTTATAGGTAGTAATCTATACTCTACTACGTTTCTAGATTTACTAGTAACTAATATATCTAGTAAAAGCTATAGTTTAATCTAGTTATAGAACTAATTATTAAAATTGCTTAAATTTATATTTTAAAATAGGCGTAATTTTAAAAGTTAAAATAAGTAATATAGTACTTCTAGAAGATTTTAAGCTCTAATTTATATAGTTAGAACATAATTCTCTACTAAAAAGCGTTAGTCTATATATTAACGTAGTATAGTATTAATAAACTAATTTAATAGATATAAACTATACTATTTAAACGCTAGCTAGAAGTATCTATAGAAAATAAAAGTAACTATACTATAGCTAATATAGCTACTAGTATAAAAATAAGTAATTTACTATACATAAATTTTAAATATAGGTAAGTACTTCTACTTATTAGTTTTATAGTTTTTATTAATTAAATAAAATATTATAAGTAAAGCGTAGAGTTTTCTACTAATCTTTTTATATAAATTATTAAAGGTAAAAATAGTATTTATACGCTAAGCTTTATAAAGCTAATATATAGATAGAAACTTCTAGCCTTTTAACTTTAAATATACTAGTATTCTATAGTATGCTTTTAGTACACGTATTCTATAACATAATAATACTACGTGTAATAATACTAGAATAAACTAGAAAATAAATAAAATATAGCTAAAGTTCTATATTATAATTTTAATTTTTTAAAGGAATAATATTTATAATTTAGAAAGGCGTATAATAGTTATCTAGAGCTTTTATAGAAAATTATAGATTATATTAGATTAATTAATAATAAACTATAAGTCTATACGCTAAGCAATATTACTAGCTAGCTCTAGAATATCTAGAGCATCTATAATATTATTATAGAGTTAGTAAAAAATATAGTACTTCTCTAGTTAAAAGATTATTCTAAAAATAACGCTATTTTTTAGCTAAACTATTTTATAGACTAAAATTTCTCGCTGTAGCAGCGCTGCGTAGAGGTAGAGAATAAATATAAAAAAATAAAAATAAGTAATTAAACTTTAGAATTAGAGAATATAAATTTATAAAAAGTATTAAAAATAACTACTTAAAAGAATAGAAAAGGGACTCTTTAACGCGTAAAAAAAAAAAGGTAAATACATTTAAAGCCTAAGTCTAAAGATTGCTAAAGTATAATATAAAGTTATTAGTAGTTTTAATATACTTAAGTTTTATTTTTATATTCTACTATTTTTTTAAAACTATTTTATATATAGTAGGTTATTTAATTAACTAATATACTTATATTTAATACCTATAGTATAAGTAATTAGGTAAGTAATGTATCTTTTAGAAAAAAAAGCTATAACTATTAAATTAATAACTACTATAAACTAGAGCACTTACTTTTTATAGCTTCTAATACTTTATAAACTAGGTAGTATAAATAAATTACTGTAGTTTATTACTATTCTCTAGCTAACTAGAGTTCTAAACTTTATTAATAATAGCTTTTAGTATAGCTTTAAAGGGACTAGTAGTATAGTTAGCTTTAAAGCTATAGTAAATTACTATATTATATTTTAAAAGAGTTTTAGTAAATAAGTATTAGAAGTAATATTACTACACTTACTAACTTTTATCTAACTATTAGATAGTATAATTAATACATTTTAAAGATAAATTATAGTTAACGTAAATTCTACTTCTATAAAAGTATAAAAGTCTAAAGTTATCTAATTATATATAAGCGTTTTAAAAGTAACTAAATTAAATTAATATTTAACTTTTTTACTAATAGTCTTTATTATATAGATATTAAGTTTAGGCGTAGAGTATAGCGTAAAATCTAATAAAAGAAACTTTAGATAGTTAAAAATAGTAAAAAGTAACTTCTAGAATTTAAATACTTAAATAATATTAAGTAAATTTAAATAGAGTCTACTAGTGCTAATAATTATTTTTAAAAAACTACGTTATACTATAATAATTTAATAGAAAGTATTATTTAATAGTAGCTTTTTTTTCTACGCTAAATAAAATAGCTTTATATTTTTAGCTATATAGAGGTACTTATATATATACTCTAGATTATTTAAAATAAAAGTGTATACTTTAAAGGTAATACTATTAGTTATAGTTACTAATAGTTTATTTAATACTTTATTAATTATCTCTAGTTACTTTTTCTAGATTTATAGTATATTCTATTTATTTAAAGACTTACTAAACTATATTATAATTAGTTTACTTCTATTATATATTTATTAAGTTTAACTTTATACTAATTTAATAGAGGTATCTTCTAGTTTACTACCTAAAGTTTTTAGAAAAATTGTAATTCTTTATAATACTATAATCTTTTAAAGTAAAAGTCTAGCTAAGATTTTACGTAAAAGTATATATAAAACTTATTATAGCTAGACCTAAAAATTCTATCTCTATACTACTTCTAAAATTCTTATTATATTACGTGCTAGTAAAGGATTACCTTACTAAAAACTATTAGAAGTTAATAAAATTAATTATATTATTAGAAACTATAGTAGTTATACTATAGTAGTTAATATAGAACCTAGATATATATTTAAATTAAAAAATAGTAAAAACCTATCTATATATATTAAGTATTTTAATTATAAAAATAAATAACTTTATTTTAAAGTTACTTTCTATAGAGAGTACTTCTAATTAGCTAAGAAGTTTTAGAGTATAATTATAGCTTTATTTTAAAACTTATTATATAAATATATTATTAGTTTACTTAATAGCGCAGCTTTTAATAAAATTAAAAAAATAACGCATTTAATTCTATATGTAGTTAATAAGTTATAAAACTACTAGTAAATTGTATTTAATACATTTATATAGCTATATAAAGCTTTTAAAAAATAGCTTTAATTTATTATATTATTAGATAGATTTATCTAGTACTATACTCTCTTTAATATACCTTCTATAGTATTTAATTTAAAGTACTTAACTTTTTCTATAATAGGCTATACTACTATTTAGTTAAACGTTTAGTTAGAAGTTAGCTTTAAAATAGTAAAGTTTTTTTTTTTATATTTTATATAATAGTTCTATATATCTAATATCTAATTTAGTAACTTATATAGACTATACATAATTAATAGTTAATCTAATAAAAATCTATTAATATATATACTATAAATAGCTATATTACTTTAATACGTATATAAAATATTAGATATAATACTTACTATATTAGACTTACTTCTAATTTTAGCTATGCGTTTTTCTATATAAATCTAAAAAACTAGCTATTTACTTTTATGTAATATATTATAGTATCTATAGATATAGACGTCTAGAATCTATATAGAGTTTTTAATTTTTTTTAATTTCTATATTAAGTATATAACTTACGTTTTCTCTATAAAGCGCTAGCTATATACCTAGCTAATTAGAATTTATACTAGCTTCTAAAAGTTTTATTACCTTACTATTACGTTTAAAATCTAAGTCTAAACTAATAAATAGTACTTTAAAAAGCCTATTTTATATAAAAAAGTAATTTATAGCTCTAGTTATAAAATCTTTTTAGAATTTATTATTAATATACTAAATAAGTAAAATGTTTTATACTTTTACTAGTAAATAAAAATAATCTTTTATAAGTTATTAAATATAAAAAAGCTAATCTATAATTCTAATTCTACTCGTAAAAAATACTATAGTACTAAAGTTTTTTAAGTTAGGTCTACTTCTATAAAGGCTTTCTAGTAGAATATTAATATAGATACTTTTATACAGAACTAAACTAAAAAGATATTTTATAAGTGTACTTTTAGATTAAATACGCATTTTAATAGAATAGAGTATATAACTTTAGAGTACTATAAATAAATAGTATTAGAAAACTAAAAAAAGTTAGAATTCTATTATAGTAAAATATATATACTATCTAGGTCTAATTTACTATAGATAAAATAAAGTTACTTTTATAATTATAGTATTATACACATTATGCATTATTATAAATATCTATAGCTTATTAAAAAAGAAGTTTTTATAGATTAGAAGTAGAAACTAGTATAGTTAAAATATAACTAGAATACTTACTTCTATATATATAAGCTATTAAAGTAGAGGCTAAAATATATATCTAGAGTATAGTTATTATAATAATAGTATAGAAGTAGTATAGTACTTAGAACATTTTATACGCTTTATACTAGAAATATAGTAAAGTAACTATATATATTAGTATAATTACGCCTATTACCTAGAAGTTTTAATTTATTAGATATAGGCTTATAAATTGTTATTTACTATAAAGCTAGAGATAGTAGTTAAATCTAGGCTTTATAACTTGCTAACTAGCTATATTATACTATATCTAATACTTTTAGCTAGTATAACTATACTAATAAAGCTATAAATCTAGTAATAACTTTAAAAAAGAAAGTAGAATGTATTAGCTTCTAAATTTATAGCTAGAAGTAGAAAAATTATATTTATTATAAATAGTAAAGCGTATTATATACTAAGTTTAGAACTAGATATAAAGTCTACACTAATATAAACTACGTTATAAACTATAAATATAGTAGCTATAACTATATTTTTAAATAATATTTTATATTTTAATAGGCTTAAATAACGTATTATTATATAAAAGTAGTATTTTTAAAAGTAGTACCTATAATAGGCAGCTATCTATTTTATTTAAAAGTAAATACTAGAGTATAGTATAAAAAGAACTATAAGCCTAATAATAATAATAATATACTATAGTATTAAAGTATAAAAAATCTCTATACTTATTTTTTTAATAGTAATATTTAGTTTAATTTATAGGTATATAGTTAATATACGTTCTATTAATATAAATAGGTAGTTTTTAATAGTATATTTTATATATAACTACTATTACTAATTATTTATAACATGTTTTTAAAAAGGCTTAAATAAAAGTCTTTTAGAAAAAAAAATTTTTTTCTATAGAGGTAATAAACTTAGCTAGCGTTATAACGTCTAGGTCTAGATATATATACATAAAGTAAATAAATAGTACTTTATTTTTAATTTAAAACCTAGTTAAAAGAATTAGCTATTTTTAAAAGTAGATTTTATAAACTAAAGCTATAGTATTGTAAATACTTTTACTAACTATCTAGAATATAATATATTCTACTCTAATTATAAAAATATTAAGTAACTTTCTAAAAGAAAAGCTAGTAAAAAAGAGTTATTAGTATATTTTATACTTTTATTTATATTTACTAAGCCTTTCTATACTATAGTATACTAAAAAGAATATTTTTTCTAGTTATTTACTAGAGTAGTGCAAAGAACAGGGACCTAGATTCTAGAGAATATATTTAAATAGAGGGTTTAAACATCTAGGTATTTAGTATAATATCTATATTATATAAAAGGTCTTTTTTACTTATCTATAATATTATTTAATATAAACTATAAATAGTTATTATTTAAAAAGTAGTAAATCTACTAGTTCCTCTATTACTACTACTACTTCTATAGGTATTAAAAAAAAGCCTTTACGTACAAGTTCTATTAGCAAATTTATTAAAACTACTTATAATAAAAATAAACTTTAGAATTCTAAATTTAAAACGTTAGATAGACTATTAGAAAACTTTAATACTATATAGAAATAGAAGAAGTAAATTATTATAGAGCTTAATATTAGCAACTCTAATGTAATAAATAGAGTAAAATTAGAAAAAAAACTATCTAAACTTAAATAAAAAATGTAAAGAGTGCGTAAAGCTATAAAATAATAGTTTTAAAATTAAAATAGTCTATCTATAAATATAGAAACTGCGCTACTAATAGATATAAACCTAATATTAAGTCTAGATAGTAGAAAAAGATAAAAAATAGAGATATAGTAGTTCTAAAATAGAAATAGTCTATCTATAAATAAAAAAACTAAGTTACTAGTAGATATAAATCTAATATTAAGTCTAGATAGTAGAGAGAGGTAAAAAGTAGAGACATAGTAGGCCTAAAATAAAAATAGTCTATCTAAAAATATAGATTTAGGTATAATAGTATATTTAAATAGTAAAAAAGTACCTAGAAATTTAATAGAGTTATAGCTATTTTAGTTAATAGAAATTAAATAGAAGAATATAGATATAGATAAACTTCTACCTATAAAATTAACTATTAGATAAATACTAAAATACGTGTAGATAGTTATAAAATAAAATAAAATATTATAAAAAATATTTCTTTCTAGAATAAGCTTTAAACTGTGCCTAAAGAGATTTATAGCTATATAAAATAACTAAGTACTATAGAACACTATATAAAATATAGAGATTCTATTATAAATAGCTTGCTATTTAGAAACAGCACTAGACTAAACTATTCTATTAAAAAGAATATAACTTTTATTTATAGTTAGATTATAGAATAAATTATATAGTACTATAGAGATAAGTAACTAGTATAATCTAAAGCGCTATTTAAAAATATAATAATACTTAGTATTATATAGAAAATAAAAACTAGCTTTAAAACTAATATAGATGTTAAAGTATTTACTCTAGACTATGTATATTAATAACCTAGTATATAGTACTACGTTTTTTTAGAGCTAGAGTTATTTAAAGGAAAATATAATATTAAAGGTATAGAGGGATTTAGCTAGAAAACACAATTAATAATTTTATAGACTAGATTAGAAAAAAAAAGTTAGAATAAAGCTATAGCGCTATATAATATTACTATTAAAAAAAATGCTTTTAAAAAAGCTTTTATAAAATATTTTTCTAGATATAAACTACTACTAGTTAAATATAATAACAAGTTAGCTGCACGTTAAGTTCTATATTAATAAAAGAAAAAATAGCTAGATATAGCTCTAATTAGATTAAAATCTATAAATTTATAGTAGAGAATTAGAAAAAATTCTAAATAGTTAAATTTTAAATAGTTTTTATAAACTAAAGTTATATCTATATATAGAGAGTTACACAGCCTTCTAGAAATAATAAATCTTTTTAATCTAAGTAAAAATTATAAAAGAGAAATTTAGAAACTTACTATTAGATAGTAGTAGAGAGTAAAAGCTTAATATAGAATACGCTTTATACTTAGATTTATATTATATAGAAAAAAATATTATTTAATATTAAATTATAGTAATACTATCTAGATATAGTTATCTATTATTATATATTTACTCTCTAATATTATAATATTTCTAATTCTAAACTACGTTTTTAAAAACGTTATTATTTTT
This sequence comes from Plenodomus lindquistii, assembly GCA_025504975.1. Taxonomy (NCBI): domain Eukaryota; kingdom Fungi; phylum Ascomycota; class Dothideomycetes; order Pleosporales; family Leptosphaeriaceae; genus Plenodomus; species Plenodomus lindquistii. The sequence goes on from JANUWI010000015.1 coordinate 923,659, forward strand.
TTTTTCTATATATTACGTAGATTCCTTTACATATTTCGCAGCTAAAGCTTAGTAATTCTTTTTTAAAATATAAATTAATATACTACTTAGGCTAAGTACTTTATAAATCTAGAGTAGAATATAAGTATCTATATATAACTAGTTAATAAACGTAGAATCTATATCTACGCTAACTTTAAATAGTATTTTCTTTACTATTAATTTACTACTATTAAAAGAGATAGTACGTATAAAGCTTTTAGTAGCCTTTCTATTTATTTAATTTATTATACTTCCTGTATTATAGAAATCCTTAGTTCTATTTCCTTTAAAAACTTAGTTTTTATCTACTAGAGTATTTAAAATACTTACTATCTTTTTAGACTTAGTATTAGAATTAGTATTTTTTTTATTTTTATTACCTATTTTAGCTATATTTACTAGATGCTAGGCTAAATAGTATAGATTATCTTTATACTTTATATATAAATAGTGTTTAGAACACGTATTTAAATATATAGCTATATCTAGTTTAAAGGTATAGCGTGTTTTACTTTCTAAATAGATATTATAGTCTAACTATTTAAAATATAGCTATCTAGGCTATAGCTCTATATTTTTAAATATTTTTTCTATCTTTTTTATTAGTATATTAGATTGCTTTAAGTTTTAAATATAGATCTATTTATTAAAAATAGAAAATAAAGTATATTTAAAGTTTTATATTAAGTGTACTATAATATTTTCTACTCTAGATTACTAATATATTAAAGCTAAGCTATAAAGCTTAATTTATATTTTATTAATAATTTTTTCTATACTAGAGATAGTTATATAGTCTAATTATTAGAGTTTACCTATTTAAAATAAACGCTTCTAATAGAAGATAAACTAGAGTATTTATATAGAGCTTTTATATAATAGTAGTAGTATTAGATGTTAGACCTTTTCTATTCTCTATTCTCTTTATAGAGTTATAGGGCCTTTATATTTTACTAGTATTTAAAGGCCTGCTTTATATTTTTATAGTAATAGAAAGAATTTAAGTTATATATTAATTTATATTTAAACTCTAATATTTTTAATACTTTTTTTACTTAGTTAAACGTACGTAGTTAATAATACATTAAGTAGTATTTATAAAGCTATAGAGATAGAGATAGAACTGCTTTAACTTCTAATAATTCTATTTTAAAAAACTTTTTTAATAAAATAGAGTAATAGCTTAAACGTAACTATAAATATATTAATGTTTTTAGCTTTAGAGTTATATCTACTTCTAACTATTTTACTACTTTAAAGAGTTCTAGTCTCTAATTAGAGTAACTAATTAAACTTTAGTTTTAATATTCTATAACCTACTATATCTTCTACCTTTCTATCTAAAAGAGATTTTAGTTATAAAAAGGGGCTAGCTAGCTTGTATACTCTAGTCTAGTATATAATTATTATAGTAATTATATTTATTAAAGCGCTGTAGAATAGGTAGTTAATTATTAAATTATTACTTTATTAATAAATATAGTATTATATTGCCTCTAAAGTACTATAGCTAATTATATAGATATATTAGAGTATTTTATATATAATCTAGGTTATAAAATAAAATATAAAGTAAAAGTAACTTTAAAAACGTATTTAGTAGTAGAATATTATAGAATTATTTTAATAGAAAACTATAGTAAGTAAACACTATATTAGCGCGCTACTATTAAAAATAAATTATAGTAGTATTATCTAAAAATACTTCTATAATAACATCTTTTTTTACGTACTAGAATACTCTATATACTAGAATATAAATATTATTTTTATATTCTAACTCTTTTCCCCCTTTATATTTAGAGTTATAGTTAGTGTTTTATTATTCTTTAGATATATAAACTTAAAACTCTAGCTAGTAGTAGTAAAATTATAATAATACTAATTATATTATTACTTATTTTATTTACTATGTATAACTCTGCTTTACTTTTACACCTCTATATAGCTATAGTTATTAATAAATCCTTAAGTATTAGTATATTAAAATAATAGCCTTTTTAAATAAAATTATTTTCTTTTATTTAGAAATTACTCTATCTATCTAAACGTACAACGCAAGTTTTTTTAAAATAAAAAATAGGTTAGGTATTTTAGTAGAATACTCTAGCGCGTTTATATAACTTTATATTAAATTTTATATTATACTAGAAATAATTAAGCTATATAGTTTTTTTTAAGCTTTTAAACTAGTATTATATATAAGCTATTTTAGATTTTAGTAAAAAGTACTTCTAAACTTTTTTAGACTTTATATTTATAATACTGCAGCGTTTAGCTCTGCCTTTTTTTAGCTTTATAATAGCTAATAATAGACTATAGTATTTCTTTTAGCTTAAAAGTAACTTTATTACTTAGTTAGTTTTTAATATTATAAACTCTAATTAACTAGTACTTTATACCTATATTATATATATTATACTATAAATAGTTTTTTAGGTATAGTAAGTATTATTACTATACTTAATATATTTACTAAAATTACTACGCTTTACGTCTAGTACTCTATTACTATAAAAAAGATAAAGAATAATATTAAATAAATTAGAAAAAAAGTTAGTAATATTAAACGCGTTCTAAAAAGTATTAAAAAGCTATTAGATAGACTATATAAAGTAAAACTCTCTACTATTTATAGCTTATTTAAGTTACTTAAGTAATATTTAGTAAAGCTATAGAAGCTAAAGAAAAAGCTAGAGCTAAGCAAGACTTATAAAGCTATAAGTAAGTTTAAAATATAAATTTTAAAGTAGCTATTTACTAGTAAGCAGGTAAAAAAGATTATAATAAATATAAATAGTTATAAATAAACCTTTACACTAGCGCTCTAAATTAATTAAACGTAAGTTTAAAATTTATTGTTTTTTAGTATAAAAAAAAGCAGCTAACTAACCTTTAGAGATCTAATTCTAGGCTTTAACTAAAAGTTTAATCTAATAGCTTATAATACTTATATTCTATATTAAAAGCTAGACTTAACTATACTATCTACTACTAAAAAGGCATTTTATAACTTTTATATAGAAAAATATAATATATAATATCTATTAAATACTTATACTAAGCTACTAGACTAGATTATAATATAGGTAAGTAATAAAAAAGATAAATTTATTTTCTAGTTTAGTAGTATAGCTAGTATAGAAAAGTTAACTATTATATAAATAATTACTTTATTATTTTCTAATTATAGATAACTAAAAGCAAGCTTTATTTTTAAAAAAGGTAAAGGTAAATATAGTAACGCTTTATAGTTTTTTACTACTATTACTAGCAATCTAGTAAAGTATAAACTAGGTATGCTAGCTAGAATTAGAAAAGCATTTAATAAAAACTTAGCTATTTTATAGAGAGCTTTAAAAAATTAGTTTAAAAAGCTAATTTTATAGCTACTTTTAGAAGTATATTAGACTAGTTAGCAGGGCTTAGCGCGTATTATTATTATAAACACGCTAGATAAATATAAATAAAAAAAAATATATAAGTAATTTTTTAGCTATTTATTTATATAAAAAACATCTAACTAGTACTATTATAGATTATAGTAACTAGTAGACCTAAACTCTATATTTACTTTAGCTTTAAAAAGATACTAAATAGTATATACTAAAATTTAGTTTTTTATAAAATACTAAAAAGTATAATTAAATATAATATCTACCTATTTCTAGAGTATAAATTTAATATAATTTAAAAAGAATATATACTATTTTTAGGCTAGCTAGTAAAAAACTAGATTTTTATACTAGTTAAGCTAGCTATGCTACTATTTATCTATACTTCTACTAGATATTAGTATATTAGTAGCAAAGAAAATAATTCTATAGCTTCCCTAAATAAAGTTTTATAGTATTATAAAGTAAACTTTTTATAACTAGATTAGATATACCTCTCTATTTTTAATTAGCTACTTAGTAAATAAAAAAAAAATAAAAAAAAAAAACATAGCTTTAGACTTTCTAAAATATTATAGGCAGTATTATAGCTCTAGAGAGTTTACTCTCTATTATTTTACTTATATGCCTTTTTTAACTTTTCTAAAAGAATATAAAGTATTAGTTTAACTCTTTATATTCTATTTTTAGTATTTCTAAAAGTAAAAATGTTCTAGTTAGGCTTTTATATTTATTCTTTTATAAGTTTTTTATTAACTTTTAAAAAAAGGGATAGAGCTAGTACTATAAAAAAAAAGTATATATAATAAGCTTATATTTTACTACTTTAAGCTTAAATCTAGGTAAAGTAGCTTTTATTAAGATATATATTTATAGACTCTAGAGTACTAAAAAGTAAAATTAATAATAGAATAGTTTCTAGTAGTTACTAGCTAAATTATAGTATACTTACTACTACTAGATTAGTTATTTTATATAGGCTTAGAAAAAGATACTTAATAAAAATACAATGTACCTATTTCTTTAGAAGCACCTTCTTTACTAGCTTAACGCTAAAAATTTTATAAAAGAGTTAAATAGATACGTTTATTTACTTAATAGCCTCTAGGCACTTCTATAAGTTTAATACTTAATTTATTTTAGTACTATACTAATATATAAAATAGCTATCTATAACTATTATTTAGAGTTTTCTATATAATATAAAGTAATTTATACTCTAGTTCTAGTATATACTTATAAATACGCTACTATAAATATATTACTCTATACTTATATTTATACTAAAGTAGAGTTTAATATAATAAACTTTTATAAACTAAGTACTAAAAACAGTTAATATACTAACTATAAAAAAGTAGACTAGAACGCCTATTATAGCACGCTAGAGGGCTATTACTTTTATATTAGCGTAGTAGTTTTTTTACTAAATAGGTAGATAGTTATATTAGTATTTAATAATAAAATAGTATAGCTATAGAAAGTAGTAATAAAAATATATTATAGTACGCTAAAAGATGGTTTTTCTTAGGTTATAGTAGTAGCCTTTTACTAAATAAATAGCTAGTTATATTAGTATTCTAGAATAAAATAGTATAGCTATAGAAAGTAGTAATAAAAATATATTATAGCACGCTAAAAAGCTATTTTTATATATTAAAGTAGTAGCCTTTTTACTAGATAGATAGCTAGTTATATTAGTATCTAGTAATAATATAGTATAGCTATAAAAAGTAGTAATAAAAATGCATTATAGCACGCTAGAGAGCTATTCTAACTATATTATAGTAGTAGCCTTTTTACTAGATAAATAGCTAAATATTTTAGTATCTAGTAATAATATAGTATAGCTATAGAAAGTAGTAATAGAAATATATTATAGCACGCTAGAGAGCTATTCTAGAGATATTAAAGTAGTAGCCTTTTTACTAGATAGATAGCTAGTTATATTAGTATCTAGTAATAATATAGTATAGCTATAAAAAGTAGTAATAAAAATGCATTATAGCACGCTAGAGAGCTATTCTAACTATATTATAGTAGTAGCCTTTTTACTAGATAAATAGCTAAATATTTTAGTATCTAGTAATAATATAGTATAGCTATAGAAAGTAGTAATAGAAATATATTATAGCACGCTAGAGAGCTATTCTAGAGATATTAAAGTAGTAGCCTTTTTACTAGATAGATAGCTAGTTATATTAGTATCTAGTAATAATATAGTATAGCTATAAAAAGTAGTAATAAAAATGCATTATAGCACGCTAGAGAGCTATTCTAACTATATTATAGTAGTAGCCTTTTTACTAGATAAATAGCTAAATATTTTAGTATCTAGTAATAATATAGTATAGCTATAGAAAGTAGTAATAGAAATGTATTATAGTATACTAGAGAGCTAGTCTAAGTATATTTTTAATATAATTTTTTTTTAATAGCTAGGTCCTCTATACTAATACTAGTAATATTTCTTTATTATTTTTTTTAACTATACTATTATTTTTTTAGTAATAAAAGTAGTTTTTTAATATTCTAGTATAGTACTAGTAGGTATTACGTAACTAGTAACGCTTTCTATAGCTTCTATTTAAGTATTAAATAATATAAATAGTAGTATATACTAATATAATCTATTTAGATTTTTTATCTAGCTATATAGTTTTATTTATAGTTTTATAATAATATAAATACGTTTTTACTAAGTCTTTTATATTAGTACAATCTCTTTATTTATTTTATAACTTTATTTTATTAGAGGAATAGAGATATAAAGAACTATATACGTAGGATATTTACTATATAAAAGCTTTAGAAATATAAATAAATATAAAAATCTTTTTAAATAACTAATTTAAAAGTGCTTAAATTATAATATAATACAATTAAACTTTAAATAGACCTATTAATTACTTTAAGTATAGCTATATAGCTACTAGAGATAGATTATATAGTGCTAATTATATTAAACGTGTAAAGTTACTAAGTATAATTTAAAGTATAAATTACTATAGTAATTATACGTAAATATAAGTATTATAGTAACTATAAAGCTAGATATAACTTACTATATTATTATTAAGTTACTAAATTAATTAGTAGCTAGCGTAGTTATATTAATATTTTAATTAATTAACTAAATAAATTAGCGCTAATTAGTTTTATAGTATATTTTTTTCTATTTTTTATAAATAGTATCTAATTTTATTAATAACTATTTAACTATAACTTATAAGTATTATTCTATTATAATAGGCTATTATTATTTACTACTACTTTTACTATTAAAACGCTTCTACTTCTACTTTTTCTACTTTTTTTTAAAAAAAAGCTACTTTTAATTTTTAAGTAGAGCTATAAATTCTATTTATTTAGTAAGTTAATAGTAAAGCGCGTATTTAGTAGCGTAATTTAAAGCTTACGCTTTAGTAAAAGCTATATTCTTTTTACTCTATAGTATATTATAAGCTTACTATTAAATTATATAAGCGCTATTACTAAGCTTACGCTTATAGTCTACTTTTAAATTAGTAGGTATAATAGCTTAAGAATATAAAATACTAAAAAGCGTTTAAATTAGTTTAAAAGTATATAGAAGTGTATATAGATTAAAAAGGTAAATAAATTATATTTTTATAAATTTTATATAAAAAAATAAAAAAATTATACCTCTATAGTTCTATTAAAAAAGTAAGCTATATAGAGTAGAACTTAGTAGTAGTTCTAGGCTTTTATAGAGTTTTTTTGTTTCCTCTACTATATTAGCACGTAGGTAATAGTAGAGTAGAGACTTTTATAAAATTTAAACTAGATATAGTATAGAGGTAGTTTAGATAAAAATTAGTATAGTTTTCTATTTTTAATAAATTTATATAAAAAAAGATAGAAGTAGCTTATAAAAAGGCTTCTATAGCTAAAAGTTATTATTATAATAGAATATAGCTTTATTATATTACTCTCTACTTTAATTTAGATAGTTCTATTTCTAAGTATTCTCTATATAACCTCTATATAAAGTCTATTCTAGAATTATTATTTTATTAAAATAAATGTAACTTTCTATTTACTATTTATTAATAATTATTATAATAACTACTAAATCTAGTAGTTACTCTAGTAGAATATAATAGTTTTTTAAGTATTATAATTTTTTTTTACTTTTTATACTCTATACCTTTATTATATATACTCTATTACTACTTATTATTACTTTTAATACTAATACTAAATAGCTTTTATAAAAATATTTATTTCTATACCTCTAGGTATATACTTTTTAGCCTATTAAATTTTTTACTTACGCTCTATCTAGGCCTAGTTCTATAATAAATTTAACTTTATATATTTATTTAAATTAGTAGGCTTAAAAAAGTATGCTTATTATATACTTCTAAATAAAAAGTATAAACTAGTAAATAACTATTTTTTTTTACTAGTTTAAAGCTTTTTCTAATTTTTTTAGATGCCTATATATATAGAACTAGAATATAATTAAATTATAGTAGCGCTTTATAATTTTAAAAGCCTTACTACACAAGCTATACTAGCTAATAAAAATAAAATAAAAAAGTTTAAAGCTAAACTAGTAGATATAAAAGCTATAGCTAGCTTAGCTATAAAAACGTTAGTTTCTATAGTATAGGTAGTAACTATATAGGTTACTAGTTTTAGCATAACTAATATAATACTAGTAACCTACTATATATAATAAAAAAAGTTTTAAAGTCTATATAAAAAGGTTTTAGACTTATACTAGAAAATATAGCTTTTTTAGAAAAATATAATAGCTTTAGCTACTACTTTTTCTAGAGAAGCTTTAGGTTTTTCTAGTAATAAAAAGAAATATAGGCATATTTATAAGTAATAGAAAGTTTTTAAAGTGTAAAAGCGCTAAAAACTCTAAATTAGATAAAATACGTAACGCTTTTAATAGTAACGTAAAAGTTAAAAAGTTATAGTAATAAATAGATAGGTTCTAAAAAGCTTTTATATCTATTTATAATAGTTAGTTTACTAGACTAAATATTTTATTAGTAAAGGCTATATACTAGTTTTATATATTAGCTACAATTTATATATATTAATAATAAAAAAACTATTAGATTTATAAAATATAATTATTTACTAACTATAATATATTTTTTATTTTTTTTATATCTAAAGCTATTTATATAGTACCTAGAGAGGTTCTAGATAGTTAGAATACTTCTAGTAAAAGTTTTATAGTTTATAGAAAAAATCTATAAAGTTAAAGGCTAGACACTAGGTTAAATCTAGATTATATTCTATCTAGCTAGCTCTATATTTTAGCTTATTTTAAGTAAGCTTACTAGTAAAAATATTATTAACTTTTTATTTCTCTACACTTTATATAGAAGTAGCTAGTAGTAGCTTTAAAACTTTTTATTTTAAAAAAAAGTTATTAGAATTTTTATAAAAAATATTAGGTATAAATATATTATATATTTTAAAGCCTAAAGAGAGCTTAAATCTATAGAAATACTTTATCTATCTAAAAACATTAAAAGAACCTTTTTATAGTTTAGACAGCTTTTAGCTAGGTTTTATAGTTAATAGGTTAATAGTAGAAAAATAAACTTTATTTCTAATTCTCTAGTTAATAGAATAGTAATAAGTATTAATAGTAGAATATATTTAGTTTTATACTTTTTCTATATTCTTTTTAGCTTATTTCTAAATATTATATATTTAAATAGCTAGATTATAAGCTTTCTAGTAGTTAAATTTCTTAATAGAATTAGCTACTTTTAAATAGTACAAGTTCTAGCTCTATTAGAGTTTAGAACTATATAGAAGCTAGTATAGAGCTATTTCTATTTATATATATAGAAATATTATCTAGACTTAGTCTATAAATAGAAAAAGTTTACTTTAGTTATTATAGTAGTATATTATAAATAGCTATAGGCGTTAGTTAGTATATTTATTTATAATTTTAATTTAGCTATTAGTTTATTTATAATAAATAGTAAAAAGCTATATTTTAGTATTTATAATCTAATAGAATTTAGACTAGAATTAGAAAATAAACTAGGCCCTATAGTTAAAAATAATACTTTTAAAAATATATTTAAACTAGTATACCTATTATATAAATAGTTAAATAAAGCTTTTAGTATTTATTATTTTATAGTATAGTATTATAATTATTTATTTAAAAAGTTAATTAATAATTACTAGAATCTAATTATAGCTATATTAGTTTTTAGAGAAAAATTTAAAATTTATAATAAAATATTATATAGGTTTCTCTAGAATTAGTAAAAAGTAAAAAAACCTTTATATTTAGATTTATTTTAGATAGAATTTTTAGTAGGTAACGTAGTTACGCACGTACTATTTATAAATAGCTTTTATTTTTTTCTAGTAGTATTATTATATAAGTAACTAGTAAGTTTTTATAGTACTAAAATAGACTTTTAATACTTAATTATATACGTTTTTAATTAGTTATATATAGAGTAGTAAGTCTAGAGAAATATAAAAGCAGTTACTATAAAAAAAAAGTCTATTATCTATTTAATACTAGAAAAGTAGTAAAAAGCGTTTTTTTTTAAAAAACTATTAGTTCTCTTTTAATAGAGCTTCTATTAGTTCTAAAAAATCTAGTAATATTATTAGAGTTAGTTAAAAAAAAGTAATAGTTATTTATAAAAAAAACTCTAAATATTACTTTACTAGTTTAGAGTTAATATAGCTATATAGCCTAGCTAGGTTAAAAAAAACTAAAAAGTAATTATTTTACTAGGCTACTTTAAAATTCTTTATATTTTATTTTTATTAACTAAAAATATCGATGCGTTTATTACTTTTACCTAGAGTATATTTAATTTAGAAGTTAAAAAAGACTATAAACTTAGCCTAGTTAGCTTATTATTAATTTAGAACTTTTATATTTATTAAGTACTTTAAAGATTAATAATTAGTATATATTTAGATTTAGTACTAAACTAAAGTTAGTTTAGCTTTCTATTTTTTAAAAGTAGTAATAATAGTAAATAGTTTTTTATTATATATTTTATAATTAAGCTCTACTCTAGTAAGTATTTTACTATAAAAGGCTATAAAATATTATTTACTATCTAGGTGTTTTTAAAATATAATTCTAGCTACTACTCTATTTAAAGCGTTAGTTTCTAGTTTTATATTATAATTAGAATTAAAGTAGTATAGAACTAGAATTACTAGAAGTAAAAACTTTAGCCTTTTAAAGCTATTTTAGTAATTTTTAGTTAATATAAATAGAGTTAAAAGACTTTATAGAGCTATTATTAGCTTAGCTACTTATAAAAATTTAGAGATAAATTATCTATAAAATCTAGTAAACTCTAGAAAAAATTTAATACCTATTATAGTAGTAGGTTAGACCTAGTTATAGAGTACTTCTACCTTTTCTAAATCTACTTCTATTTCTTTATTAATTAAAATATATTCTAAATACTTAGTTTAAGTAATATAGAATTTACTTTTTTTAATTACTATTTATAGTTCTACTTTTTATAGTCTTTCTAGAATAAGCCTAACGTGTTTTTAATAGCTCTAGACGTTTTTAATATAGATAAAAATATTATTTAAATAGGTAATATAGAAATTATCTAAATAATCTATAAGTATATTATTTATATACTTTTAATAGGTAAAAAGGCTATTATAAAAGCTAAAAAAATATACTATACACTTATATAATCTATAGTAGGTATAGAAAATAGTATATTTTTTAAACTCTAGATTTATATAAATTTTATTAAAAGCTATTTAAATATTAGACTTAGTAAAAATTTTAGCTTTATTTAAATAGATTAGTAAGTTATCTATTTTTAAAATTAGATAGGCGTTTTTTTAGGTAAGCTAGTTAAACTTATAGTAGTTAATATAGATATAAAGTAACTTATTAAATTTATAGATATAGAGAATAAAAAAAGTAAAAAAGCTATAACTAGTCTCTATAAATCTTTTCTATAAATTCTTCTAGACGTATTTTTTAATAGCTTCTAAATTTTTAGTATTTTACTTATATAAAAAGCTAAAGTTATTAGATAAAAGTTTATTTAAAATAATTTTATAGTTATATAGTTAGTATTCTAGTAGTTTTTCTATAGCTAATAAACTAAATACGTTCTAATACTACTAGTAGTAGAAAAAAAGTTAGTTCTAGATTAAATAGTTATTTTTTTAAACATTTTCTCTATTATAATTTTTAAAAATCTAGTTAATTTTATATAGACTAGTAGTAAAAAACTTTTTTCTTATATTAAAATAGAAAGTATTAGTAGAAATAATAGCGACTTAGAGACTAGAAAAGGTTTTAAAAGGTTTTTAAAGTAGGTCTAGTTTTTATATCTTTAAAGAAATATTCTAGTATTATAAAGCTTTAAAAATTCTATAAATATAATTAATTAAAAAGTATAGACTACTAGTTTTCTAATATAACTTTTTTTTCTATAAAGTGTTTTATTTTTTAATATTAAAAGTAATATACTTTTTTAGTATTTTTTAATAGAGTTATATAAAAATTAGAGGAGTAGAGATATAAATTTTAGAGTAAATAGCTAGCTACTATAACTAGAACCTATCTATATCTAGTAGAATTTTAAATCTTTTTAACTATTATATCTCTATAGTTATATTCTAAACTTCTAGATTAAATATAATAAATAGGTATTTAGAATTTTTTATCTATTTATAATTATATAAAAATAGATATATTCTATAACTAGTAAAAAGATTTAGTTTTTAAACTCTATAACTATTACTAGGTAGAGTAGTTTTTAAACTTTAGTAATTTTACACCTACGTCTAGATTATATAAAATAGTAGATATAAAAAAATAGAAACTTTAAAATAGCTTTAAAAAATTAAAGTTTAATAGATTATAATTTTAATTTAATTCTAAATAGCGTAATACTTTTAGAACTATTTATTTTTTATTTAATTTTTTTCTAGATCTAGTATTTTAGCAGCGTTATAATATTAGTTAGAGTAATTTTTAATTATAATTTCTTTTATTTATAGTAATAGATATTTATTAGCGTAGTATTCTAGTTTACTATACTTATAGTAGTTACCTAGTACCTTTTTAGAAGCTAGAGTAGCTATTACTTACTATAGAGGTACTATAGTAGATTATAGAAAAATTTAAAAAGCTATATATAGTACTATATTTTCTAAAGTCTCTTTTTAAAAAGTACTTAAACTAGGTTATATTATAGTTCTAGCTTAGAATTTAGTAGTACTATTATAAAAAAGAGTTCTAATAATGTATATTTTTTAGATAGGTTTTTTTTTTAAATTAAAAGTAATAAAGTGCTCTATTATATTTAGAAAAAGGTTATTCTAGATATACTTAAACTTTTAACTAGAAATATATAGGCTAGAAGTTATTTTTATTTATATATAATAAATTTATTATAAATATAGTATATATTTTTTTATAGTATAGTTTAAAAAATATACTTTAAAAGTAAAGAAAGTTTTATTTTTTTTTTATATATAGCTAGTTAAAAGTATTATATACTTTAGCCTGTTTATTACTAGTAATAAAGTATTTATTAAATATAGCTATTATAGCTTTTATAGAAAAAAAGTAGTTAGCTTTATTATTAAATAAATATTAAAGTTTAAAATATTTTTAGCTAGACTAGAAATACTACTCTAGACTAGTACTATATAAGTACGCTTAGAATAGTAGTAATTACTATTAATTTTAAATTAGTCTAGTATTTAAGCTTTCTATTATCTATAGATAAAGTCTTTTCTATCTAATAGTTTAGAAATAGAAAAAGTGCGCTTTAATAAATGTAGCTTTTTAAAAATATAAAAAAAAGCTTTAGAAAGTAATCTAGTTAACTAGTAATATTAATAAATTTAAAAGTTTTTAGTAAAAAATAAAAGTAAGTCTAGAAATAAAGTTAGATAAAAAAATTTTTTTTTAATAAATTTTATTTTAGTTTATAAAGCTACTAATTTAGTGTGTAGCTAGGCTATTATTTCTATAGTATTATTAGAAATTATAGTTAGTAAATTTCTAGATTCTACTAAAATAGGTCTAGTTTATATTTAACTCTAATTATTTTTTAATTAGCTAGTATTAGTTATTTTCTATACTTTAAATATTTAATAAATTTATAAACTTTCTATAAAAGCTAGTTATTTCTTTTTATTTTTTAAAAAGTAGAATTTATTATTTTTTAATAAAAATAGGTATTAGCTTTACCTCTAATTCTACTAGATTATTAGTAGTCTCTAAATCTCTACTTTAGCGCTATCTAACGCGATTTTTTTAAAAGTAATCTAAGCTAGTAATACTATAGAAATTTAAATCTATAGGCTTTAGTTAACTAGAGATTTTTAAAGTCTAGTTTTAGAATTATTAATAGATCTATTAGTATTAATTAGAGCTTAAACTAGAAAAGTTTTAAAGGCTAGTTAACTAAAAGATTTAAATAATTTTTTTAAATAAATTAGTAATATTATATAAGCTATTACTAGTAAAAAAATAATTTTTTTATAATATAATAGTTTAAAAATATAAAGTACTAAAAAGTGTTTAAATTAGTTTAAAAGTATATAAAAATACGCGTAGATTAAAAAGCTAAATAAATTATATTTTTATAAACTTTATATAAAAAAATAAAAAAATTATATTTTTATAGTTTTATTAAAAAAGTAAGCTATATAGAGAAGAATTTAGTAGTAGTTCTAGGCTTTTATAAAAAAAAAAATTTTCCTCTACTATATTAGCACGTAGGTAATAGTAGAGTAGAGATTTTTATAGAATCTAGACTAGATATAGTATAGAGGTAGTTTAAATAGAGGTTAGTATAGTTTTCTATTTTTAATAAGCTTATATAAAGAAAGATAGAGGTAGCTTATAAAAAAGCTTCTATAGCTAAAAGTTATTATTATAATAGAATATAGCTTTATTATAGTAAAACGTTTTTTTTTATAGCGCTTTAACTACGCGTACTAAGCACCTAGTTAACTTTACTTTTTTTATACATAAAACTTTAAATCTATTAGCTAATACTATTATTATAGTTTGTAATAATTATTTTTATAAACTCTAACTACTTATTAGTTGCAAAGCTATCTAGTATTTTAAGCTTAATATTTTTAAATAGTTTTTTAGAAAAGTTTTACTTTTTATTTACTAGCTCTAATTTAATAATTAGGGCGCCTATTATAGTAAGTTTATAATAATAGAAAGTAATTAATAGTAGCTATAATTAATAGAGCTAATTAAAAAGTTATAAATAAAAGAATATAGAAGTAAAGTAAATTATAATTAATAAAGGTAAAGTAGAATATTACTTTACTATATAAACCTATACTTATTTATTAATAATATACCTACTAAATATTATATAGAGCTTTATTTAATTATAATAGGCTATATAGAAGTTAGACTAGGCTATAAATTATACTATCTAAAAGTATAGAAAATTCTATAGCTAGACTACTATTATTATAATACTTTATTATATATTTACTCTACTAAATTACTTTATAGTTTAGTACTACTAAAGTTCTATTTTTACTACTATTTTAGAAATTTCTTTAACTTTTATATTTATAGCGCTTATATTACTACCTATAGTTTCTAATCTATTATAGTAACTACTATTTAATTTATAATCTATTTTTAAAAATATTAACTTAATAATTATAATTAATTATTATAATAATAGCGCGTACTAAGTAAACTACTAGTAAATTTACTAGTAGTAAAAGTCTTTTTAAAAGTCTAGCTTTAAAAGCTACGCGTATAGCAAAATCTATACTACTAAAAGTAAAAAAGCTATACTAATATAAACTAGAGAGTTAGTTATAATAGTCTATTATTATATTATTCTACTAATATTACTTAGCTATTACTTTTTATAAAATCTATAGATACTAGAAGTATACTAATCTCTTTTTTACTAAGCTTCTATTTAGCTATTTTATATATAAAATTACTACTAGTTATAGGTAAAACTTGCGTTTTTAGGCTAAAATACTCTATATACTATAGAAAGCTATAAAGTTATTTATAGTTAGCTATTTTAAAAGTATATTTTATAGTTTATAGAATTATTTTCTCTAGTTAATAATATTAGACTACTAGATAAATGCTATCTATACAAAGTAGGTAATAATTTAAAAAAAAACTTACTTTTTATAAAGTATTACTACTATAAGTTTAGAATAAAGTATATATAGATAGCTAAAAAAAGGTACTTTAGTTATAGATAGAAATATATAATCTATACTAGTTATATTCTATTTCTAAAAATAATTTAAGTTAATAATACTTTATAATAATACTACGTAATAATAATTTACCTAAGAATATTATCTACTATATAATATATAGAAAGGTAATATTATAAAAATTACTACTTATTTAAATTTAACCTAATCTAGTAGAGATAACTATACTATAACCTATAGTCTATATAACCTAACTATTATTTAATCTACTTTTAGCATAAAAAAATTATAGTAGAGGTTAGATTAGAGTTAGGTTATTACGTAATATAATCTAATCTCTATCTAACTTCTATCTATTTACTAGCCTAAGTAAAAAGGCGCTTATAGTAGCAGTTCTAATTATAATATAGATAGGTTATTAGTAAGTTAGTTAAGTTAGGTAAATTAAAAAGTTAAGTTAATAGAGTTATCTTTTACTTAGTAAGCTAAGCTAGTAGTTAGTAGGGCTTGGTTAAATATTAGTTAGGTTAACTACAGCTACAGCATTACGTGTCCTACCTTAGTAATCCTTGGTAGGTAATGCTAGGGCTGTTTATTGCAGCTAGGAGAAAGAACGGCTAGCAGAGTACGTGTAGTTATGGTCCAGGCGTAATCTGACATGCTCTCTACCAGGTACAGTGTGTATCACGGCATGGTTAAACGGACCAATGGCAGCGTTGAAGGACACTGACCGGTAGCCGCGCCACTTTCATGCACCTTTCATCCTTTGCTGATGTGCATCCTCAGCCTGCGCGCCTTAGCGCATCATGGGGGCTGAGATAGGTATTTTGGATTGATAGTACGCTCTGCTCGGTCTCTTTCCTTATGTTTCGCGCCCGCTATTGTACTTCTTGATACTTAGGTTCTATTGCGATGTCCTCTATTTCTGACCAAGGTGACCGAGAAGAGTTTCCAAATCTCAGCCCAAGACTTTCGAGCGCACACGCCAGCAACCGTTTTTGGGAAGCCTCCAGGTTACTCTCTCCAGATGCATCGCATTTCATCTCTCCCAAACCTGAACGAGATGACACCGCCGCTGGGAAGCACGTTCTACCGGACGTGAAACCTGACGTTGAAGCATCGCTTCCAATTGAAGCGGCGCCTTCAAGACCGATCAGCATCAAGGAGATGAAAGATGCGGCATCTACACATCATCCTCGTACCACGCGCTGGAAGTATGTTGGGATGATTGTAGGCTTCCAGCTTGTAGGTCAGTATACTCACGCATGTATGACGCTGATGATCACTTTTGACCTTCTGCAGCTCTTCTAGCGGCTCTTGGACATTACCTTCTTTTTCGGAACCTGGACGGTACCCTCACTGACACCAATCATCTTACGCAATCCCAAGTTTCTGCGGTTTCCATACTATTAACGACCGCTTTCAAGGCTGCGCTGACCGCGAGCATCGGCATCTGCTTCGCGCAACATCTTTGGTTCGTACTCAGCGGAAAAGCCACATCGCTTTCCACGATCGATAAGCTTTTCGTCCTTCGCACCAACATACTAGCAATGTGTCACCCACGCAGCATCTGGAGGGCACCGCTACTCTTCCTCATGGCTCTGCTCGTCTGGTGTCTTGGAATCGCAACCATCTACCCCCCAGGTGCATTGATCGTAACATTTGAGGCGCACATGTTCACTGAGAACTACAACATGTCTGTCTTGAACCCGCCAGTTCCCCAAAATTTGGACCTAGCCGCGAACGATACGTTTCCCACATTGGGTAGTCCAGGCCTTATTACCATGAATGCTGATGAATATTTCCCCAGACAGCGGGCCTTCATGTACAGGTATGTCAATTGGTTAAAATCGTTTTGGTTTCTAAAGATTGACCATTAAGCGGGCCAAAGGAGACCTTGGTCAATGTTGCACAGTCTATTGTAACCAACAATCAAATGTTTAATTTGGTTGTGCACCCAGGGGAAAATTCCACTTTCCATCTGAAGTTTAGAGGACCACAACTTCGATGCACTACCTCTCGTTTCAACGGAACTATTCCATTGGAATACAGAACGCAAGGCAGCGACGAAATAAATGATGACGCAATGACTGGATTGGTGTTCGTATCGCGCTGGGATCCGAAAGATTTGTCATATTCTGTTACACAGCAACAGATTCTCAACTTTACAATGCAGCGCGATTCCGATAACGTCACAAGCTACAACGCTATTGTCGAAACATCCAAGCAGACTTGTGAAGCCGTTTCTGCTCTGTTCTCTATAGAGGTCACGTTCCCACGTGGCGTTCAGACGGTCCAAGTCTCAATGAACGATATTAGGCCAATGCCGACGAGCAAAGATATCTTTGACAAGGAAGATAGCGGGCTCCCAGGAATATGGTTGGTTCTACCACCTGAGTCACCGGCACTAGAGGACTGGCGTCAAAGAATACTTGCTGCATTGCCAATTTCCAACGAGTGGGCACTATTGGATGCTCTGGGATCGGTGCTCGCAGGAAAATTCTACGAAGACTCGCCACGTGCGTTTCCTGATGATTGTCAAGAAATCAGTAATCCGAACAACGACACAAAGCTATACGACTGCTGGGGCTGGGGAGGATTTACCCCTTACAATCCCGCGAATTTTAGTAGTAAGATTCGTGCTCCAATGTAACATGACGTCGCGCGGTCTAATGAACACGCAGCCCCTCTAAAGGGAACCGTTTTCGAAACAGCTCGGTTCAAAGATGATAATACTGACTGGTATTTTGATCCCAGAACTGCTTTGAACATCACAGAAGAACTTCTTAACAGCGTGTTAACCAATATTACGCTCTCCGTTCTCTCCCTCGAGACGTGGTGGGATATGGTCCTAGTAAACACCACCCGCTACCGAAGCACCTACTCCTTCGCCAACCCCCTTAATCTCATCCTTCCCTATTCTATCTGTCTCTTAGCCGCTGCGATCTTCGCCGTCATTGCCATCTGGTCATTGTGGCAGAGCGGCACTCCCGCGGCGGACGGCGGCTTCTTGCAGATCATGATAGCTACTAGAGGCAATACGGAGATGGAGAGACTGACGCTGCGGGAGAGATTAGGAGGAGTGGATGATATTTCGGAGGAGCTGAAGAGCTTGAAGATCCGCTATGGCGAGTTGGTTACTGAAAACGTGTTGGGAACTGAGGGGAGGAGGTTGGGTTTTGGCACCGCGGAAGAGACACTGAGCGACAGGAAGGGATGGCAGTGAACTGAATAGGTAGGGCCCAGGGGCATATAGGATTCTTCGACATAATTTGGAGGTAATGGTGGCGCCTGTATACTTCAAGCGAGGTAGATCTCTATGTTATTACTCAAGCGCATATAAGTCCTAATGTAGCGCGGCTTGAAAAACATGATGTTTAAATGGTGATTGGAAGACATGCAAACGTACATAGGTAGTGGGAAAGCGCACGGTTGTTGTGTGATCGATCACACTACAGTTCTACGATCATTAATTTGAAACTTTGCGGATAGAAGGAGAGTAAGAAAATAGTATTACTACGTTGGCCACGTACGCGACGTATGACTGAGACTGGAAGTCTGACTGAAGTCTAAGGGAAATAATCAGCTAGCTTGTACCTTACTAAAGACAACCGAATACATGGAGGCTTAGGAGAGATTATAAGACCATATCAACCATAGGCCAGAGCTTCGCGCAGAGTGTTGAACGCGCAGGGATGCTGAGCGGGAAGGGTCTATCCTCTTCGCAAGAACTTCACATACCGCGAATTGGGACTCACTTGTCAAGCCGTGCTTTCTACCATCTTCGCGATAGACCAGAAAGGAAGATTGAATGCTGGCATCGCGCCGTCAGCACATGTGAGACCTATCTTAGTACGCCTTGTTCCGCTCAAGTTTCCTGAGACTCCTGTTGTTATTCTAGCGATCATGTTTAAATACTAACTCCAACCTCTCCTCCGTCTCCCCTCTTCCTGGACGCTCACGGTGGCCACTCTAATGCCTACACTCTCGCGAAACGTCTCCATTGAGTCGAGACTGACCGAGATGTGTCCAAGATCACCTGGATTCCTGCATTGGAGTGCTAGCATGATAAGTTCTATAACTAAGTTGTAATACCTGCAAGGATATCAAGGTGTTTAGTAATACGGGATGGAGTAGATCAATCAAGTAGATAGACAAGGATATCATTCAGGGATCTTGGATAGACGAATCGTTACCCTCTCCTCTATCTAAGCAGGACAGGATTTATACCCTGTCCTCGGCCCCACTCCCGTGCCCCTCGAGGCGACGTGTCCTGAGGTGGGGAGCCGAGGGCCTATATACTCTGGTACAGAGCGGGGTAACCCAGCCTAGTCCTTAGTGGACTGTTATGGCCTAGTCTAGCTTGGATGGCAGGGAAGCCATCTGGAGGCCTAACATAAGTTCTAGGCTAGGGATGTGTAGCTAGTTGTGTTAATATAAATAAGATATATAAGGGTAATTATGTAATATATAGTAATAACTACTACTACAAGTTAGAATAATACTTATAAAAAGCTGTAGCTAAAGCTAAATAAGTATTATTCTATTCTAGGGCGCTAAATCTAGTATTATAATATACTATGTCTATACGTATAGTACACGTAATTTTATAATACACGCTAAATACTATAATAGCTACCTATAGAAATAAGGTTATTAAGCTATGTATAATAGTTACTAGAATATAATAGTACTATTTTATAAGTATTATAGGCGCTAGAAGCGTCTAGAAAATACTATAGTAAAGTATTACTATTAGATATAAAAAGAAAACTGCTTATAACTTTTACGTTAAGCTAGTAATAATAGCGTATTTTTTAAATAGATAGATAAAAAAGTATTTATAAATAGCGTAAGCATATTAATAATACTATTTAATAGCTAATAGCAATATATATAAAGATTGTAGTCTAATTAAATTTAAAGTACCTTTTATTTATTCTAGTATAAAGAGTATTCTATTATATAGAGAGAGACGTTATACTACTTTTCTTCTATTTTTACCTACCTTTTTATATTATTAGTACTAAAACTTAAGATTTGCAGGATTATTATAGAATAGATTTTAAATTTATAGTATTAAGTATATTATTTAACTAATCTATATATATAAACGTTTTATAGTTTATATTAGAAGTCTATTTTACTTCTACTATAAAGGTTAGTCTGCTTGTTTAAAGTAAATAGAATAAACTAACTATATTAAAACGCTTTACTTTTTAAATTAGGTTTTTAGTACTATAGAAAAAGATATTCTATTCTCTAGAGCTAACTACGCTTAATCTAGCTTATATTAATAATATTTATAATCTACTTTTATTTTATATAGCTTTAAAAATTCGCCTAGGTATATAAGTAATTGTTTAAGCTAAATAGATATATAAATATAGGTATATAGACTATATACTATTATTATTTATAAATTTAGTAGTAGTATATTAATAGGTCTAGATAGCTAATTACCTATTACTATATTAGTTATAGAAGTAGTATATATAAGTGCCTATAGTAGAAAAGTAATATATTTAAACGTAGTAAACTTATTTAGGCTAAAAAAGCTTTTTTTTTTATTTATACACCTAAAGCGGCATACGTTTAATTAGTTATCTTTCTAAATAATTAAAGTTTTAAGTTATAGGTGCAGTAAATAAAAACGCTCTATTATAATATTTATATTTGCAGTAATAGAATTAAAATTATAAGTGTATCTAGCCTGTATCTAGAGGTGTTTAAAGGCTCTAAAGTTGCCTAATAAGACAAAAAGCCTATTATAAACATGGTTTTTAGACGTAAAGCCCCCTTGCCTAACAAGTAGGGTTATGTTGCTAATTAAGGAGCTGTTAAACTTTCTAAAGCTGAAATAGTGAATATAGTCGTGTTGGAGACAATCAATCTCGACCGATTCGAGACCTGGAAAGGTGAACCAGTGGGCGGCGACGCTCTTAGATACAATCCTGAGAACCTTGAGTCTTGGGAGAATGGGCATAGCGGGGAGACGTGGAGAGTGGGGGTGATCGGTCACTCGCACTTTGTCGACGATTTGAGACAAGTTCGCGGGCCCCATGGTCGCCATGATGTTGAGTCTATGGATGTACTGGGTGACCTCCGGGCGAGAGATGAGGAACTGGATCAGATTCGGGGTGTCGATGCCAGGATCACTAATGACGACCCTGCGGAAAATAGTCTGTTGGCCAAGGGCTGCAAGGCGAGAGGAGACTTGACACAGGGTGCTGAGGTCATGTTTGTTGAGATACTCAGATACTTGAACAAGCAACTCATCGGGGAGGATCATGAGACTCGGCATGGTAATTGAAATAGAAGAAGTGTGGAATTAACGACAGGTCAGCCTGCCCTTTGACACCTATGTCGAAAAGAAAAATGGCGTAGACGCCTTTGGTAGAGTCGAAGTTCGAAGGGACGTGGCAAGCATCGTATCCGTTGGTGTCGATTCTGTTGCGGAAGTCTCGCGAGAGCACACTAGAACAGAATGCTTGCCCCAGAGTAACATGTCTGCTAAGAGGACTGCCCCCAATATCAGTAACCTTGACCCGGATAGCGACCCTACATTGCGTGTCGATAGGAGCCATCACCGTCCTTATGCGCGAATACCTAGGTATATCAAGCGAGCAGGAGATACGGTAGATTGATTACTGCCAGGATTGAGTGCGCGGTGCTTATGGAACAAGTAAAGGTCCCCGTTCGCGTTGTTCTGTGTGTGCGCGAGGAATTGATGGCGGGCGTGAGGTGTTGGTCGATAGAGGCGCTGCAATTTTCCAAGGGGCTGCTCTGCGGCAATTGCTTGGCGTACGCACAGCCATAAGCCCTTCAGCTATGCTAAGCAGATCACCCCGCCCCGGGCTGTGCCGAGGTCCACGATCAGCGGTGGCGCCCTATCAACACGTAAGCGCAACAACGGATAGGAGGCTAATTATGACACACCTAACAATAGGCTTACGAGATGATATGTAACTTCTTTAGTATGTCTATAACAGTCCTGCACTAAGGGGACATTATTATGTGCGAAGTCAAAGCTCGCTGTAATATAAGCAGGGACGACGATAATGCGCACGTATTCTTAAGGTAACGTCCCTCCCTAAGTGCTAGGACACCCGCCGTGCTAGAACAAATAAGGGGTACTTTAACTTTTAGCGCTTTGTTTTCTTTGTATACTCTAACAATTACTATAATTCTATATTAGCAATATACTAGAGCTATTTATAAGCTTATTCTAATACTTCTACCTAAAAATTATGTTAGTATTACTACTTTTTTTATAAATGTTACAAATAACCTTTATTACGTGTATAACAGCGTTGCTCTACTATTATACTACTTTAAAGCTTAGATAACCTGCTACACGTATAGAAGATTAGTATCTAGCTCTAAAAACTTTCTATTAGTATAGAAAGCTATAATTAGCTTTATACCTTCTATAATACTTAAAACTATATAGAGTTACTATATAGATTGCTACTTTAGCTAGTAGTAATATAATTATCTCTAATATAATTTACTAATTATAGCTAAAGGCTTGTAGCTATACTTAGCTTTACTTTTTATATAGAGTAAAGCTTACTCTAAAAAATAGTAAACGTATAATATAGCTTTAAATAGTTCTATAATACTATATCTTATCTAATAAATTATAGATATATTTAAACTATTATACTATACTATATATAATTAGATAGAATAATATTTATATAGTATTTTATTTATTTTTTAATTATATACATTATAGATAGATAAGTAGGTTTTAGTAAAATATACTTCTAAAGCCTTTCTAGCTCTATACTACCTATAATATAGTAGTATTTAGCTATATTAGCTTTTTTAGCTTTATATAGCTAATAATAGATTATAGTACTACTTTTAGTCTAATAGCAGCCTAGCTACTCTATTAGTCTATAATAATATAAAGCGTAATTTACTAGTCTACTTTTTTACTATTATAGACTTTACTTTATAAATAGCTTTTTAGGCGTAGTAAGCGTTATTATAGTAGTTAATATATCTACTAAAATTATTTTACTCTACTACTAGTACTCTATAGCTATTAAAAATATAAAGAATAATATTAAATGTATATAAAAAAAGGTTAGCAATATTATTTATATTCTAGAGAAAATTAGGTAGCTTTTTAATAACTAGAATAAAACGCAGCTTTCTACTACTTAAAGTCTTTTTAGCTTATTTAAATAATACTATAAGGAGCTAAAAAGCTTAAAAGTAAAACTAGATCTAGAAAAAACTTATAAAACTATAAGCTAGTTTAGCTTCTATACATTTAAATAGCTATTTATAAGTAAATAGATAGATAAAGTTATTCTAAACTTAAAAAAATATAAATAGACATTTAGTTTAGTACTATAGGTTAATTAGATATAAGCTTCTATACCTAGATATATTATATATAGACCTAGCTTTTTACTAACTATATAGAGTTATTATATTTAATATAGACTAGAAGCTAGATCTAGCTAAACTATCTATTATAATAGGCGCTTTATTTAATTTCTATAATAAAAAGTATAATATATAATACCTACTAAATACCTATACTAAGCTACTAGATAAAATTATAATATAGATAAATAATAAAAATAGTAAGTTTATATTCTAGCTAAATAGTATAGTAGGTATAGAAAAGTCTATAATAGCGTAGATAGTTACTTAGTTATTTACTAGTTAAAAGTAGCTTAAAGTAAACTTTTTTTTTAAAAAAAGTAAAAGTAAACGTAGTAACACTTTATAGTTTTTTACTACTATTATAACTAATCTAGTTACCTATAAGCTAGGTATACTACCTAGAATTAGAAAAATAGTTAATAAAAACTTAACTATTTTATATAAAGCTTTAAAAAACTAGTTTAAAAAGCTAATTCTATAGCTATTTTTAGAAATAAAGTAAATTTATACGTAGGCTTTAGCGCGTATTATTATAATTAACACGCTAGATAAATATAAATAAAAAGCTAATATTAAAGTAATTCTCTAGCTATTTATTTAGATAAAAAATAGTTACTTAGTACTACTATAAATTATAGTAATAAACTAGCCTAAGCTCTATATCTACCTAGGCTTTAAAAAAATACTAAATAGTATATACTAAAACTTTATTCTCTATAAAGTACTAAAGATTATAATTAAATATAATATCTATTTATTTCTAAAGTATAAGCTTAGTGTAATATAAAAAAAATACAAGTTAGCTTTAAACTAGCTAGTAAAATAGTAAATTATAGTACTTATTAAATTAGCTATACTACTATTTATCTACGCTGCTACTATCTATTAATATATTAGTAGTAAAGAAAGTAGTTCTATAGCTTTTCTAAATAAAGTTTTATAGTATTAAAAAATAACTTTTTTATAGCTAGATTAGATGTACCTTTCTATATTTAACTAGCTACTAAGTAAGTAGAAAGAAAATAAAAAGCAAATATAGCTTTAGGCTTTCTAAGAAGTTATTAGTAGTATTATTGTTTTTAAAATCCTACTCTCTACTATTTTATTTACCTAGCTACTTTAAATTCTATAAAAAGAGATCTAGTGCTAACTTAACTTTTTATACTCTATTTTAAATATTTTTAACTATAAAAACGCGCCTATTTATCTTTTATACTTATTTTTTTATAAGTTTTTTATTAACCTTTAGAAATAGAGAAAGAGTTTATTCTAGGTAGATAAAAAAAGTATATATAATAAGCTTATATTTTACTACTTTAAGTTTATATCTAGACTAAGTAGCTTTTATTAGAATATATATAGCCTCTCTAGGCCTAGAGTACTAAAAAGTAAAATTAATAAAAAAATAATTACTAGCTATTTATTACCTAATCTATAGTATATATATTACTACTAGATTAGTTATTTTAACTAGAGTTAATATAATATTATTAATAGAGATATAATTTATCTTTTTCTCTAGAAGTACCTTTTTTATTAGTTTAAAGCTATAAGCTTTATAAAAGAGTTAAATAGATGCATTTATTTATTTAATAGCCTCTAGGTACTTATAAGCGTAAAATATTTATAAAATATTCTTTTATTTTATTACTAATATATAGTATAGTAATCTATAAGCTTTATTTCTACCTTTTTTTATAATACTAAGTAATTTATCTTGCAATTTTAGTTTATACTAGTAGATGCTCTACTATAGATATACTACTCTATATTTATATTTATACTAAAAAAAAGCTTTATATAATAGACTTTTATTATCTAAGTACTATAGCAAGTTAAAATATACTTTATAATAGAAGCTAACTAGAATGTATATTATAGCACGCTAAAAAGCTATTTTTTTTTAGTTATAGTAGTAGCCTTTTTACTAGATAGATAGCTTGTTATATTAGTATCTAGAGATAATATAGTATAGCTATAGAAAGTAGTAATAGAGATATATTATAGTATACTAGAGAGCTATTCTAATATAGTTATAGTAATAGCCTTTTTACTAGATAGGTAGCTAGTTATATTAGTATTCTAGTAATAAAATAGTATAGCTATAGAAAGTAGTAATAGAGACGTATTATAGTACGCTAAAAGGCTATTCTAATATAGTTATAGTATTAGCTTTTTTACTAAATAGGTAGCTAGTTATATTAGTATTCTAGAATAAAATAGTATAGCTATAGAAAATAGTAATAAAAATGTGTTATAGCACGCTAAAAGGCTATTCTAACTAGATTAGAGTAGTAGCCTTTTTACTAAATAGATAGCTAGTTATATTAGTATTCTAGAATAAAATAGTATAGCTATAAAAAGTAGTAATAGAAATATATTATAGTACACTAAAGAGCTATTCTAACTAGGTTAGAGTAGTAGCCTTTTTACTAGATAAATAGCTAGTTATATTAGTATTTTATAATAATATAGTATAGCTATAGAAAATAGTAATAGAAACGTAGTATAGTATACTAGAAAGCTATTCTAATATACTTATAGTAGTAGCTTTTTTACTAAATAGGAAGCTAGTTGCGTTAGTATTCTATAATAATATAGTATAGCTATAGAAAGTAGTAATAGAGACGTGTTATAGTACGCTAGAGAACTATTCTAAGTATATTTAGAATATAACCTTTTTTTTAATATCTAAGTTCTTTATACTAATACTAGTAAAATCTTTTTATTATCTCTTTTAATTATACTACTATTTTTTTAGTAGTAAAAGTAGCCTTCTAACTTTCTAGTATAAAGTTAGTAGATATTATATAACTAGTAACGTTTTATATAGCTTTTATCTAAGTATTATAGAGTAATAGTAGTATATAAGTATATAGTTTATCTAGAGTTTATTTCTAGTTATATAGTTTTAATTAGAATTCTCTAGTAATATTTACTAGTATTAGAGTTAAATAATAATTATTATATAGACTTTATAGTATAATATAGATAGTTAAATATAAAATAGAGAACCTACTAAAATTAGTTTTTTTTAAGAATATTTTCTTAATTACCTATCTACTATTAGAATTTATATATGTAAATAGCCTACTAGAGCTAAACTATAGTTCTAGCAGCTGCTAGTAATAGATTATATAGTAATAATTATATTAGATGTATAGAGTTACTTAGCGTAAGCTAAAGTACTAATTACTAAAGTAATTTTATATAAATATAGGCGTTATAGTAGCTATAAAGCTTATTATAACTTACTACGCTATAATAAAACCTCTAGAATATAATAATACCTTTTTCTAAGTATTATAGGTGTAAAAAGCTTCTAAATAGCGCTATAGTAAAGTAATACTATTATATATAAAAAGAAAACTACTTATAACTTTTATATAGAGGTAGTAATATTAATATAATTTTAAAATAGAAAAAGTAGTTAGTATCTATAAATAGCTATAGTATATAGTTAATATAGACTTATAGCTACTATTAATATATATAAAGAAAGTAATATATTAAAAGTTAAAATAACTTTTATTTATTCTAGTATAGAGAGTATTCTAGTATGTAAAAAGAAATATTAGAAAAAGTATATAGTACTTTAGCTATGTATAGTAAAAACTAATCTAAATATATATAGATACTAAATTACTAAAAGTAAAAAAACCTTTTATCTATTTTATTTTAGAAATTTTATAAAACTATTTTATAAATATTAAGCGT
The DNA here is from genome assembly GCA_025504975.1 of Plenodomus lindquistii. NCBI lineage: Eukaryota > Fungi > Ascomycota > Dothideomycetes > Pleosporales > Leptosphaeriaceae > Plenodomus > Plenodomus lindquistii. The sequence continues at coordinate 951,411 of JANUWI010000015.1, forward strand.
ATATTACTAGAAGTATATTTTACTATCTAAAGAAATATAATAAAGTTTATAGTTTATACGTTTTCTATTTTTAACTTATTTTAAGTACTTTTGCCTAAAATGTTTACTAAAGTTATTTAATATATAGAAAGTATATATATAGATTTCTATTACTAATATTTTATTACCTAGGTAAAGAAAATAGATAGTTAGTTTTATATTTTTATAAATAGATACTTGTACTACTTCTAGAGCTTTTTCTCTACATTCTAGCTAGGTTTTTATATTACTTAAAACTATAGTTTTAGAATATTAAACGCGTATAGAGCCTATTCCCTTTTTTTTAACGCTATAATATATTATAATAGCTTAGATAGCTTTATTATACTAGTTTATCTCCTGTTTAACTATAGTTCTAGGTAGAGATAGAATAGATTTAACTAGATCTATATATACTAATAATATTATAAAAAATATAACTACTTTAGCCTATTAATTTTTACTACTATAAATATTTCTTTTACTATCTATAAACTACTATTTAATATTGTGTATAGGCTACTTATATTTCTACTATTTTTTAATACTCTAGAGTAATATATACTACTAACGCTGCCTTTTCTAAATAATATTATAGCTAATTACTTTATATTTTAGATAATTAGACGCATTTTTAAAGGTTTTAATAAGTTATTTCTATTTTTTAAATAGAGCAGCTACTATAGAATAAAAGTTAACTAAAAGAGACTATTCTATTATAAGCCTATAAAGCTGCTACTAATTAATTAATTAACTTATTATATATACTACCTTTATTAATATATTTTAAAAATTAATTTTTTATCTAACTATTTATATATCTATAGTTACGCGCTGTAATAGATAGTATATTAGAAATATTTTTATACTTATATAACCTATTATTAAGTTCTATATTACTTTTATAATATTCTCTAGTTTACATTAATAGTTTTAAGCTTATTAGAGAATGTTTTTAGCTTACTATTTTTATTAAAAGCTTTACTACTAGCGTATTATAATAAGTATAAACAGGTAACTTATTTAAAATCTATAATTCTTTCTAGAGCTTTAATCTAGAGTAGTAGAGTAAAGTAAAAAAAAGGCTTATAAAAAAATACTATTTATCTATTTAACGTCTTTATAGCTTTATAAAATATAGAAATATTATTTAACTACTACTTTAAATACAGCCTAAGCTTTATATTACTAGAAAAGATCTAGAGGCTATTTAATTTTTCTAGTAATATTAAGTTGCATACTGTAAATACATAATTATAAAATAAAAGGCTAAGAAAAAATACGTATAGACTAAAAATTAGAGTTTTATTAAAAATAACTTTAGAAAAAGAAAACGTATTTCTAGTAAAAATAGTAAAATTAGTATTAATATTATTATAAATAATATTAGAGTATACACTAATTTTTAATTCTAAAGAATTATTTTATAAATTTAAATGTAAATTTAAGTATTAATTAAAGGGGTTTTTTTTCTAGATTTCTAAGTAGCTTTATCTAGATATAATAGTAGCATAGGCTAAAAAGCGCTTATAGTTAATTTATAGTAAATCTACTAAGCTAGAAATAAAACTATACTTAAATTCTATAATAACTATATAAATACTTCTTTTTATCTATTATAATGTTTATTTATAGAACTACTATTAAATCCTCTATATATATACAAGCTTTATGTTAGCTAATTTTCTAAACGCTATACTACTTAGTTAACTGCTATAATACCTATAATATTTAATTAACTATTTTTAAACTTTAGTATAAGTAGCTTTTTACTTTATATATTATTTAATTAAGCTTTATATTAAGCTTTATTTAAGTAGCCTTTATATATATAAAGTAGAAGACTTTCTAATATATCTCTAAAGAACTAGTAAAACTTATACTATAATATCTCTTTCTATTTTTTCTATAACGCTAGTTTAGTAGCTAATTAAAAAATATATAGAGAGTATAGACTATAATAGTAGCATACGCGCGTAAGTTAGATTATCAAAAATATATTTAGTATCTATATACTTTATTAGCTATAGTATATATTTTTATTTAGTAGATATATATACTTATTCTATTTATATTCTATATAGTCTATTAGAGCTGTTCTACTTCTACTATAGTTCTATTAGCTATAGTTTTCTTTATTAAAGGCCTCTAGCTAATATAGGTAATACTTAGAAGAATAGTTTATATTAAATAACTATAGCTCTTCTCTATTAGCTTTATTTTTTCTACTATCTTTACTTTTTTTATTAGTTTTAGTCTCTATAAAGGTAATAGTAGGTAAGCTGTTATCTAAAAAACCTATATCTAGCTTTAAACTAGTAGTTTTCTCTATAGAATAAAGTATTTATTAGTAATTATAATATTATTATTAGTTTATAAATAGTAATATATTAATATTAATACATATAGGTATTAGTTAAAAGGGTAGGTAGCTAGGTAGAAAAATAAAAACCTTAAGTTTTTAAATTAATAATAGAAAAAGTAGATATAAAGTATTTAAAAGTAAATAGTATAGCTTATAATTATAGTAACTTAAATATTTAATACTATACGTACTAATAGGCAGCGAATTGCTATATTACTAGTTTAAAAATATATAAAAAAGTATGTAGTAGATTATACTAGTATATACAAGTTATAAAACCTTAGTAGAATATAGCACCTAGTAGAAAGATATATAAATAAAGTTACTATGCACTTTAACGTATATACTATACAGAGTATATAAATATACTATACTAGAATAGAGAAGCTAGAAAGAATCTTTTTAACTTATTTTCTTTTAGTATAGAGAGTTTTAGTAGCTTTTTAATATAAGAAAAATACCTGTACCTTTAATCTAAAATTAATACTTAATTACTATTATATTATTTAAAATAGTAAAATTTAGTTTATTATCTTTTTTAGTAATAAAGTTTAAAATTTTATAAATTAATTTCTAATTAACGTACTCCACAAGCGAGTGGCCGGCACAAGCGAGTGGCCGGGCTCTGCCAAGACCACACCAAAACGTACTCTTACAACAGTACTGCACAACCAACAACAACAGTACGTAGAAATCGTAGTAAGCCAATCTATTCAGAAATACTTTCTACTTCTTGCTTACACGTGCGCGCGTTGTGCCCACCCTCACCGCAGCGTCCACAGCGCCGTTGCGTGGGTTCGCCTCCCTCAGCGCGCACCCTCTTCGACGCCTTCTTCCCATCACCACGCGCCGCAAACTCCTTTAGAGTCGTCAAGCGTAGGCCCTCCTCGACCGTAAGGGTACCCTCCTTCTGTACCCGCTTCCTCTTGTGCGATTTACGTCGCGTGGCGGCCTCATTTGCTGCTCGAAGCTCAACGACTTCATTGCGCATCAACACCATCTGATGCGCCATCAACGCTGCGCCTTTGCTGAACTTTTCAAGCGCATCAACCATGGCAGTTGGCGAGCTATCCACATGCCTTCGAATCCTCTCTTCAAGGAGCTTCGATTGCGACCCAAATTGCAGGGTATTGCTTGGGGTCTGGGAGTGCCAGGGCTCATTGTTGACGGCGGGGGGTGACGGCGTACGCAGCTTGATGTCAAGGCCAGATATCACAGCCTCTGGGTCAAAGGGAACCAAGCCCGCGCCTCGAAAGCCTCCCTGGATATTGCTTTGAGTAATGGCAGCATTGAAAGCAGCAATAAAGCACGGCAAGAACTCGATCTTGGTGATGTGGTTGATCCGGTTGCGCATCAGATCCTCGGCTTGGCGGCCATACGCCTTCTTCAGAGGCGCAAAACAACCAACGTCAAGCGGCTGCAGGAGGTGCGACGAATGAGGAGGCATGCAGAGGGTCATAATCTTGTGTTCCTCGCAGTACTGGTGGAACTCAAGCGAGTTGTGGCTCTCATGACCGTCGACTATGAGCAGACGTACTGTGCCAACAGTACGCTCTTTTGTGTGCTTGTCAAAGTGCTTTAACCAGTCTAGACCAAGCCCATTGTCTGTCCAGCCGTTCTCAGAGACTGCAAGAGCCCAGTCCCGAGGCAGGCTGGGCTCCTTGTACCAGGCAGAGAGGTGGTGCTTGCCGGCAAAGATGATGAAGGGTGGGATAGCCCACCCCGTCGCATTGATGCCTTGGATCACCGTAGTCCACTCCCGGTTGCCCTGCTGCACAGATTTTGGACGCCCTTGATAGTCGGCACCTGTGACAACTGCCCCAGTTGATATGACGCCCATCATGAAGCCTGTCTCGTCGAAGTTGTAGATGTCTTCGTCCTGGATGCCGTACTTGGCTTTGGTATTCTCTACAAGCCGGAACCAGTCACCGATAACCACTGGATCTTCGCAGAGGGCTCTCTTATAATCGTACTTGCGATTGAACTTCACTTTAAGCTCAGGGCGACGCTTAACGAAGTTTGCAGCCCAGTTCTTGCCAGTAGGGTTGCGGTGCCGGGCTTCAAGCAAAGAATCTGCCATATCTTTGACTGCAGCGAGCTGGGGCGGGAATCCTCTTGCAGCAAGGTCAAGCACATGCTTGACAATCACCTCCTCTTCAGTCTTAAGCAGGTTCATTGAATTAGGCTTGCAATCACGTCGTGGGGCAGTACCGGCGCGTCGTCGTCGTAGGGTCCTTTCTGCAACCTTGTAGACTGCAGCAGCCCTTGAAATAGTAAGTGTCGCGTCTTGTTGGATAGCCTGCAATGCAAGCTGTATTTGAGATTCAATTGAAGACTTTTTTACGTTGTTGCGTTGAGACATTGATGATAGTATGAAGTTTGGTGTGGTCTTGGCAGAGCCCGGCCACTCGCTTGTGCCGGCCACTCGCTTGTGGAGTACGTTATAGAGTAATTAGTATATTATTTAGGTTTACTAATAATTTAGTAGATATAAATTCTAATTCTATATTTTCTATCCTATATACTTTTATACTATTATTAGTATTACTCTATCTAATAGTTATATTACAATTTTTTAAAGTATTATTAATAAAAAGTTTTTAATATAATAAATATATATAGTACTACTAGAATCTAGAATAAAATATATAGTACTACTAGTATTATAACTAGTATAAGTTACTAAAAGATTTTCTTTTTTTTTCTTTTTTTACTAAAATTAGAGTACTTTCTAAGATATTTATTTTCTAAATGCTCTTTTTTTATAATAATTATATAAATAACTAGCTTTATTACTATTAGTTTTATTTTTAGAATTATAGCTTTTATTTATGTATATAGTTATGTCTATATTTAAATTAGATATATTATTTTAATTATTATTACTATTACAATTATTTTTATTTTAACTAGTATTACTACTAAAAGAAGTAATATATAAATTTAAGTTATTTACTTTACTATACTTTTTAACTCTTCTATATTTATCTAGAAGTTATACTATTATTTTATCTACATTTATATTATTATTATTATTTTATAATCTTTATGTAATTATAGTAATAATATAATTATAATCTTTATAATTTAAAAAATTTAGGAATAAAAGTAGAATAAATTCCTTAAGTAATAAAATATTATTAGCTTTTAAATATAAAAATCTTTATTTAAAAGTAAATGTATAACATTCTAAATTATTTTTATAGTTAGATAATTTATTATTAATTAATTTTTAAAATAGAAGAAATTTACTACTAAATCTACTAGCTCTATATAGATTTTCTTAATAATTCTATAAATAATAAAGGTTTATAATATGTCTATATTCTAGTAAAGGCCTATTTTCTAACGCTAACTTTATTAGGCTAGTTACTTTAGAGGCTAAAGCATTTAACTCTAAATCTAAAGAAAAATTATCTTTTTTTATAAAAAATATATAATTTTATTTAATTAGAGTAGCTTTTATTTTTATAGCCTATAAGCTATAATTAATAGAGCTTCTTAGCTTAGAAAACTATAAAATATTATTATTATTATTTATTTTTAATTTTATATATTTTTATAATATTATATATATAACTATGTATAACTATATAATATTATGTATATAATTATATATATAGCTTTTAGTAATTATTACTTTTTATTTTAGAGTAAAATTTTTAGGCACTTTAGTAAAAAAGGACCTAATTAAATTTAATAAATTCCCTTTTAGTACTAGCGTATTTTTCTAACTAGAGAATTAAATATAACTAGTAAAGGTATATAATACTAAAAAGTAAAACTAGTACTATTTAATACTAGCTATTAATAAGTTTATAGAAATCTACTTTTTTATATTTAAATTATAATTAATAACTAGTATAATTTTTTAACTTCTACTATTTACTCTAAAAAGTAGAGTATAATAGTATTTAATATAGTATTTATATAATAATAACAAGTTTATAGTATATAATAAATTTTAATTTATTATATAGTTATCTAATATAATTAATACCTACTTTATTAACTAGTAGTATTTTTTATGTTACTAGTAATAAAGTACTATAGTAATTATAAAGTAAAAGCTCTAAAAAACCTATAGTTTTTTTATAGGTATTATAATAATTATTTTTAAGTCCTCTTTTTTTAATTTTTATATAAATAAATAATAGATAAATGTACTTAAAAAATAGTAAGCAGGCTATATTTTTTATAGTAAATAAAGTAATTTTAACTTTTATTACTCTACGTAATAACAGGTTAGCTACTAAAATAAAGTATAATATATATATTATATTTTATAATAATAATATAGTTTTAGAAATACTATACATCTATATATAAATATGCTTTTAAAACTTCTAAGATAAAAAAGTAGCTGCTTTATAAAGAATTATTAAAAGTAAACCTCTAGATAATAGATATTACGTATATTAAATATACTATAAGAATAGAAGATTATAACTTCTATTTCTAGAGAAAAAGTAAGTCAGGATTTATTATAAAATAAAGCTTTAGATAATACTATATTAAACTAATAAAATTTTTATAGCATACTCTATCTTTAGCTAATAAATAATAAATAGTAATACTAAAATTTTTATATTTTAATATTACTAGAAATAAATTACTAAAAATATAGAAGAATAATAAACTATATAGTTCTATAATAAATCTAGTAACCTAGATTCTTATCTTTTAGTTATAGTTAATGCTAAATAGAAAATAACTAGTAAACTAAAGTATATAAAATCTTTATAAAAAATAAGCTACTAGCTTTATAACCTATAAAAAAGACTTAGTAGAGAAAATAATAAAATATAACACTTTCTCTCTAATTAGAAATAGGATATTAAAACTAGTTCTAAATAGGTAATTAATATAATAACAATTATATTAGCTTATAAAAATAAAGAATAATTTAAAATAATTATTTAAATTCTAAATAACTATATAATATAGAGATAAGCCTTTGCTGATATTAATAGTTACTATAGAATTAATAATATTTTAAAATCCTTTAATTCCTTTTTAATTCTAAATTCTAGAATAACCTCTGTAATTTATAATAGTAATATTATACTAAAAGAAAATACTTGTAAATAATAGTAAAAAATAGAAACTATAGTAAATATATAATAACCTTTTGTAGCTAATTATACTTCTATTTATCTAGATAGAGATTTTAGAAAATTCTAGCTAGTTCTATACTATGCTAAATTAGGTAATATTTAGTATATTAAAAAGTAGTAACTTTTTACTTTTAAATCTACTAAATATTACCTAGCTAGCTATACTATAGTTTATATTATTAATTGTTTTATGTATATAAAGTTAAACCTAGTTTTAAACTAATAAGTAAAACTTAGTATAATAAACTTTACTACTAAGCTAGCTATACGACTAGACTAACTACTTTTCTTTAGTATTATAAATACTTTACTTTATATAATATACTCTAATAACCTAATACAATATTAATTTAATCTAAAAGCTAACTAGAATTTACGTATTTTATTTTTAAAACTAGTTAATTTAAAAGATAATAGGCTACTACTATAGCGTTTAAAATTAATTATTAAAGCCTTTTTAATTCAATTAATAAAACTACTTTATACACTAAAATATAATCTAATTACTAGAAGTTTACTACTAGTAAAAAGTAGATAATTATCTAATATATTTTTACATTTAATTTATAAAAACTTACGCTCTAGCTATATAAAATAGAAAATAAAGCTACTTAAATAGTTAAAGTATATAATAGAATAATAGTAGATAAATACTTAACTAAATACTTTATATTATGTTTAGGTAAATTTAAAATAGCTTTTAAATAGATAAAACTAGATAGAAAAAAAAATAAAAATCTAGAGATTATTAGTATATAGTTTAAATTTATAGATAAAATTAAAACTAAATATAGTATATAGAATAATAATATCTATAACCTTAATATAACTAGCTTTACAATAAATAGAATTAAATCTATAATAGTTATTATAAACTTTAAAAAATATAATTAGCTAGACTTTATTTAGATAAATAATTATAAATAGATTATTATTATCTAAAATATATATACGTTAAAAAATATAATTTTATTTTTGATTATTATTAAAATATATATATATATCTCTATATAGTTTAAAAAAGCTAGTATTTTTTATAACTAGAAATTTTTAGTTTTTAAAAATAGCTAGATATAGAATATATTTAAATAAAAGTAGTTAAAATACTTTAATACATATATTAAAGTATAAAAAGTAAAAATATACTAGTTAGTAATTTAGATTACTATAAATACTATTTTAATTAAAAGTATAATATTTATTAACGTATTTTACTACTAAGCTAGCTATACTACTAAGCTAGCTACTTTTCTTTAGTATTATAAATACTATATTTTTACTTATTATTATTATTACTATTAATTTCTAACTCTACTACTATAAAGTTTATATCTAATTTAGAAGTACTTTTTAAACTTTTCTAGTATGTATAAGCGTTATACCTAGTTTTTTTATAATTACTATAGTATTAGATACCTAGTTAAATAGGTACTTAACTACTACTACTATACGTATATTTTAATAGATTAGACGCTATAGTTAAAGTAGTAGTAGTCTATAATCTAGTACTATATTTAAAAGTACTTATTTACTAGATTTTTTTTTTATACTTTTTTTTTTATTATTTCTACTAATTACTATTTAACTTTATAAATATAGGTTTAAAGAAAACGTTTTAGTATAGTATTAGTTTAACCTTTTTTATAAACTATAAAAAGCTAGCTTATATAGTAATAAATAATAAAATAAAAAATTTATATACAAGCTTTAACTAAAATCTAAATTTATAAATATTATTTAAAGTTTTAGATTACTATAAATTTACTAGTAAAAAGAGTTAAAATAAAGTATATATCTAGAAATTAATATAACCTAGTACTACCTATATATTAGTAGAGACTAGCTCTAATATTTTAAAAGCTTTTTAATAGTTATTGACTATAAATATATTAAAAAACGCGTTTTTAAAAGCTAAACAAAAGCTTTTTTTATTAATATAGAACATATATTAGCGTACTAGATTTTATATACAATAGAAATATTTATACTTTAATAGTAAAAAATATACTATATTAAATAACTAGAAAATATAGAATAAATAAGTAAATATATAAAGTATTAGTATTTTATTTCTTATATAATAGTTTTTTAACTTTTAGTTAAAATAGTTTTTAAAGTTATTTAAAATTAGTAACTAGTATACTTTTACTTTTTCTACTTTTATATATATATTAAAGTGCTTTAACTACTCTATTTTAAATATATTATTTATTTAGCTATTTTTAAAAACTAATAGTTTCTAGTTATAAAAAATACTATTTTTTTTATACTATATAGAAATATATATACGTTTATTATAGATAATAAAAAGTAAAGTTATATTCTCTAAAGTATATATACTCTAGATAATAATAACTTATTTATAATTATCTAGCTAAATAATGTCTAGCTAATTATATTTTTTAAAATTTATAATAACTTTTATAGATTTAATTACGCCTATTTAGAAGCTAGTTTTCTTAAAGTTATAAATATTATTATTCTAGATACTATATTTAGCTTTTATTTTATTTATAAATTTAAACTATATACTAATAATTTCTAACTTTTTTTACTTTATTCTCTATTTAGTTTTTATTTAGTTTAAAGCTATTTTAAATTTATTTAAATATATTATAAAGCGTTTAGTCTAGTACTTACCTACTAGTATTTTATTATATACTTCTAGTATTTTATTAACTATATTTTCTACTCTATATAGCTAAAGCATAAACTTTAATAAATTAAAATTAAAAATATATTAAATAATTATCTACTTTTTAGTAGTAGTAAATTTCTAGTAATTAGATTAAATTTTAGTATATAGAATAGTTTTATTAATCTAATTAGAGAACCTCTAATAATTCACTTTAAAGGCTATAGTAGTAGTCTATTAGCTTTTAAATTAGCTAGTTTTAAAAGTAAAATAAGTAAATTTTATTAGCTTTTAGCTTAAATTAATATTACGTTATATTATTAGAGTATATTATATAGAGTGTAGTATTTATAATACTAAAAAAAAATAGCTAGCTTAATAGTATAGCTAGCTTAGTAGTAAAATACGTTAATAATAATAATAATTAAAAATATAGTATGTATAATACTAAGAAAAAATAGCTAGTTTAGTAGTATAGCTAGCTTAGTAGTAGAATATATTAGTTAGAAACTATTTTTAATTTATCTAAATATATTATAAAGTGTTTAGTCTAGTATTTACTTACTAGTATTCTATTATATACCTCTAGTATTTTATTAGCTATATTTTCTTTTTTATATAGCTAGAAAGTTAAGTTTTATAAGTTAAAGTTAATAATATATTAAATAATTATTTACTTTTTAATAGTAATAAACTTCTATATACTAGATTAAATTTAAAAGTATAATAGAATTTCTTTAATTTATTAATAAAATTTAAAACAACTAACGCTAAAAGTAGTAGTAGTATTTTAGTAAATCTAAAATTAACTAGCTTTAAAAGCTATATAAATAAATTTAAATTAACTTTTTTTATAAAGTAATATAATATTATATTCGAAAGGTATTTAATAAAAAGTATAGCATTTATAATATAAAAAAAACTATTAGATTTACTAGATTATTAGTATAATAAAGCTATATTCTATTATAATAATAACTTTTAGCTATAGAAGCCCTTTTATAAACTACCTCTATCTTTCTCTATATAAGCTTATTAAAAATAGAAAACTATACTAACCTCTATCTAAACTACTTTTATACTATACCTAGTCTAGATTCTATAAAAATCTCTACTCTACTATTACCTATATACTAATATAGTAGAGGAAAAAAAAAAACTCTATAAAAATTTAGAATAACTACTAAGTTCTATTCTATATAGCTTACTTTTTAATAAAACTATAAAAATATAATTTTTTTATCTTTTTATACTAGGTTTATAAAAATATAATTTATTTAGTTTTTTAATCTACACGTATTTTTATATACTTTTAAACTAATTTAGACGCTTTTTAGTACTTTATATTTTTAAACTATTATATTATAAAAAAAATTTTTTTTTTAGTAATAGCCTATATAATATTACTAAGTTATTTAAAAAAATTATTTAAATTTTTTAGTTAACTAGCTGCTAAAACTTTCTAGGTTCTAGCTCTAATTAATACTAATAAATTTATTAATAATTTTTAAATTAAACTTTAAAAATTTCTAGTTAATTAAAGTTTATAGATTTAGACTTTTATCGTATTACTAGCTTAGATTACTTTTAAAAAAGTTATATTAGATAGTACTAAAATAGAAATTTAAAGACTACTAATAATCTAGTAGAATTAGAGGTAAAGCTAATACCTATTTTTATTAATAAATAATAAATTCTATTTTTTAAAAAATAAAAAAAAATATCTATTTTTTATAGAAAGTGTATAAATTTATTAAATATCTAAAATAAAGAAAATAGCTAATACTAGCTAATTAGAAGATAATTAGAGTTAAATACAAGCTAGATCTACTTTAGTAGAATCTAGAAATCTACTAACTATAATTTCTAATAATACTATAGAAATAATAGCCTAGCTATACGCTAAGTTAGTAGCTCTATAGACTAAAAGAAAATTTATTAAAAAAAAAAATTTATTTAATTTTATTTCTAAACTTACTTTTATTTTTTACTAAAAACTATTAGATTTATTAATATTACTAGTTAACTAGATTACTTTCTAAAGCCTTTTTTTATATTATTAAAAAGCTACGTTTATTAGAGCGTATTTTTTCTATTTCTAAACTATTAGATAGAAAGAACTCTATTTAGAGATAATAGAAAGCTTTAATACTAGACTAATTTAAAATTAATAGTAATTACTACAATTTTAAGCGTATTTATATAGTACTAGTCTAGAGTAGTACTTTTAGTCTAGCTAAAAAGTATTTTAAGCTCTAATATTTATCTAATAATAAAGCTAACTATTTCTTTTTTATAAAAGCTATAATTACTATATTTAATAAATATTTTATTATAAATAATAAATAAGCTAAAGTACGTAATACTTTTAACTAACTATATAAAAAAAAAATAAAACTTTTTTTACTTTTACAGTTTATTTTTTAAACTATACTATAAAAAATTGTATACTATATTTAGAATAGATTTACTATATATAAGTAAAAATAACTCCTAGCCTATATATTTCTAGTTAAAAGTTTAAATATACCTAGAATAATTTTTTTTTAGATATAATAAAATACTTTACTACTTTTAATATAAAAAAAAACTATTTAAAAAATATATATTATTAGAACTCTATTTATAATATTACTACTAAGTTTTAAGCTAGAACTATAGTATAACCTAGTTTAAATATTTTTTAAAAAAAAATTTAGAAACTATAGTACTATATATAGCTCTCTAAACTTTTTTATAATTTACTATAGTACTTTTATAGTAAGTAATAGCTATTTTAGCTTTTAAAAAAACACTAGATAACTACTATAACTATAGTAAACTAGAATACTACGCTAATAAATATCTATTACTATAAATAAAAAAAATTATAATTAAAAATTACTCTAACTAATATTATAACGCTGCTAAAGTACTAGGCCTAGAAAAAAATTAAATAGAAAATAAGTAGTTCTAAAAGTATTATACTATTTAGAATTAAATTAAAAGTATAATCTATTAAATTTTAATTTTTTAAAACTATTTTAAAGTCTCTATTTTTTTATATCTACTATTTAATATAATCTAGGCGTAGGTATAAAACTACTATTACTTATTAATACTAGCGTCTAAAAATATATTTTTTTAAATTTATATATTTTTTTCTATTTATTTTATTTTAAACTAAGGTTTAAAAACTACTCTATCTAGTAATAATTAGAGAGTTTAAAGACTAAATTTTTTTACTAGTTATAGAATATATCTATTTCTATATAATTATAGATAAATAAAAGATTCTTAACTATCTATTTATTATACTTAATCTAGAAGTTTAAAATATAATTATTAGAATATAATAGTTAAAAAGGTTTAAAATTCTACTAGATATAAATAGGTTCTAGTTATAGTAGCTAGCTATTTACTCTAAAATTTATATTTTTACTCCTTTAATTTTTATATAACTCTAGTAAAAAATACTAAAAAAGCACGTTGCTTTTTATATTAAAAAATAAAACACTTTATAAAACAAAAGTTATATTAGAAAAGTAGTAGCTTATACCCTTTAATTAATTATATTTATAGAATTTTTAAAACTTTATAATACTAGAATATCTCTCTAGAGATTTAAAAACTAGACCTACTTTAAAAGCCTTTTAAAACCTTTTCTAGTTTTTAAATTGCTATTATTTCTACTAATACCTTCTATTTTAATATAAAAAAAATAAGTTCTTTCCTACTCGTCTATATAAAATTAACTAGATCTTTAAAAATTATAATAAAAAGAATATTTAAAAAAATAACTGTTTAATCTAGAACTAACTTTTTCTTTACTACTAGTAGTATTAAAACGTATTTAGTTTATTAGCTATAGAGAAACTACTAAAATACTAACTATATAACTATAAAATTATTCTAAATAAATCTCTACCTAATAACTTTAGCTCTCTATATAAATAAAATACTAAAGATTTAGAAGCTATTAAGAAGTATGTCTAGAAAAACTTATAAAAAAAATTTATAAAGACTAGTTATAGCCTTTTTACTTTCTCTATTCTCTATATCTATAAATTTAATAAGTTACTCTATATTTATATTAACTACTATAAATTTAACTAGCTTATTTAAAAAAACGCCTATCTAATTTTAAAAATAGATTACTTACTAATTTATCTAAGTAAAGCTAGGATTTTTACTAAATTTAATATTGAAATAGCTTTTAATAAAATCTATATAAATCTAGAGTCTAAAAAATATACTACTTTCTATACCTACTATAAATTATATAAATATAAAGTACTTTTTTTAGCCTCTATAATAGCCTTTTTATCTATTAAAAGTATATAAATAATATATTTATAGATTATTTAAATAATTTCTATATTACTATAGAGGAAAACTATGCTTTACTCTAGTACAGGAGGCTTAATACTAAATTAGTAAAAGAGAGGTTATAAAATAACTAAAAAGAAAGTATCTACTATCTCTAATAGAACTTTAAATAGCTATTTATTAGTTCTACTCTATTTATATAACTCTTCTAAAAGCTATTTAGGCTTTTATACTATATATTTCTACTATATTCCTTTTTTTACCTAGAACTTAAACCCTTTTTAAAATAGTAGCTATATTAGAGGCTAATAATATACCTATTAGCTCTAATTAGTTTTTAATTAACTACTAGCCTATCTAAAAGCGTGTTAGTATACCTAAAGTGCAAATAAAAATACTTTAATACTATAAAATTTATTACTAACTAAAAGAAACTTATCTAAAATTACTACGCCTAGTTTACTTTAAGTTATACCTATAACCTTTAATTAGTTTCTAGACTAGGCAGCTAGATTACCTAGGTAGACTTTTATTTATTTTTATTTTTTACTTTTAACTACGCGTTGCTTACTAGCTTCTAGTTAGCTACTTCTATTATAATTAGAAAATAGGTAAAAACTACTATTACTCTAAAAAGCCTAATAACTAATTTCTATACTAAAAGGTAAACGCCTAGCTATTTATAAAAAAACCTCTTTTCTCTAGTTTTCTTTAATTTTTTTTTTACTTTTAACTTTTTTTTACTAATAGCCTTTTAACTTTAGCTGCCTCTAACTTTTTTACCTTTTTAGCTTTTAAATTTATATTAACTTTTATTTAACACCTTTTTTTTTCTAATAGCTATTTAATTAATATAGCTATAGTTACTACTACTTTTAGTAGTCTAGGTAGTAGTACTAGCAGTAGTAGCCTTTTAAATAGTAGTTCTCTAGATAGTAGTTTTTTTTAGAGTTACTACGCTTTAAATAGTAATATAACTTTAAAATTATAGTAGTATAATACTTTTAAAGTAAAAAACTATCTATTAGAGTAGTATAAATTTTTTTTTTTAATTATTTTTTAGTTACTAATTTATAATAGTAAACTACTATTATAATTACCTAGTAACTATATAATTTTTTAGAGAGTTAGCCTATTTTATCTAGTAGCTATAGGTCTAGAGTATTATATTTAGACTTTACTTTTATTTTTTTACTATATACTATAATAATAATAACGCCTATTTAGGTTCTAAATTAATACGCTTTCTAGCTACTACTTTTTTAACTATTAGTTAGTTATTTAGTATAGGTACTTAATGTAGGTACTATAATACTAATTTAAAAGCTAGTAAGTTTTTTTTTTAAAAGTTTTTTAAATAGTTTTTTACTAACTTTATTTAAGCTATTTAGTAGTTAGTAAGTAGTAATTATAGCTATATAAATAATAATTACTACACCTACTACTAGAGTAGTACTAGCGCTAATTATACTTTTAAACTCTACTTATAGTTTTACTATTAAAGCTGTTTACTAAACTTTAGAGTTTATAATAAATACGCTTTTAATAGTAATACTTTTTACTATATATTCTATAGTAGGGCTTTCTAATATAGCTTTATATTTATTTTTTTTACTAACTTTTTTTTAGACTACTCTACTACTCTAACTAAAGCTAACTTATTTTTTTTAGCTAAAATTAAAGCTATCTAGTTTAATTATTACTTTTAGCACTTTTTTTTCTTTTTAGCTTATATTTATATTTATAGTAATAGTAATACTAGCGCTAGCTTTTTTTACGTAGTAATTAGAAAGGTTATAGCTGTAGTTCTAGTTCTAGTTAAATTTCTTCTATAAAAGGTTTAGTAGCCTAGTTATCTCTATAGTTTTAGTAGTAAACTATTTTTAGGTATAGATACTCTAGTTACTTTATCTAGGTATTATATTTAGAGTTTTGCGTAGCTAGCTTCTAATAAACTTAGTTTTTATTTTTTTTACTTTTTTTTAATTAGCCTTTGTTAGCTAGTATAAGTCTATTTAGCTAGCTTTTTAATAAAGCTAGCTCTAGTATTTTTACTTTTCAGCCTCTAAGCCTTTATTAGTAGTAGTAGATATAAACTATTTCTATCTAATACTTCTTTACTTTCTATTCTAAATTTTTTATTTATATAAAATCTTTTTATAGCTTACTACTTTTTTTATTTATTTAAAGCAGATTATTTTTAATTAAAAGCTATTTAACTAGCTATCTAAAAAGCGTTTATACTTTTTATAATTAAAGTTTAGCCTAAGTAGAATTATAATTTATACTATAGACTACTTTAGAGTAATTTAAAATTATAGCTAGTAATCTTAATCTATAGTTTCTATAAGTCCTTTTTTTCTAGTAGTCTATTAAATATTAGCCTCTAGTAAATTTTATTTAGACCTAGAGTAGAACTTTTTTAACCTTTCTTTAAATATATAGCTCTAAAAAAGAGTTCTATTAAAATTATTTAGCTTATACTATTTTTTATTTTCTATAAACGTAATTTAGTAAAGTCCTTTTTACTTAGGCTTAAACTTAGATAACTAAAATAAATTAAAATTATTTTAGAAGTTTTATAAAAGAACTAGATTACTAACTACTAATTTTTTCTATTAAATATTTTTTATATTTTTAAAGTATTATTTATTTTTAAACTTTAATTAAACTATTTAGTTAATTGCCTCTTTTAGAGCTATATTCTATTTCTAAAACTATTATACTTTTATAGCTAGTAGTAAAGGTATATTAGTAACTTTATTCTAATAAAAGGTTTACTAGGTAGGCACTAATAGCTTAATTAGTAGTATATACTTATACTTTAAAATAAAAAAAGTAGAAGTTTTACTAGTTAATTATTTAACTATTACTCTATTAGCCTATAGAATAAGCAAGAGATTATTAACCTAGTTTTTTTTTATTTTTTTTAAAGCTGCTACTAGAACTTTATAGCTTTTTTTAATTAGTCTCTATTTCTAGAGGTAAAAAGCGCTTAAAACTACTCTATTAACACTAAATTATTACTAGAGGTTTTTAATAAAGCTTTAGTTCTCTAGCCCTCTATTATAGAATATTTAAAAAGTAACTCTCTATTAGTAGAAAATAGTGTTTTTAATAAACTTAGTAACTAATTTAGAATTATTATATTTTAAAGCTTCTGCTTCTAGGTACTATAATATATAATTACGTGCTATAACTATAAAAAACTTTCTATTCTTTTTTTCTAGTATATATATAACGTTAATTATAACCTATACCTATAGTATTAATAGCAGCTTAGTAGAGTAGAAGATTTTTTTTAATAACTAATTACTATATTTTTAGTAAGCTATATAAGTTTTAATATACTACTATACATTCTAATAAAGCCTTTTCTAATAGTATTATAACTATACCTTTTACTAGGTCTTTTTTTTACTCTAATAGCTAGATTTTTTATAAAGTGCTATAATAATTTATTGCTTTAACTTCTATTTATTAATATTCTTTTAGAGGGGGTAGTTTCTAGAAAGTCTAATAAAAAAGTATTATTCCTAAACATTATACTACAGGGCCTTTTTTTTTAATTTTATAAATTTGTTTTAATTAAAGCCTTTAGATTGCTTTTAATAAAGAATCTATTTAGCTAGAGTCTAAATTTCTTCTAAATAGTTTTTAGTAAATAGGCTATTACTAAATAAAATATTAGCTATAGTAAAAAAGTACTACACTTAATTTTTAATTAAAATATCTAGGTTTAGAGCGTTTAAAGCGATATTAATAAAGTTCTCTACATTTTCTTTAGAGTTTTTAGGTACCTTCTAGCTATTTTCCTCTAGCTTTTTTAAAAAAGTATTAGTAATAATATTCTTTTTACTAGATATATAGATAATATTAAAGTTCTATATATTTAAATAAACTAGCTACTAAGTTATAAATAATCTAGGTAGATTAGTAGCGCTTTTTTAAAATTAGGCTATAAAAATTTTTATATTAGTTTTAACTATAAAATGCATACTATAAAAGTAGAGCCTAAACTTTTTAATAGCTAGAAAAAGTAATTTATATTTATACTTTCTAGTGTTCTAGTTTTACTCTACTTTTAACTAGACTCTACTTTTAAATTAGATAGTATATCTTTTTTTATTTAGAGTAAGCTATATAAAATTTACTTTCTAACCCTTTTTTAATCTATTATAGGCTAGAATTATTATTTAGAGAGATTTAAAATAGTTAATTAAAACTAGTGCAGGCAGTAATACTAGGGCTTTTTTTAGTTAATCTATTACTTTCTAATAGATAGTTATCTAGGTCTAGTTAGTATTCTTTTATAGTAGATTAAAAAAAAGGTCTACTATAATTATAAAGTCTATAATCTATACTTAATAGTATATATAGACTTCTAGAAAGCTCTATATTTTTTTTAAGTTATAATATTCTAGCTAGGCTACTATTTTAATAACTTTCTATTTACTAGAATATTAGCTATACTTATTAATTTTATAGCCTATAATAAATATAAAAAAGTAGTAAAAGTTAGATTTATACTCTAAAACTATTACACTAGCACGTTTAACGTCTACTAAAACCTTATTAAAATTTATAATATACTTAGTAATATACTTTTAGATACCTTTTTTAATTATTTTTTTCTAGTAGTCTATTTTTAGGCTTTTAATATATATATTATTAAAGTATAGTATATAAATTTTAGAAATATACTTCTAATAGATTTTTATTATATACTAGATAAACTCTATAACTAAATTAGTTACGTTTATAAATAGTGTACACTATTTAACTAGTTCTAAAAAAGTAAAGAATATAGTAATATTCTATAATTAAATATTAAATTTAACCTAATTATACTCTAAAAAGAAATTAGTAAAAGATATAATCTAGTAACCTGCAAATTTCTTAGCTAGTTTATTAGAATTAGGTAGTATATTTATATTTTAAATAGTAACTTTATTTATTTTCTAGGTATTATTAATAAGCTAATAGTTCTAATTTTTTTTATTATAAAAAAGTAAAGGTTCCTATACTAGCTTTTATATAGCTTAAAAGTTTTTTAGTTAATATAGATTTAGATTATTTTAATAATAGTATTCTAAAGCTTTTTTAGAACTAGAAATTAGAGTATTTACTAGGTTTTAT
This sequence comes from Plenodomus lindquistii, assembly GCA_025504975.1. Taxonomy (NCBI): domain Eukaryota; kingdom Fungi; phylum Ascomycota; class Dothideomycetes; order Pleosporales; family Leptosphaeriaceae; genus Plenodomus; species Plenodomus lindquistii. The sequence continues at coordinate 970,993 of JANUWI010000015.1, forward strand.
AGAGTACTATATTAATTATAACTAGTAGTATTACTTTATAGTTTACTTACTCTAATTTTTTAAAATTCTATACTAAAGCAGCTTTTTTTTAATAGAGTATCTCTAAAAGCATCTTTTACTTTTTTTTTAGAAAGTCTAGAGAGATTTTTATCTCTAAAATACGCTTAGAGGTAAGTCTCTAATTTCGCAGAAAATTTATATACTAGAGTTTAAAGTAGTTATAGAAAAAGGTTTACTTCTAGTTAGTATTTAAAACTTACTTTTTCTAAGCTTTTTTTTTCTAGTCTAATTACCTAGAGATGTTTTAAAGTTTCTAGCTAGAGTTATTTACTAGCTTTACTTTAACTCTTTTTTACTTATAAAGCGTATTAAATTCTAGATAAAAAAAGTTAGTATAAAAGCGTATTTAAACTGTAATTATTAGTTCTAAAATTTACTTTTTTTCTTCTAGAAAGTTAGTTTAGAAGTCTGTTACTAAAGTAACTAAATAGCTATTTTCTAGTTTTTAAACTAGGTTTATAAGGACTGCTTACTAAATCTTTTTTATAATATTTTTATATACTATAATAAAAAGTTCTTTATTATTCTAGAAAACTATATTACCTAACTAGTTTTTACCTAGAGATTCTATACCTTTCTAGGTAAAAAAGTTTTTTTTACTAGAGATTATAGATTAGATCTTTTTTTTTATAACCTATTTAGTAACTAGCTTTATAGTTAAATTTATTTAAAACTAAGCTAAGCTTACTAAAGAATCTAGTTTTTAATTCTATTATAAAGATGTATTACTAGCTTTTATATTCCTTTACCTTTTTCTACTAATTAAACTATAATTTTTCTAGTATTTACCTAATTACCTTTTATATATATAAACTAGGTGCTTTTTTCTCTATTTTTACTAAAAATTTAGTAGTAGGTAAGTCTATAGGCAGAGTATTTAATATTTATTTAAACGTCTATAAAGAATAGGTTTTCTAGAATAATTATATTTATATAGTAGTTAATTATAAAAAAGTTTATCTATATAATAATTAATTCTATCTCTACTAATACTCTCTAAATAATTCTACTAAAACTACCTATTAAACTATTTATAGAGACTATTTTCGCGTTTTTTATTTTCTAAAAGAGTGTTAAAATAGAGAGTTAGGCTTTATCTATAGTTTTACACTAAATAGTATTTAGTTTAGCTTCTATATTAAAAAAAACTAAAAAAATACTTACTTTTAATAGTTATAAGCACTTTTAGATAGTTTTTTTAAATATACTCTATATCTATTTATTTATTATAGTACTACTACTTTATAGTTACTAGTTTAAACTTTTATTAGTTTTTTTTACTACTTTTAATACTAGCCTATATCTAATTAATTTCTAGATTTTTCTAATTAGTAGTAGTTATACTATAACACTAGAATACTAAGCTGTTTAAACTAGCTTTAATAAAAATATAATTAGAAATAGTAGCTATATTTATAATAGAAACTAATCTAAAAATTAGTTAGTAGTTTTTTTTATTCTCTAAATTTTTTTTAGCGGTGTAAGTAGTATTTACCTATAGAAAGTACTTTTTATCTAGGTTTTCTTTACTATAGATATTTTAAAAGAGCTTTTTATATACTTCTAGTATATTTCTAATAAGCGTGCCTACTAGTATTAATATAGTAGTAGAGAGAATTAATATAATAACTTTATTAGTAGTTAGTAGAATTCTTTTTATAAACTAAATTTTTTTTAGAACTAGTGCTTTTTTTATAAAGGTTTTCTCTAGCGTATTATTAATTATTTTTATATCTATAGGCTAGACTTGCTTAGCTTTTTATAGTTTATTTCTTTTTATAATAAAGTTTTAGTAGCCTTTTAGTTAAATAGGCTAGTTTTTTTTAGCTTTTTTAAAAATAGCTTTTAGTACTATAGAACTTAAGTCTAGTTTTAGCTTCTAAACTTTTAGATTTTTAAATACGCGTTAATTAATAGTTTTTTAGATAATTAATTTATATTTAATTTAGGCTGCTTAGATTATATAGAGATTATTATTTTCTATAATTACTAAATAGAAAGCGTTCTAGAATGCCTAGTAATTTTCTACTAAAATAGATTCTAATTCTATATTAGAGTTTAGATTTGTAACTATAGAGTTATTCTAAATAGTAATTTAAAAAAATAAGTTTTTAAACTAGAGTGCTTTAACTGTAAATAGGCTAAAATTCTATTTAATCTACGTTTATTTAATATAGGCTATAATAGTTTTAAACTACCTCTAGTTACCTAGGCTAGTTATTTAGCTTTATAAGTTATTAGAAATACTCTAGAAAAGTATTTAGTTTTTATTCTAGTAACACTAACTTTTTTTAGTTAGTTAATTACTTAATAGGTATTTAGCTTTACTATATCCCTATTTATTATAAATAAAGCACGTAAAAAATAATTATAAAAGCTAGTTCTAAAAGGTACTCTAGATTTACTAGCCTAAAAGCCTCTAAAATAGGTTTAGTTACTAGAAATAGTTCTATAGTAGTTTATTCTAAGCTTATACCTTTATAAAACGCTTACTAGCTATTTTTTTAATATAGGTAGTAATTAAATAGTTTATAAAAAGTTTAGACTTTTTTAGTGTTTATTAAACTAAAATAAAATTAGCTTTACTAAATTATAACTAAAAAAGCTTATTAAAAAGTATATTAACTTTGCTTTAGCTAGCTAGTACTTCTAAAAAGAACTAAGCTATTTAATAAGTTTTTAGCGCCTAAATGTCTTTTAGGTATTATAGAGTAGACTAGGTAAAAAAAAGTAGTTTAATTTTAACTACCTTTTAAGTATTAAACTAGTAATTAGAACTAAATTTCTTTATTACTTTAGTAAAGTTTTACTCTTTTACTTCTTTTTTAATTTTAATTTAGGCTAATAGATAACTGCTAATTTTTTTAAAGCTAAAGTTCTAAAGGCGCTTTATAAAAAGATTAAACTTCTAAAAAACTTTTATAGCTTAGTAAATAGGCAGCCTTTTAATAAAGTAGTATTTTTTTTTATTTTTTTTAATTTCTTCTAATATAATATACTGTTTAATTTTAATTTAGAACTTTTTAAAGTACTTTTTAATATTTAGATTAGGCTTTAACTAATAATTATGTAGCTACTACTTTAAATAAGCTATACTTTTTTTCTATTAGGCTATATTATTACTTCTAAACTACTTATAAAAGGCTATTTATAGTAATATCTAGTTATAGTCCTCTAGCGCGTTTTAATACTCTATTAAATAGCAAATAATCTACTTCTAGCGCTTTTTATAGTAAGTAATAACTTTTTAGACCTTTTTAAATTCTAAAAAGCTATAATAAAGCGTAACTTCTTTATATCTTTTAAAAAATACTGTAATATTAGAACTATTAAAGCTTAGAAAGTATTTAGAGAGGAAAAAAGCCTAAATAAGCTTTAACTACTTTTATAAAAGCATTTAAATTGCTTTAGCTATTATTTCTACTACTAGATTTAATAGGTGTTTAGCAGGGCGTAGCTAAAGCTTTTTTAAAAAAAGTTAGTATAGTTTATTTTTACTATTTAATAGATTCTATTTTTTTTTAGCTTTTTTAGCTTTAAGCAATTACTAGTTAGTCTTTTTAATTCTAGAAGTATTAGAAACTGTTTAAAAGTAGTAACTCTAGAGTCTCTAGTGTCTATTATTAGCGTATTAAATCTCTAAATAGATTCTAGACCTAGAAAAACAGCTACTAATTTAGTATTAGTTTTAAAAATTAGTTTCTAATTAGCTATTATAAAAATAAAGCGTTTAAAATGTAGGCTAAGTACTATTATTTATAAAAAAATAAAAAGTATGTTTTTTATAGCTTTAAAAATAAATTAGAATATAAATAGTACTAGAAAAATAAAAAATAAGTTATACTTTTTTTAATAAAGCTTTATATAATATATTTATACTAGTTTTTTAGGCTATATTATAATTATTTTTCTAGCTTTAGCTTCTAATTACTACTTTATTCTAACTACTTTTTAGATTTTATAGTTTAATTTTATTTTACTTACTACTAAGCTAAGTTTAGAATAATTTTATTATTACTAGCTAGAGCCTATACCTGTATAACTATTATAATAACTTTACTAAAAAAAATCTATACCTCTATTAATTTTCTAGAATATAAAAACTTTAGAAGTATACTAATATCCTTTAATTTACTATTTATTATATTACTAGTTACTAAATTTAGCTTACTAAATCTTCTACTACTCTCTAGATTTCTAAATTATAAAAGTAATAACTTAGGCACGCGATAGGTATTTATAGCTATTCTAAAAGTAAAAGCTAATAGTTTTAATTACTTTTAGTTATTTTTATTAAGGAAAACTATACTTTACTCTAGCACAGAAGGCTTAATACTAAATTAGTAAAAAAAAGGTTATAAAATAACTAAAAAAAAGTATCTACTATCTCTAATAGAACTTTAGATAGCTATTTATTAGTTCTGCTTTATTTACGTAACTTTTCTAAAAGCTATTTAGGCCTCTACACTATGTATTTCTACTATATTACTTATTTAAATAATATTTTTATCTATTTAAAAAATATCTAGAGCTACTAATAACACGTTAAATTTATTCTAGAAAAACTATAAAAAGTAGGACTATAAATAGTAATTAAAAAAAGTAAATTTTATATTATTTAAACTAAGTATTTAGAATATATGCTAACTAATAAAAAATAGAAATAAATGTAGAAAAAATAGAAGTACTTTATAACTAGGTCTAACCTACTACTATAATAGATATTAAATCTTTTCTAAAGTTTACTAGATTCTATAAATAATTTATTTTTTAATTTTTATAAATAGCTAAGCTAATAATAGCTCTATAAAGTCTTTTAACTTTATTTATAGAAACTAAAAATTATTAAAATAGCTTTAAAAAGCTAAAATTTTTACTTCTAGTAATTCTAGTTCTATACTACTTTAATTTTAATTATAATATAAAACTAGAACCTAACACCTCTAGTAGAGTAGTAGCTAGAATTATATTTTAAAAATACCTAGATAGTAAATAGTATTTTATAGCTTTTTATAATAAAATATTTACTAGAGTAAAGCTTAATTAGAAAATATATAATAAAAAACTATTTACTATTATTACTATTTTTAAAAAATAGAAAGCTAAACTAATTTTAGTTTAGTACTAAGTTTAAATATATACTAGTTACTAATTTTTAGAGTACTATATAAATATAAAAGTTCTAAATTAATAATAAACTAACTAAACTAAATTTATAGCTTTTTTTAATTTCTAAATTAAATATACTTTAAGTAAAAGTAATAAACGCGCAGATATTTTTAGTTAATAAAAATAAAATATAAAAAATTTTAAAATAGCCTAGTAAAATAATTATTTTTTAGTTTTTTTTAACCTAGCTAGGCTATATAGCTATATTATTTTTTAAACTAGTAAAATAATATCTAGAGTTTTTTTTATAAATAATTATTACTTTTTTTTAACTAACTTTAATAATATTACTAGATCTTTTAGAACTAATAAAAGCCCTATTAAAAAAAAACTAATAGTTTTTTAAAAAAAAACGCTTTTTACTACCTTTCTAGTATTAGATAGATAATAGATTTTTTTTTATAGAGACTATTTTTACGTTTCTCTAGACTCTCTACTTTATATTTAATTTTTTAAAAAGGTATATAATTAAATATTTATGGTCTATTCTAGTACTATAAAAATTTACTAGTTATTTATATAATAATACTACTAGAAAAGAATAGAAGCTATATATAAATATTATATATATAACTATATTACCTACTAAAATTTTTATCTAAAATAGATTTAAATTTAAAAGTTTCTCTACTTTTTACTAATTCTAGAAAAACTTATATAATATTTTATAATAGACTTTAAATTTTTCTCTAAAAAGTAATACAGCTATAATTAGATTCTAGTAATTATTAATTAATTTTTTAAATAAATAACTATAATACTATACTATAAAATAATAAATATCTAAAGTTTTATTTAACTATTTATATAATAAGTATATTAGTTTAGATATATTTTTAAAAGTAATATTTTAGACTATAGAGCCTAGTTTATTTTCTAATTCTAGTTTAAACTCTATTAGATTATAAATACTAAAATATAACTTTTTACTATTTATTATAAAGAAACTAATAGCTAAATTAAAATTATTAGTAAATATATTAACTAATATTTATAGCTATTTATAATATACTACTAAAATAACTAAAGTAAACTTTTTCTATTTATAAACTAAGCCTAAATAACGCTTTTATATATATTAATAGAAATAGCTCTATACTAGCTTTTATATAGTTCTAAACTCTAATAGAGCTAGAACTAGTACTATTTAAAAGTAGCTAATTTTATTAAAAAATTTAACTACTAAAATATTTTTAATCTAGCTATTAAAATATATAATACTTAGAAATAAACTAAAAATAATATAAAAAAAGTATAAAACTAAATAAATTTTACTATTAACGCCTATTAATATTCTATTAGCTAAAAAATTTAAAATAAAATTTATTTTTCTACTACTAACCTAGTAGCTATAAAATCTAGCTTAAAATTATCTAAACTATAAAAAAAAACTTTTAAAGTTTCTAAATAAATTAGGTATTTTTATAAATTTAAGTTTTTTCTAGGCTCTAAAATATATAATATATTTATATTTAATATTCTCTATGAAAATCCTAGTAACTCTCTACTAGAATAAAAAGGTCTAAAACTACTAGCTACCTTTATATAAAGTATAAAAAAGTAAAAGGTTAAAAAGATTTTACTAGTAAATTTATTTAAAATAAGCTAAAATATAGAGCTAGCTAAATAAAATATAATCTAAATCTAACCTAGTATCTAGCCTCTAATTTTATAAGCTTTTTTTATAAACTAGAAAATTTTTACTAAATGTATTCTAATTATTTAGAACTTTTCTAGGCACTATATAGATAGTTTTAGATATAAAAAAAACTAAAAGATATATTATAGTTAGTAAATTATTATATTTAATAAATACTAGTTTTTCTATTATTAATATATAAAAATTATAGTTAATATATAAAACTAGTATATAGCTTTTACTAATAAAACTTTTAGCTTAGTAAACTAACTATTATAGATAAATGTAAAAATTTTTTAAAATTTATCTATCTACTACTATAATTTTTTAACTTTTATTTTACTATTAGAAGCGTTATATACTTTATTTAATTTAGAGTTTTTAGTATTTTTATATTTTAAAAACTTTCTATTAGGCCTATAAATAAGCCTGCGTTTTTTTTATTACTAAAAAAATTTAGAGTTTTTTTAAAAAAAGTAGTAGCTAAAGCTACTATATTTTTCTAAAAAAGCTATATTTTCTAGTATAAATCTAAAATCTTTTTATATAGGCTTTAAAATTTTTTTTATTATATATAGTAATTTACTAGTATTATATTAGTTACGCTAAAGCTAGTAATTTATATAGTTACTATTTATATTATAGAAACTAATATTTTTATAGCTAAACTAGCTATAGCTTTTATATTTACTAGTTTAGTTTTAAATTTTTTTACTTTATTTTTATTAGCTAGTATAGCCTGTATAGTAAAGCTTTTAAAATTATAAAATACTACTATAATTTAGTTATATTCTAGTTTTATATATATAGGCACCTAAAAAGGTTAGAAAAAACTCTAAACTAGTAGAAAAAAGTAGTTATTTACTAGTTTATATTTTTTATTTAAAAATATATAATAAACATACTTTTTTAAATTAACTAATTTAAATAAATATATAAAGTTAAATTTACTATAAAACTAGGCCTAGATAAAGTATAAATAAAAAATCTAATAGGCTAAAAAATAAATATCTAGAGGTATAAAAATAGATATTTTTATAAAAGCTATTTAGTATTAGTATTAAAAGTAATAATAAATAGTAATAGAGTATATATAATAAAAGTATAAAGTATAAAAGGTAAAGAAAAATTATAATATTTAAAAAATTATTATATTCTACTAAAGTAACTACTAGATTTAGTAGTTATTATAATAATTATTAATAAATAGTAAATAAAAAATTATATTTACTTTAATAAAATAATAATTCTAGAATAAACTTTATATAAAGGTTATATAGATAATACTTAGATATAGAACTATCTAATTTAAAGTAGAAAGTAATATAATAAAGCTATATTTTATTATAATAATAGTTTTTAATTATAAAAGCTTTTTTATTAACTACCTCTATTTTTTTTATATAAATTTATTAAAAATAGAAAATTATATTAATTTTTATTTAAACTACCTCTATACTATATCTAGTCTAGATTTTATAAAAATTTCTACTTTACTATTACCTATGTACTAATATAGTAGAGGAAAAAAAAAAACTCTATAAAAGCCTAGAACTACTACTAAATTCTATTCTATATAGTTTATTTTTTTAATAGAACTATAAAAGTATAGTTTTTTTATTTTTTTATACTAGGCCTATAAAAATATAGTTTATTTAGCTTTTTAATCTACGCGTATTTTTATATACTTTTAAACTAATTTAGACGCTTTTTAGCACTTTATATCCTTAAGCTATTATAATTAGGTTAACTAGTAGAATATATTATAGCAAAAATAAATTTAATATATATATATATATATAAATTAAAAATAGAAAATATTTTTTTAAATAGATTAGTTTACTATAATATCTATATATAGTTATTATTTATTATATAGTACTATAATAAAAGTATATATAGTAAAGCTTTATTATACTTTATAAATAAATATTCTATATTAATATATAGTTTACTTTATTTTATACTAGAAATTACAAATTTTAAAAATTAACTAGAATTATTTTTAATAGTAACTTCTATACTTTTTATAATTTATTTCTTTTTATTTTTTTACTAAATTAAAATTTTATTTTAGTCTAGTATTACTTAAAAAATTTACTTTATAGAGTTAGATTATAAAACTAATATTTAGTTTTAATTAGATTATCTATTTTACACTATTAATCTTTTAGCTAATACTAAAATACAAGAAATATAAAATTTAGTTAAGAAATATAAAAAAATTAATTAAAATAAATATAAAAGTTACTAGTAAAAATAATTCTTATTAATTTTTAGTATTAAATAACGTAAACTATTTATTTATATAAACTATTTATTTATAAAGTATACTAGTAAACTAACTAATTTACTTTATATTAATAATTTATTTATAAAGTATATTTTATTACTATATTAAAGTATTAATAGTAGTATAAAATTTAGTATTATTTTAGTAAAGCCTAGCTATATATTTATACTAGCTATTTATTTATAAAGTATATTACTACTTTAATTTATACTATTTTTATATGCTTTTTTTATACTTTTTTAAGTACTATCTACACTATAAATACATCTACTTGTAGGACTTCTCTATAAGTATTGTTAGGCGTACTTTAATATTTAATTAATCTACATTTTTTGTATTACCATCTACTCTTCTATAAACCTCTGTATATTCCTGCTTATCCATTTAAGATCATCTCCGTTCGCACCCCCACCAGCAATGTGCCCGCGAATACTGGGTATAACCCCCATAGAGAAGTGCAGCATGACATCTGCCTCTGAGACGCCAAGCTCCTGGGTGAAGAGAGTATGCTGAGCTTTTACGCAGTCCATGTACTCCATCGTTTTGGGGAAGTCTAGCGTGTTGGAAGGGCTGGATGATTCGGCAACGACGACAATCTTGTAGTCACGGAGAACACCATTGGCATGCGTGAGTGTGTTGTCGATGCGGCCCCGGAAACGGGTATGTACCATAGCGATCTTGGTGTTTTGCGGGTTGATACTACACGCACGCTAGGCAGAATATCACCACTGTGGAAGCCGAAGTTCTTCAACTCGAAGAATCGGATCGAGTCCGGTGGATGTGGTACCATATCGAGATGGGTAACTCTGGTACGAGATGTCAATAAGAAAGGCAACGAGGAGTGGTGTACTTCTGTTCTTGATGGTGCGGGAGGTGAGTAATCGGAATGAAGCTACCGACTCGAGCCCCACCTAGTTTAACAAGTGGACCGCCCATGGCTCCACTGTCCTCTGCAGCAAAGCAATCGATGTACATCGATGCTGCCTACCCAGCTTGCCTCTACAAGAGGAGTCTTCGAAATTCAAGAGGTCTGGAAAGCGTGATCTCAATTGCAGTTTGCAGACAACGGTGAAAGAGGCTCTTCCAGCAAAGAGATCGCTATTCATCCCTATTCTGGTCAGCGACTCAACAACTCTTGTACTGTGACGGGCTCATAAAGATAGCATTACAAGCAACTCCAGAATACATTCATGTCAAGTAAGCGCCGACGCTATGAACGCATCTGTGAAAATCACTTTGATATCAATGATGACCTACTTCCATCACATCTGAGATCCACAGACTAGAAACATCCGAGCCAAGCTCCGCCTTATGCCAATGTTGATATCATACCCATGATCCTGAACGCCGCCAATGGACAATGCATTCAACTGTGAATAGAGGGATATAGAGAAGCGAAAGGTTCTGAACAACAGAACTTGTTTGAACAAAAGAGATTCAGTGAGGGTAGGGTATAGTTGGGTGATTGACGTCCGTCGAAAAGTGCTCAGAATACGCGGTTACTATACAGCATGGCCGCCATCCATGTCTCCTTGGGGGAGGTTTCGAATCAAATTTTTCGTCGAACTGTAAACTTGCGCTCCATGGCGGCCGCTGGAAGTGCGTCTGCGAATCGATCGCGGGCTGATTGCCGTTAGCTCTCTACAATCTCAAAGAGAACAGATATATACATACTCTCTGCGGAATCAAATTGAATCAAGATGTCGTCATGTTCACCCGGGTATTCAATCTCATCCAAGCAGACAAAGCGTCTCTTGACGCCCGACCAGCCGGTCAGACGCCCTTCCTCTTTCTGCATTTTACCTTCACCTCGCCTCTCTTCCACAGGCAGCGCAAACTTGGCATCGACAAGCTTGAGACCAAATTTGCCGCCTTTGTCGGACTTCTCGAACGTATCCATTGTCCTTAATTGAAAGTTCATGGCATCGGCGTGTGAAAAGTCCTCGAAAAAGGCAAGAAGTTGGACGATGTTGTCCTGCTGCACGATCTGAATACGGATGTTGTTCGCGGTCCATTGCTTGTAGATCGGAACCACCATGCGCCGACGAGAGATTGAAAATGTAAGGGCAATACTGCGCCATGTTAGTAGAGCCAAAAAAAAAAAAAGGCCGCCGCAACCTCAGGGGTATACGAACCCGTCGAACTTGACAGCGAAACCGGTCACTGCGAGCTGGAATGTATGAAGGTCTTGGAATGAATTGAATGTTAGTCGCCTGATCGTCGATGCAGTCTTGAGCGTTTTGAGCAATTCTGACAATGCATCGGGAACATCACGATCCGTCCTGCTCCCGTCGATGGCCACGGCAACATCTTGTTGCGGTTCACGCAAGAGCGTAAGTTCAGCAGCCCCATCATTTGGGAGGCGCACGAGTAGCTCCCCCGAACCTGTGAATAATCAGTACTGAACGCACAAGCTCGCCGTCGTTGTCAACTTACCCAAGTTCATGCGATCCGAGATGATGCCGGCGGTATGTCTGCACACAATCCTCAAGCTCTCACTCTTGATGGTGGGCGCAGATTCAAGGCCAGCAGCTTCAGGATCCACATTCAAAACCTTCGCTTCTTGCCATTGCATCTTCTCAAGGATACGACTGCCTTGCTGGCTGAAACCCTCGGCCTGATCTGCGCTCTCGATATGGAATGCCTTTAGGGGCACCTGAGCGAATGCCACCTCACCGTCGTTCACATTCATGGAGGTGAATGTGCCAAAGAGATGGTTACGATCTTTGCTTTCTTTGAATACCAGATGAACTGTGCACATCCGTGCTCGTTTGTCTGGTGATTCTTCTCTGAAGTGGAACCGTATCGCAGGAGCTTGGTCTTGTTCTGTGACGTACTCAAAGTTCATGGGTTCCTGCTTCGTTCCCAGCTCATTGTTGACTAGACTGACTTGCTTGTATTGTTGTGCAGTCACTAATACCATTCGATATCCCCGATGCAGCTTCCTCTTGCCTGTGCCCTCGCTACTCCGTTCGATCCTCTGGAACACCATAAGCTTACATCCTGGGACACGCTCGGGAGGAAAGGCCGATGGGTTAGCTGGGTCCTTGTAGCTAGCTTCTTTCAGGTAAAGCTTGCATGCAAATCGCTCGTCCTGTCGTTCCCGTAGATCGGTCTCGACTCGATTCGTGTGATCGACGATGGACCAAAGGCTACGCATGTCGCCTTCGCTGAGCTCCAAAGTGAGCGCAAAGCCGTGCCGCAATTGGATAGTTATCTTTCGTGACTGTTTGTTCCAGTTCACATCCTTCCAGGCTATGTCTGATCCGTGACCAACCATGACATTGATGAGGTTGCTCTGACTACAGATGGCAAGTTTGACCTGGTACTGATCCTTTGGACGCAATATAGATATGACGGCCGGCATGGGTACGCGATCCGTGTTTGGATCATCAGTAGCGAGTGAAGCTTTCACAAACATTCTGAAATAGCAAAACTCGGCCTTGGTATCCGTTAAAGGTATATATTGCGACAGACTGATAGGGCCGGGTGTACCATCTCGACCGATATCAGCATTGAAGGGTCTGGTGGTCAGTACGCTTGCTGCGTCCGGAGCAAAAGTGGGATACTCCTCCCAAATGGCCTGATCTTGGCCCTGTATCAGGGCTTGTGTTGGAGGCATGCTATGATGCTTCTTCATGGACCCCACAAGCATCTTCAAATAGTGTGTGATTGCAGTTTGTATTTCGAATGCGTCGGCGCTCGCAACATCGCCTGCCTGTCTCGCTGCCTGACCACCGGCTTCAGGTCCTCGAGCTCCATAGCCTTCTAGGGCTGGATGATTCGGCAAAACTTGACTCAGAATCCACCACACCTTGGCAAGATCAACATGAGGCTGCGTCAATCGCTCCTGGGGTGGTTGCCCGCTTTGTGACTGACTTCTGATCAGAGTTTCCATTCCTGCGCGGCCCTTTAGAAACCACCAGGTGGCGGCACGAATCCATTGGGACGGCGTGTGGCTATACATGTGGCCACCCAACTGTGCAGTGAGCTCAAAGATGCCTCGCATGTGTGTCACGCGCTCCGCAAAGTCTCTATAGGCAGTATCATTCTGCATCTTTGTGTCAGAGCGACTCAGAGGGGCTGATAGTTGTGGAGCGACGTCTGGCCTCGATCTTGCGGTTGTAGGGGAACCATGAGTAGCTGCGGATACATGCTGGCTCTGAGTGTGTGATATGGGTTGCGGCTGCTGTGGGAGTTGAGGCTGTGGCTGTTGGGCTTGTGAAGAGGGGAGGTTTGAGGCTCGTTGGTCAGATCGCACAGGCATTGGGGGAGCAGTACCTTGGGTGAAGGCTGCGAAAGGTTGCTTGTCCCTGCTGTTGGACCGTATTCGCTGTATCGTAGCCGCGCTGACCGGCGATGAGGGGTCAGTACGCGCCGCAGGTGGTGAGCGTGTCTGTGAGGCAACGGAGGGGGCCGAGTATTGTGAAGACGCGGACGAGGCCGGTCGTCCATCTGACTCTGCGGTATAGGGCGCAGGCTGCACAGGCCTGCGGCCGGGGGATGGTCCGCGGGCCCTCGATCGATAGGGGTCGTCGGCTTCCAGCGAGCGTATGGGCGATGATCGCGGGGGGTCAAAGTAGGCGCCGCCGTGTGGCGGAGAGCGCCCAGTGTTTGGAGTAACGTAGGTCGATGGAGGGCTTCCGGGGTGCACTGGGTCTGTGGAAATGGAAGAGCTCGAGTCCGAGTCGCGCTTGGTGCCTGATGCTGCCCGCTGCGCTGCTGCTTGTAGCGCTCTGCCCTCCTCGGTCCTCATCCTCTGCTTGACCCTCGCGGCGAATGAGTTCTCTTCGGTGGGTTCGCTCTGGAGATAGCGTTCTGCGAGCGCAGCGTTGCCGTCGATGGGCGAAACACCGTCCTGCTCCACGAGGCGCATCTCAGGCAGCCGCGGCGGCAGGTCGGGGAGCGTAGGGGCCTGGCCACTGTCGGCGAGGCTCTGGAAGCCAGTCTGGGTGCGCGAAATGGGCTTTGGCCTGAAGGTGTCGTCCTCCTCGGCCGTGGGCGGCAGGACGGGCGTCATGCGCTGGGCCACGGGCGACAGATTGTCCGAGTCCTGTGAGTACGAGGATTCGACGCTCGGGCGACGTGCACTCGTGGTATCGAGATCGAGCTGGTCGAAGCCCGTGGGTGCTCGGGCAAGGCCTCGCGGGCGTTCGCCTAAGCCCATTGGGCCCATGCGCTGCGGGGGCGGGGGCGTGGGTTGTGCGTGCGAGTTGATGTGGCCCATTTGCATCTTCTGCCCCAGGGGCGGGGACATCTCGCCCGGGTTGGTGAGGGTGCGGGTCAGGCTGTTGCGCTGCTCCGTCTGCGAGGGGGTGCGGGCGATGCCGTTGGTGTGCACGCCCAGATTGGTGTCGTCCTGGGGCTTCTGGGGCTGGAGCGGGCGGGCGGCGGGGATGGCAGCGGCCTGCTTCTGCTTCTCCCGTGAGACGATGATGGAGGGATCCTCGCACTCGTCGCCGCCGTGGCCGATGATGTCGGGCATGGTGCGCACAAAGCCCACGCTGAGGCCCTTTTTGCGCGTGCCCGTCTTCAAGCCGCCCGGGCCTGGGCTCCTCGCAACGGCGGCCGCGCCCGCAAGAATCTCCTGGGCGCCCGGCCAGCGCTGGGCTCGGGCGACATCGATGCGGGGCTTGGCAAAGGCGGCGAGGGCGTCCCTCTGCTGCTGGGCGCGGTCGGTCGAGGGCTTGAGGAAGTCGTCGAGGTCGTCCGGGTCCTGCACTTTGGCAGGCTTGGGCGCGGGGGCATCGTCGGTCGCGTTCGTCTTGTCGAAGATCTTGGTCCGCCAGCGGCTCGTCTTTGAGAATAGTTTGCTCGTCGTGTCCTGGGCGTCGACCATGGTGCTGCCGGCAGACTGGACAGGGTGCTGTGTCCGCCGGTCGGGTGTCGATGGCGGGCAAGGCAGGGCAGGGCAGGGCGAGGGAGGGGGTCGCTGTGACGACAACGGGCTGCGGGTAGGGCGTCGTTGCAGTCGGGAGATGCTCGCGTGCCTGGCTTGGTGACGGCGGCGGCGGCGGCGGCGGCGGTGGTGGTATGTATCGGGGTGCGCAATTGGCTGCAGTACTCAGGGCAGCAGCAGGTGGGGGTGGTGGTGGTCGAGGACGAGGCCACATGCAATCCAATGCCTGGGCCTGCGGCGTGGATGTCGAGGGCAGAGCAGAGGGAACACGCTCAGGCAAGCAAACACGCTGACGCCCGCTCAGCCAGGCCAGGGACCACGGCGACGACACGCTAACACTAGCTGCTTCTTGTTGTGGCTGCAGAGTACGAAGTAGTCCTCTAGGCTGGCACTGCGCACTATAGTACGCGTATTACATAGGCTGCGCCTGCACGTCAGACAGACTATGGATAGAGAGATTGCTTGCAACTTGCCGTCTTGAATGTCACCCACGCCCGCACACGCACACGTGGAAAAGGAGAAGACACATGTCGGTCGCTCTCGAAACTTGACAGACCAGCAGGGCCCTGGTTGCAGCGTCTCGTGTTCGTATGTAACACCGCCCAACGCATACAGTACCCTGCCACCCTGCCCCCACATCTCACGGCGGCGGCGGCGGCGGCGGGTCCTCCACGCGCCTTTGATGGGAACCGGCAGCCTTACCGTCGTTCCCTCTACAGGTACGCTATGCCACGCCTCGCCCACCACTCGACATGGCTCTGAAGAAGCGCCGCATCGCCAGCTTGGCCATGAGAGTCAGACTGTGCCATGGTGTGCCATGGGCCGCGCATTGCAGGCACCGCCGGCGCAATCTTACGAGCCTTGCAGCGGCTCACCCACCACCGAAGCACAACGTTTCCGATCAACCATGGCCGTTTCCGAATTGATGAGGATCTGCCCCATCCCAACGTCGCCCATGATAAGGCACGAAGCAGGGGTTGCAGCACGACCTCTGCTCCACCTTTTGCAATGCCCATACACACCATGTATAGTACACAGTAATCAACAATCCCAATCCCAATCCTTTGCCCAGCTTCAAGGCTGGTTCATTGCAATCTTCTCCCGAGGAATGGCCACTCTAGTCCCGTCATGGGCTAGCATCCGCCGACGTCAAATTACAACCGGTGAGAATTCAACATTGTGTGTTGGTGGCGTAGTCATTCCTCCCAACTCGCTTGCCATGCTTACTGCACTCTTTATATCATCTCACCCGGTTACTCTGCCTACCGTCCACGCCCTGATACGAGGCTGCTCAAATTTCGATTGCGACCTTTCCAACGGCTTTTTCACCCATGATATGGCTTCGTACCTTGCAATGCCCAGAGAAACGTCAGACTCTTTGCCATCAACGCGGTCCTGTCCATGGGCACATCTCGGCCTAGCACAATTGAGCGATGTAGGAGTGTGCGTTACAAATGTGTACTTGACCGGTGCCTTGAGCTCCAAGTCGTGAATCTGTAGCACAATGTCTCCATGGGAAGAGCTCGTTGTGGTCATGGTTTGTGACGTCACAATCTCAGACACTGGAGGCTATCTTGTCAATCTAGATGTACAGTCTTATAGTCCCGCAACAACCACATTGATAATGTGTCCTGGACTCCTACAAGAAGCAAGTGTGATGCAGTGGTCGTCGCACTGCAGAATGCTCTAGTCCAAGGCGGGCGATGCTCGTAGGCTGGCACGGGTGACTATGCTGAGACATATTGACGGCTGTTGGTGACGGTTAGTAAGCCAAGAGTACATGGCCAGTGTCGCCAGGGACAGAGTATGTAGAGTACTTGTATACTTGTAGCTGGAGGTACAAAGACTGGCTTCACATGACTGAGAGGCGATGCGGTGCGTGCCGAACGGGACGAGCGGGAGATGGAAGGGGTGGAAGGGGTGGAAGAAGAGGGGTTGGTCGCCCATGAGTGGAGCGCCATGCACGATCAGACGAGGAGCACGAACGGGTTGGAATTCGAGGGCGAGGGCGCCAGGTGAGTGGACAGGGTCAACGGTCACATCCCTGTTGTCCAGCGAATGAGATGGAGGTGCTGCAAGCCATTTCGACATTGTGCACGGTAGTTTGCTCACTAGGCCAGAGTCCCTCTGGAGTCTGGGCAGAGACTTGAAGCTGCATCGCTCGACTGGCCGCGCCGATAACAGGTGTGCCAGTCCAGTGAGTGTTGAGTGTTGGAGGCCAGTTCTGCGCCCAGCCCTGCCCACGCATCGACACATTGCGCAAGCGACTGCCTCCTTTGCACGCCCAACCACCCCCCTCCCCCCTCCCAACTCCCTCTCGACCTCTCGACGCCGCCGCCCTCGTGCACTCATTCACCGTCGGCCCCATCGCCCCCCCTAGCACTCTTCTCGACAGTCACCCGGCCATCCCCGCCAACTGCTGGTGCTGCTGCTGCTGCTGCAACGACTCGCTTGGCGCAGTGGATCCCAGGCAGGCTGCCTGCGTCACGTCACTGCACCGACTGCCCATCGCTGCCCGGAAAGCTGCATACGGGCCACGACCACCGCACGCCTCGACGACACGCCCACCCGCGACGAGGGACGCGCGACCTCGTATGCGCATGCAAGACACTCCCGCCCGTTTGCGCTCCCCGGGCATGGCGCCCTCGTAGCCCCGACTCACCACGCATCGCCCACACCACAGCCGCTGGCCCACCGGCGCGCGCAGGCGGCCAAAATGGCACAGTCGGCGCCCAGCCCGTACACGCTGCTCGACGAGTCGTTCCGCGCCTCGCCCTCGCTCCGCCAGTCCAAGCAGCTGCCCCGTCGCAGCGACGAGCACCGCACCTTTTCGCGCACCGCCGCACCGCTGCGCCGCGACCTGTCCTACACGACCGCCACCACGGACAATGACTACGAGTCGGTCCCCAGTCGCCAGCCCACGCCTCTAGTCTCGCCTGGCGTGCTCGGTCGCGCAGAGAGCGGCCTGCCCCCGACGCCGCCCACCGTCTCGCAGGACGGCCAGCCCACGCACGCCTTGGAGCTGCCGCCCCATGCCGACAGCGTCAGGAACTCGCTCATGTCCACCAAGTCGGCGCTCAGCACTCCCGTCAACGCTCGCAGCCCGCCCACGCCCGACCCCAGCCCGCCACGCACCAAAGCCTCTTCGCAGTCCTCCCAGCCTTCGCAGCCCTCCGCGGCTGAGCGCCCGCCCATGTTCGCCCATCCCTCGTCGCGTGCCGAGTCATTCCGCACCGCGCGCGAAGACCTCTCCTCCAACCCAGACAGCGCATCCGAGACGCCGGTGCTGGGCGATCGCCTGAGCACCGTCCAGGAGGACCGCGGGTTGGGTCTGGCATTTGAGCATGAGCCTCAACATGAGCACGGCCACATGCGCGAGCGGGCGCGTGTGCCTGAAGAGGACGACGTCACGCCCACCAACAGGAAAGGGCCGTATTTCGAGCCTGCGCTGGACGCGGATGCCACGGCCGGTGCTGAAGAGGACAAGGAGTCCCCGGCACAGGAGACAATACCAGATCGGGAGTGGAACACAGACCTCATGCGCAACGTGACAGTTCGCCGGAAGCGTAACTCCAAGTCATCGCCGCTGAAGGACTCCCGCTCGTCGCCGCGCAAGGAACCCGTCTCGACACCAACCGCCGAGAACGCCATGTCTTCGCCCGCCAAGGCTCCCAGGTCTTTACGGCGCGAGGACGTCACGTCGTCTCCACGTAAAAGTGCGCTCCCCGCCGTGGTCATTGTCGAGAGGGGCTCGCCCACGCCCAGCACGCACACTAGGCGGACGTCCGCGCTGCGTGAGCGTGTCGAGGCCAGCAACAACAGCCCCGTCACTCCATCCATCGAGAACTTTGCGCAGTCGATTGGCTGGCCAACCGAGAACAAGGACGCGGCGAGACCAGCACCCCGCGATGCCACCAGTAAGCGCATGTCAACCGCATCGACGACGTCGACCATGGTAGAAGCCATGGTCATTTCCACGCCACCGCGGAGGCATCAGACGCTGCGTCACTCGGGCAAAAACATGGCCTACCGAAGAGATGTCAGCTCACCCGCAGAGTTCGGCTCTGACTCGCACTCCAGCCGCACCTCTGTAAATCTCGATGACGTTCCACTGCATCGCTTAGTCCACAAGAGGCTCAGCGTCGCTGACCGACAAAAGAGGATCAGTACTGACTCGGGCCCGCTGGCCTATGAGCGTTCTTTGGGCTACGAGCGCAACATGTCTCCGGCCTTGTCGATGCGCAGTACCAGAACCATGGACAGTTCGCGGCACACAATCGCACACCAGGAGTCGGTGCGTCGAGTCCTGCAACCAGCTGCAGACATACTGAGCAGATCAAGCATAGTGGGTCGGCCTCAGCCGTTTGCTACAAGCTACCACAGGCGCAATACTTCCGCGCCTGAATCTGTACGGGAGAGGGTAGTCAACCCCGGACCGAGGAACTTCTCCCAGCTCTCTCCGCCCCCACAAAGTCCGCCAATCGAAGAGTCCACCCTCATCGCGTCCCAACAGCTGAAGCGGCCAGTCACGCCCACTTTGTCACCAAAACCACATCTCACAACGCCTGCATCACGGAAACAAGATCGGAGCCGGCGACCCGTCTCAGAGGCCAGAAGCCTAGCCGACACTAACAAGACCCTCCCAGATCTTCCCATTCGCGAAAAGACAGAGGCAGCCGCTCGGGATGCTGTTGTAGCTACGAGTGCGCCTGTTGAGGATAGGCCTGTGCCGTCTGGTCTGATGGATAGAGTCCGACGTCTGGTCGCAGACCATGAGGGCACTGAGGAGTCCACGTTGATTCCAGCTGCCAGCGACTTTCCCGCTTCTCCCGAACACCTGAATGACTTCTCGCCACTCCAGGACTTGTCGCCGCCTATGCGGCGAGGCTCCCGTCCGCTACGGGGCCGTCCTGGCGAGCAAAGGTGGAGTATGTATAGCCAAGATCGATCGTCTGTGTCGCCAGACATCCCCGTACGTCCTAGTCTGGACCGTATCTCAACAGAGGAGATGTCTCACCGAAGCCAGGAGTGGCGTCGACGTTCTGTGGAGAACGGAAGGGTCAGTTTCGACTTATCTACGGTACACAGCGAGGAACATGCCGACGCACGGCATCTGTACGCACAAGGAACGCCCTTCTCGCAGATGTCTGACACGCTGGAAGTTAGTGAGGCCACAGCCGTGAGCATCTATCCACACAACAACCACTCGCTGTTGGTGGTACAGCAAGTGCCCCGTAGCAATTCGCTACTGCCTGATTCAGCGCTGCTTACAGAAGAAGCATTCTTCCCGGCCGAAGACCCTCGCGATGTACAAGCAACTCCAACACCGCCCTTCGTCGATGCTAGCGAGGGACCTGAGGACAAGCTTCCACAGCCAATCTTAAACGTTGAGCCTTCTACACCACCCATAAACCAGGATCCGTTGCAACCTGGTGGTGTGGATACACCACTGCAGAACCCAAGACCTCCTCCTGAGCCTCCTGTGATCATGTTCATCCCACCCACGCCTGCCGAAGAACTCGAGCGCGAACTTGTGCCTGGTCCACCCAAACGCTCCGAGTCTAACCCGCAACGCCAGCCCCAGCGCCGCTCTAGAATTGTCCAGCGTGCGCGCCGTTACTCTGACAATCTCATCACTCCACTCCTTGCTCGAGCATCTATCAGTCGGCGTCGACCTGCCAGCGACCCTAATGCTGAACCACATCGCATTCCCCGCGTTCCCAGTGTCAATGAGGATGATGGCACTCTGCACCCATTCTGGCGCCCGCGTGGTTTCTGGGATGGCTTTGAAGATAGTGATGACGAGAGTGATGGAGATGATGCTCTTCCTAGCGGCGGAGACACCAGCGACATTGAGGATGACGAACCAGCTGCCCCGTCGAGGCGAGCTTCGACTCTAAAGGGAAAATTGACAAGTGGCCTTCGCGGGTCTGGCGGCTTCTTGATCGGAAACTCTCTAGGTGTTGAGCGCCACGGTACTAATCGGCGTCGTCACAATATCACGCTGCCGGCTCATTTCCCCAAGTCACCCCGTACCTCGAACGATCCCTCTGCGCCAAAAGTGCTCAAGTCCCCAACACAGGTCCTTGGTGCTCATGGAGGTGGCGGTATCTCCAAACGCCGATCGAGCAATAGCTTACGTTCCAACATGTCATACGAAGCCCCTGGAGACGTGCTTCCTGGCGCCAGGGTCGCAGTCTTCCGGGTATTAGGAAGTATCAAGTCCAATACATCGGGCTGACTGGCGTGAAAGAGAACTTCAAGGAGCGAAGAGCAGAGAAGAGGAGGAACAAGCTTCGCAAGAGCATTGGATCAAGGTACTACGTGGAGCCTGTTGTGACTGCCTGATCACAATCGACAGAGACCTTAAGCTCAAAGCTCGTTGAGCCTCTCGTCAAACCATTTCACGACCCTCGTACGCGGGTCTCGCATATACCCATCTACAGCCTTCTGGATATCAACACCGTAATGCCTGCGCCACGCAGCGACTGTAACATCATATAACCGAATATTTAATCTGCCGATATACCACTTTACGACTTTACGCCTGCTATTTCGATTTCATCTAGCGCATCTGCTGTCTTGGGTGGTTTCGGACTTTTGCTTTCACTGGCGCTGGATTGCCCATGTACATGAACATTACTCTCCTGCACCTGTACATTACTAGCTCGTCGTCCATCTTCCCCGTTGGCTTGAAGACATCACACAGCACGTTGCTTACAGATCTCTTGGGAATTATGGTCAGCATATTTAGGAATCGCAATCAATTCACACAAGTTCAACAAGATTTTGCTTTCCGGCGCTGCTAACACAGTGAGTGCACGAGCGCCATCGTTCGTCACGGGCTTTTTAATAAACCTGAGTAGACGATCCAATATAAGATGAGTAGCAATCACCTGTCTCCAGCGCGACTTCCAAGGTGACAAGATCACACTTACTGCAGATACGAAGGAGCTCGTATCTATGTAGTTTCCAAGTCACAGTTTTTATCATAAACTTCTTATATTTAATTATTTAGGAAATAGGCAACGGGCAATATGAGTGGGGTATATTTCAATGATGGGGCACGAATAGTAGCTAGACCTGGTGCCATAGCGTGGCTTCTGACGTCAATTCCCCGCTCTCGACACTTCTCCATTGGGTAGTCGAGTCCCTATCACTCCAGATCATCGGCATATAGTTCACGAACTTCATCAAATAATGCCACGACCCGACATGATGACAGTAAAAGTAAGAACCTACCTTCTTCCTCCCACTCCCTTGATTCCAAATTCTCCTTATCCACTGCTTCACTTCCCAGCGCTCCTGTACGACCAAGTCACATCTCCCGCCTTTCACAACTCTCAAGTGTTCGATCTTTTCGCCGCAAATGGGTGGCAAACGCAATGGATAGCTCGATACGGACCTGATATCCAATCTCATTATCACACGACACACGAATGCATGGTTGTCATCTCGGGCAAAGGCGCAACCATTCGTTTCGGCGTCGCTGATGACCCGTCTTGGGCACCTGGGAGGTTTGGCTTTGGAGAACGGGGCGAGGGAGAGCAAGGCGGCGTGGACATTGAGGCGAGGCTGGGTGATGTTTTTGTCATACCAGCGGGAGTCAGTCACAAAACTTTCAATCCGCAGCCTGAAACAAGTCAACTCGCGTTTCATCAGCCGCTGGAGATGGAAAACGGAAGAGCACGTGACGTCAGTAAGGAGAGGGAGAAGGAACACCGGGAGTTCTTTGAGAATGTGAAGGTGGAAGGGGAGTTCATGATGATGGGTGCGTATCCTTACGGAGGAGTTTGGGATTTCAAGATTGGCGGGGAGCACGAAGGACGGGAGGGGGAGGTTTGGGAGGTGAAGAAGCCGAGAAGCGATCCTGTGCTGGGGTATAGTCAGGAAGGCCTATTAGGACTCTGGATCGAAGGGAAAGCAGGGAAAGTAAACATGGGCAAGGGAGATGTGGGTTTTGCGATGGGTGGAAATGGGGATAACACAGTGTATACGTGAGTAGTGACGCAGTTCTACCAGCTTTTTGTAGCGCGTAGCAATGACATGTACAGTGCGCCGCTGTCTCACTATGATTAAGGCTGATCCCTATGCTGGCTTCTTCGCCCAGCATCCACCAGCTATAGTACGTCGTCCACGTCGTCTACAACTTGCACTTTGATACTTCCGTTGCTTAAATCACTGCACGTGTGAAGTGCATCTAGTGCTTTCTCCAAGGGGTATGTATGGCTGACGAGAGGTTTGACATCCAGGATACCTCCTGTAAGGCATTGCAATCCAGCTGGCCATGTGTCGCGGTATCGATTAATGAACCTCAGGTCGATCTGGGAACATGTTAGCATACGAGCTCAAGATAACCAGTGTATGTGGTAAACTCACTTCAGCGAGCGAAAGGTGCATGAAAGGCAAGTTGTTCATGATCTCGCGTCCGACACCAATCACCATGACAGTCCCGCCTCTTCGCGCAGTGTACGCTGCAGTAATTACACTGCTTTCGACACCAGTGCACTCAAGCACAGTCTCTGGAGCTCCATATTCTCCCACGTTCGCAAAGTTGAATAATTCCCGGATTTTCTTCGCATTCGCTTGGGCATCGAGGTTGCGGTCAACCTGATACGTCGAGACCGAGGGGACGAATTTCTTCGCGAAATCCAACCGTCTTGTCTCAAGATCTGTAATGACGAGCGGATGTGCGCCGCTAGCTCTAGCTGCAGTAAGCGCCAGTAGACCGATGGGTCCAGCGCCGCAGATCACTGCACCGCGACCCAGTGATAGTCTAGCTGATTTGATGCCGTGCATGACGACTGACAATGGTTCAAGCAGTGCACCCTCCGCAAAAGAGACATTTTCTGGCAACTTGTGACACCATCTGGCCGGGTGCGTCTTGTAGCGTTGGATGGTGCCATGGTATGGGTAGACGCCAGCGAACTGTACGTCTTCGCAAAGGTTGTATCGACCATCCAGACAGAGGAAACAGGAGCCGCAGGGTACACCGGGCTCAATTGCTACACGATCACCTGCTACGTATTAGCCCAATAATCGACACAGGACATACTGAGGACTAGCCAGGCTGTAGATTGGTCACATCCTCGCCGCATTGTAGAACGACTCCCGCTGCTTCGTGGCCGAGAATACAATCCCCCTCAACGACAAGGGAACCTATGCGTCCTGTCTTCCAGAAATGGATGTCTGATCTAATTGGTATCATCAGAGTCTGCGCACACGTGCTCGTGAGAAGTCATACCCGCAGACCCCTGTCGTCTTGATGTGAAGTAAGACCTCTCCTTTCGCTGGCGCATACACCGGCGCATCTACTTGCTTCAAGTTGTGATCTGCTGTCACCTGCAACGAAGGGTTCGGTAGTGGCGTCTTGATCGTGGGCCTTTTGTCGCCATCTTGAATCTGGGTCCACTTTAGCTAGATTCGGGTAAAGGTGAAGGAATGACCAACGATTGCGGGTGGCATTCTGATAGTGTATCACAGTGTTGTTATACATGCAATTGAAGAATCACGACCGGACAGGAAGACTTGGACGTCATCGTATGTGGACAACGGAGATAGTTAAGCGATGATTCCACTACCATCCTATATAGCCGACATAACGACGGGGCAAATGGCGGGGAACGGAATTGTGGGGTATCTCCAATGAGGATCTAGCTTGCAATTTGCTCGGAACCCTATCCAATGATAACCGTGGCGACGAGTAAGGCAGCCCTACGTATCTGACAGACTGGAGCATCAAATATATGAAAATCCAATGGTTTGGTTGCAAGAGTTCAATGATGAGTTTTGTAGTTGGACATCGCTGTGGCGACGGAGACCTGGCTCGGAGGGCGCCGCATTGAATACCCCGGACAGCTCCGGAGATGTACTCATCATGCACGTCGAATCCTCGACATAAGAGCTTGACAATCGCGATAAGATCATGCTCTTAAAAACAACGACTTCCTCGCGGGATCTGGTCTGGACTTATATCGGTGACTCTCTAACAGCTGCGTAATGTCTACCATTACACCCACCACTAAGCGCGACCCTGAAACTTTCATCGCTAAACTCCTTCATACAATTGAACACGACATACTCCCTCTCACGCGAGAGGGTGTATCCTCTGGATCCAAAGTCTTCGGCGCAGCCATTTTGTCCAGACAACACCTCACACCCTACACAATCGCTACAAACAACGAACGCGTGTCGCCACTCCTACACGGAGAGATAAATTGCATCCAACAATTCTTTACTATGGACTTCCCCGACCCGGCAACTCGCCCAGACCCCAAAACAGACTGTATCTTCCTTGCGACGCACGAGCCTTGTAGTCTTTGCTTGAGCGGAATCACCTGGTCTGGGTTCAGTGAATTCTATTACCTTTTCACGTACGAGGATAGCCGAGACTTGTTCGCGATTCCACACGACATCAATATACTGCAGGAGGTGTTTGCAGTGAGGGGCGACGGACAGACGGAAGAACAAATACAAAAGAGGCCACTGTACAATCGCACGAACAAGTTCTTTCGGGCCAAATCGTTCGCCGATGTGGTAACGGAGATTGGTGACGAAGACGAGCGACAAAAGTGGGCCGTCGAAATTACGAGAGTCAAGAATATGTACAACGACTTGAGCAAAATATATCAACGTGGCAAGGAAGTCGGAATGCCAAGCTCAAGTATTTGGACCTGAGACCGTGGGACCATCTACGTAAGCCGAATATAAAAGAATTGGGGTACGTTTCTTGTTCAGCGAGATGAGTATGCTCTCTCCGTCAAATGAGGCTTGTGAGACGATCGCTCGCGATCGAAGTCAACGATCTGGATGAAACGAATGGAAAGACTAGCCGTGAAGGGATGACTGCTAGGGAGCTCATATGTTTTGGCTACACCAGATAGTGCTGTACTATTGTACTCGCAGAAAAAGTACGCGTGACAGGTATAGCATGATAGTGCTCCAATATATTCTACAAACTAAGAGTATGGTGTATAAGCCAGAAGCACATTCGTTAGCCTCCTGGTACGTGATGTAGACGCCACACTTCGTCCGCACCATCCTTTGTCTCTCGCATTGGTAGCTGTTCCCATTGTCACATGCTCCATTCTCACAGGCCACATCAAAGCTCCAGTCTGAGACTGCGTGCTCAGTTCTTTTATGGCAGGCAGAAGGGTGAAAGTGCGTAGGATGTTGACGCGGATATGCTGTGGCTGTGAGGCGCGAACCCCTCTCTCCGTAAATCGACAAACCCGGAAATAGAGCTCGGGCCCCACTTAACAGAATGCGCAACACCCCATTTCTACACCCTCTACACGACTACCTAGCACCTAAATAGCTCTATATTATATAGAAATTTAGCTTAAATTAATATACTATTATTATTTATACTATATCTAAACGTATACGTATTACTATACTACTACTTGTAACGGCTCAAGAACATAAGGTGCCGAAAGGCGTCCGAATCAGCTTAAAGGCATATAGGAGTGCGCGCGGATTAAAAAGCTAAACAAATTATATTCTTATAGGCCTTGTACGAAAGGACAAGAAAATTATGCCTCTACAGTTCTATCAAGGAAGCAAGCTATATAGGGTAGGACTCGGTGGTAGTTCTAGGCCCTTACGGGGTTCTCTCCTTTCCTCTACTGTGTTAGCACGTAGGTAACAGTAGGGTAGGGATTCTTATAGAATCTGGGCTGGGTACGGTACGGAGGTGGTTCGGGTAGAGGTCAGTATAGTCTCCCATCTTTGATAAGCTTGTATGGGGAAAGATAGGGGTGGCTCACGAGGGGCGTCAGGAAAAAACTTTTTGTAGCATTCTGGTCATTCACCAAGCGCATTGTAAATGAGTTAAATTACTAGTAAATAACTAGGAAAAGACTTAAGTAGTATAGCTAACGTGAATAGCTTAATTTACTTTATTTACCTCGCTTACTCTATTAACCCCACGAACGTTAAATACTATAAAAAATCAAAACTAGTCCTAATTAGGCAATTAAAATTCTAATAATATAGAATAAATGTTTAGCTATAAACTAGTTAAAAAATTACTATTTTAGGCCTAGCTGTTCTATAGTTATTAATTATTTACTAAAAAGTTTTAATATTTTTTGTTTAAAAATAATTTATAGGGGCTGCTAATAGTTTAAATAGATAATAAAACTATATTTTTTTTTCGCGCTAAGCCTATAAAAGTAATATTTTAGTATTTAGAAATTTCTATTATATTATTATATTAATTGCGTACGTTATTATATAACTTAAAAAAGTTTAAAAAAGTAAAGTTTTTTTTTATTTTAAACTAGCAGGGGTCTAGGAGGTAAGTAAAGTA
The DNA here is from genome assembly GCA_025504975.1 of Plenodomus lindquistii. NCBI lineage: Eukaryota > Fungi > Ascomycota > Dothideomycetes > Pleosporales > Leptosphaeriaceae > Plenodomus > Plenodomus lindquistii. The sequence continues at coordinate 998,366 of JANUWI010000015.1, forward strand.
AGTAAAGTAAATTAAGTAAAAATAGTACTTAAAGTAATTTACGTTATTTATATTATTTACTAGTAAATTACTAGTAAACTACGTAAAAAAAGGCCTTGTAGGGTAAAAGTAGTAAATTAGTAATTTATATTAATTACTAGCTATTTATATTACTTTCTATCTACTTACTTAATTTACTACATAATAGAATTTCCTAACGTTAATACTATATTTATTTATATACTAAAGTGTAGCTTTTAAAATATAAATGCTATTTCTATTCTACTAAAATATTTACTTTTTACTACGCTTAAAAATATAGGCTTAAAACACTAAAAAAATAGTTTTAGTATAAATTCTAGTATTTATTTTTCTATTAAAGTTACTAGTATTATAAAAAATATACTAGCTAAAATTATACCTAATAATATAATAGATATAAAAGTATTATTAAAGCTTTAAATTAGGTTTATAATTTTTTTTATACTATATATTATTTTTAGTATAAGTATTTACTTTACCTAGTAGATATTTAATATACTTCTAGTACTTTAGACTAGTTATCTAGTAAATTTTATTATACTAAAGTACGTTTTTCTAGTATAGTCTAGTTAGCTATAGTAGTAACTATACTATAATATATTTTTTATAACTTTCTAGCTACTTTAGTATATACTACTTTTTTACTATTACTAGATAAATTTTTATACTAGTTATATAAATAATATATTATTATATAGTCTCTAGATAATACTAAATATTTAATATATTTTTTTTATATTTATACTTTTTTACTATACCTGCCTATTTAGCTAAGTTTTACTAAAAATTACTTTTTTTTTAAAAAAAAGTAGTATTAATATAGTTAGCTACTATCTAGGTGTTAGCTATAGTAAAAAAAAACTTTATAGGCTATAAATTATAAATATCTATATACTATAGATACTAGTATTTTTCTAATATAAATACTTTTAAAGCTATAAACTTTAGAATACTAAATATAGTAGTAATAAATACTAAATTATATAGTAAATTCTATATTTAATAATATAGATATATAGTATAGATAGCGCTGTATTACAGCGTTTTAAAATAGGCGTATATATTATTAGAGAACTTCTATAGCTCTAGTAGTATAATAAAGCTACATTCTATTATAATAACGACCCTTAGCTACAGGAGCCCCGTTAGGAAATTCTATTATGTAGTAAATTGAGTGAGTAGATAGAAAGTAACGTAAATAGCTAGTAATTAATATAAATTACTAATTTACTACTTTTACCCTATAAGGCCTTTTTTTACGTAGTTTACTAGTAATTTACTAGTAAATAACGTAAGTAACGTAAATTACTTTAAGTACTATTTTTACTTAATTTACCTTACTTACCTCGCTTACCTCCTAGACCTCTACTAGTTTAAAATAAAAAAAAATTTTACTTTTTTAAACTTTTTTAAGTTATATAACAACGTACACAATTAATATAATAATATAATAGAAATTTCTAAATACTAAAATATTACTTTTATAGGTTTAGCGCGAAAAAAAAATATAGTTTTATTATCTATTTAAACTATTAGCAGCCCCTGTAAATTATTTTTAAATAAAGAATATTAAAACTTTTTAATAAATAATTAATAACTATAGAACGGCTAGGCCTAAAATAGTAATTTTTTAACTAGTTTATAGCTAAATATTTATTCTATATTATTAGAATTTTAATTACCTAATTAGGACTAGTTTTAATTTTTTATAGTGTTTAACGTTTATGGGGTTAATAGAGTAAGCAAGGTAAATAAAGTAAATTAAGCTATTTATATTAGCCATACTACTTAAGTCTTTTTCTAGTTATTTACTAGTAATTTAACTTATTTACAATGCGCTTAGTAAATAACTAGAATGCTACAAAAAGTTTTTTCCTAACGAAATATATTTTTAGTTTAAATAAATTACTAGATATAAATATTATAAAAATATACGTATTATCTTTATATAGGTTATTTTATAGTAAAAAGTGTATAATAAAGGTTTAGAGAGTATAGAGGTTTTATAAAGTACTAGATAAATTAAAGCCTAAAAAGATTAATAAAATAATTAATAACTATTTTAATAAACTTTAGATAATCTAAAATAAATATAATTATAAAGCTTTAAAATATTAGAGAATTATAACTCTATAACTACTAGCGTTAATGTAAATAACTATTAATTTAGCTGTAAAAATAGGGTGTTGCGCATTCTGTTAAGTGGGGCCCGAGCTCTATTTCCGGGTTTGTCGATTTACGGAGAGCCCCTCTCTCGCATTCGCTTAGCCCGAACCTATCGATAAGACTCAAAATTTATGCGAACCCAGCCACAATACTTCAGCCGTCCTAAATCATCCGAGTGTATGATCGTCATCTCATACATGTAACAAGAACGCTGCATGCAAATCGAATGTCCACCTGGGATCTGTCGGCAAAGGAACAAACCGCATATCAATACTGGCTTTGTGAGTCCTCGCTCACTTCCTAGCCGTAATGGCGTCTCAGAATGATGGGAACACTATCTTCCTCACCGAGCAAGAGACGGAACGTATACGCAGAACAGTCAAAGAACGGGTAAAAATATGCTCAGACCAAAGCGGCAACCCACGTGAGTCCAGAGACAAGACTGCTGCAATCCAACAAGCGACCGGTGCATCGCTTATGGCCGATATGGGAGGCGCGCCGGATCCTGACATGGCACAAACCAAAGGTCGAGGAGGCGACACTATTCCAGTCTTGGCGGTCGGACAGCCGTATTTGCCATGCAGTGCCTCTCTACGTGATCTGCAGCCGATGAAACTCGCCGAACTTCGCATGGACACTCATCACCGTGGTCGGCAACTCCGCATCAAAAGGGTTAGCCCTGTTGTGGATCTTGCCGCTAGGTCATGGGCCATGGTCCAAGACGAAGACATCGAAGACACTGAGCGGTTGGAAGTGTGCCTGCACAAACTGCGCCATGGCGAAGATATATTGGAGTCCACAAAACATTTCATCATCAAAGACCCCTATTTCACAGTCACCGATCAAGGAGAGCCAACTTTACGTATTGATCATCTGTCAGACTTGGTTGTTTGTCACGAGGACACAAAGTCAGACTTCAAGGATGCCACAACTGCGGAGAAGGCTGCAGTTAGCTGTAAGAACAAGGGCAATGCAGCATTAAAACAGCAAGATCTGCCTCTAGCTCACGCGGAGTACACTAAAGGCCTCGATATCGCCAAGCAAGACCTCGTGTCAAAACGCAACTCAGACTTGGCTCGAGACATCTTTCGTAACCGCGCCTACGTCAACCTCTTACTAGAAGCATACGATGAAGCCATAACAGATGCGCAAGCTTCGCTAACAGGGCGTGGGGATCAACGATCGATAGAACTCGACAGCAAAGCACATTATCGCGCAGGTTGTGCAGCATACAACTTGCAAAATTACGAGCAAGCGAAGGATTTCTTCCTGGGACAACAAAAGCTTTCGCCTGATGACAAAGACGCTAAAAAGGAACTCAAGCGCATTGAGAGGCGCATACTGGAGTCAGAAAAAGGCTCATACGATCTGATAAAAATACGAAGCTCTCTTTCTCCTAGGCAGCCACGCGTGGATGCCGCAACCTTTACCAAGAATACCGAGGTCAAAGACAGTCCCGGCCGAGGTCGCGGCCTCTTTGCAACGCGTGACCTTGGCGTAGGAGACATTGTAATAGGCGAGAAGCCTTTGTGTGTCGTATGGGGTCATGAAAGTGAAGCCTTCACTGCCATGACTTATGACTTTCGTGACGACAACATCAGATTCTCGCCCGTGGGGTTGACCAAGGCAATTGTACAACGTCTCCACAGTAACCCCTCGAAGATTAAAGATTTCATGGACCTCTACGGCGATTGGCAGAGTGATGGCAAGGCATTCGAAGCAACTGACGAAGGCCCAGTCGTCGACGTCTTCCGTGTACACGACATCATGTCCAGAAACGCCTTCCATCCAGGCAACCAATTCGGCAACGACAGTGCGCGCAATCCCAGTACAGGTCTGTGGGTATATGCCGCGTACATCAACCACTCATGTATCGCAAATGCAAAGAAGGAGTACTTTGGTGACCTTATGCTCATGCGTGCTACGAGACCTATCAAGAAGGGCGAGGAAATCTTTCACAGCTACCAAGACTCATTAGACTACGAGGCACGGCAATCAGCGCTGATGACGACGTGGGGCTTCGAGTGCCGCTGTGAGCTGTGTACGGCGGAGAAAGCAGATGGCAAAGAAGTGAGGGACAAGCGCATGGAGCTTGCAGGTGAGGCGGAGGCTTTCGTTGAGAAAACACCCTGGGCTGGGGCAAAGAGGCTAGTGATCAGAAAAGCGCAACGTCTGGCGCAGGCTATGGACGAGACGTACGTCACAGATAGATACCAGGACCTGCCAAAGAGGCACCTAGAGAGTATACGCGTGTGGCTCTCCAAAGCAAGTCCGCGGTGATGAGGTCTCAAGCAGAGCTTGTGTGTGGTTGACGACGTATGGAGTCTTGCGATTAAGAAACCAGTCGACGAAGATATCTAACATTCCGTCATAGTCCATACAACTGTTTCAGAGTGAACGTTCTGATGCGCATGCTTGAACGTGGTGTTTGAGCGCCAAGTTTGAGAGTCGATCCGCCGTGAAATACTGACGTGTAATAGCTACAGCGCTTGCGTGAACCTTGTCTGTTGTTTATAGATCCACGAGGACTCTTTATTTCACTCATGGGTCCTGGAAGAAAATCGCAGTCTGTCATACTAGATGAATTTTGATTTCAGGTTGCATGTGCAACATGGTTGTTGCTACGAAGACTCTCATTATCCATCTGCCACGCGAAGTACCAGAGAATGGTCTCGACAACGTATTCGAAGTCGTAGCTGGCGAGCCTATGTACACCCATCACAGAGACACGGAATGACATGATTATCACTACAAGAACGTCGGGCGATTTGTCAACTATGTATTGTAATTGTACCTTTGCAAGACCTCGCCCACGCACACTTCAACAGCTAATACGCCGGGTATGCAACTAGCCAGCATCTATAGAGTCCCACTCATGGCAAAGATCTTTGTGGAGGCCCCAAAAGGAAGATCACACCAGTTTTAGACTCTGTGTTGCTGGAAGGAACATTCCGTCGAGGACACCCAGGGCCGAGGTAGACGTCAGGGCCGAGGAAGACCATGATGAAGAGCTGTGACCGGATGACTAGGCAGGTGAAAGTAGTAGCGGAACCTAGCCTTTTCAATCGCTATATCAATTCGTAGCGCTAATCCGACGCTTTTCGTGTACGAACTCGTGGCTGTGCCATAGGCACCGGCACTAGTGAGTAGCAATATCTCCCCCCATTCTATCGATGTGTATCAGCGTACTGTTATCCGCAGTGTTCACAATATGCCTTCTCTGTGCATATCTCGCCATCTTCCACCCGCGAGGCCTCCCGTCGACAGGATATAGCTGGCACTTCAGGTTCGAAGCATGTTCGAGAGATGCTTCGAAGAAATTTGTAGCCTGTGTGAGTACGACGCAACGACTTGGCTTCCGCCTTTGTGATATCGTGTGTCAAAGGGCAATTCGCTCCATACACGCAAGCCTCTCTGCTGAAGAAGGTCGCAAAACATAGGCCAAGGTCATGATCCCGATCGCGACCGTACTTCGCCGGAAAGACACGTCCAGTGTTGATCTCCTGGGCAAAAGATCAGTACTTAAGCCACCAGATCGCAAGGCCCCGCCATATCGACCCCACAGGCTCGCCGGGTTCACTTCGTATTACATGCGCCCAACCATGTTGAGAGCCAAGCAATTCTACCCCCATCGCCTTCAGAATGTCCGGTTACATCACTGAAAGCGCGTGTAGGATCTTCTCCGCTAAATGACACCCTACGCTACAAAGAGTCTTCGTTACAGAGCTTAAAACCGCCAAGGATTCAAGGGCCATATTACCACACGCAGTCACCCCTCCCCAACCACGACGAAAGGACCATGTGGCCACCACTCTGCCAAGGGGACTCCGTCCTTACCTCTGGCTTACATTATGCGAACATACCTGCCGCTCCTCTGACGAGCACATCAACCACTTTTCCTCCAGGCTATTCACGACTTACTTTCGCTGCCATGCCCTTGCATTCTCTCATGCTATAATAACGTAGCCACCACTACTGGGGAAATGAATATGGCAGCACAGGAACGATGTCCAGACCTTTCTGGCTACTCCACCATCGTGTCATTCTCTCCAGTAACCAGCTTTGGAAACATATCACAAGAGACGGCACAAGTCGAGAACAGTCTGAACATGGGCAAACCCAAGTAGCAAAGTGAGTTTGCGGGGGGGATGATGGCTAAATCGGAAGTCAACATTTCTTGCTCAACTTGGAGAGCCTTGGGCATGTAAAGGTGCGCAGCCGAGGGACAGGGGCATTTCCAGAAGATTAAATGTATTTGGATAGATCGATCAAATGGCCGCAAATTCGTGCACATCTAGTACGGAGGCCCAAATTATTACAGATGTCATAATTTCCGGTTTGATCAAGATCTTACGATGGCGCGGAACACTTTAGCAAATATTCAGCAATCGCGATGATCCTGAAAGTCCGTTGTGAAGGTCGAGATGATAGTTTTTCCATACCCATACTCGTACCTAAAACGGTACTGTATCGAAATATGCTCCCCCCTCCATCAACTCACACCGCGTAGCTCCTCAATGCCTGCTCCGTGCTTCTCTTCTCAGGATACGTCAAGAGCAACACCGCCGCCACTGGAATCACGCCTGTCGTCGCAACCACGTCATCCAGATTCAGCCCGGGCGCTGCATAACCACTGCACACACTCTTGACATCGATCCTGTTCAAATCCCCCGGCCCATCATGCGTCAGCGCATCAACAATCAACGCAAACGTCAACGGATTGAATAGCATTTGGGCATGCCCATAGAAACTGCCGCCAGGTTGTCCGGCACAGGCGCGCTGGACTTCAATATTCGAGACGCCAACGCCGCGGGCGTCGTTCATGAAGGCGCTGGCAATGGTGCCTTGTTGCGGTTCTACAACTTCGTCGAAGAGACCAGAGTAGAATGAGGTAGTGGGAACGTATGCGGAATCACCTCCGTTACGGCGTAATGCTGCGATATACCGTGCTGATGCTTGTTGCTGCACGACTGATGGCGGACATAAAGGATTCAACCCTAGCCCACTGCCCAGGTTCAAACACAGTGCGTTGGCTAGCACCGTGCCCTTGAAGTCGGCACTTACGGGCATGAAACTACGTACCACTTCCCTCGTACTTGGCCAGAACTTTAGCACCCATTGCGTATACTTTGAAGTCTAACGAATACACGCAGCGCTTTTGAGGATGAAGAGGTTTCATTGAGCGACTACATGATAGAGGATAGAGCCATGCTCATACCCCTGAGGCTAACCACATGATAGCCAAGCCATAGCCCTGCAAATACCGTACCTTGATCCTCCGTGAACAAGTGGCCCTCCTTCCAACTCAACAACTTTTGCATCAACTATGTTCTCAACACCAGAAGATGAGTAAAGATGAGTACAACGAGGACGCAGTCACTTTTACATCTCATCCTCTTCAAGGCCTTCGACAGTGGTATGATAAGCAGCGCTTGCTACTTGGAACTTCTTCCAATCGTGTTTGGAGTGGGCGTCGTCGGCTTCGCGGAGGTGTTGCTGGACCGCTTCATCTAAAGACAATCTGGGGTGGCTACGTGAATGTTCCAGCAACTCGTTGTAGCCTTGCGCAAGCTTCATTCCATCTGTCTCGATGTTCTCTGTGGACAAGACGCTCGCTGACTTTGCACGGCCGTTGCCAACCGGTTGTGGAACTGCCGGTGGTCCATTCGCGGTGGTGTTCTTCAAAGACATGACCCCAACCTCCATCCACTTGCGCATTTGATCAGCGAAATCAGGTTGTGTCTCTGCCAATGCGGCCACGAATTCGTCCCCCTGTTCTTTCCAAGAGTCGATTGCGTCAGCTGTCTGGAGCAGCTCTACAACAGGCTCTACAGCAGGTGTGGGCTCTTCGACCCGATCTTCCTTGAGCGACTGCAGTTGATCCTGTATGGCCGCGAAAGCCATTACCTCTGGATCTTCCAAGTCAATGTCGTGATCGTCGCTACCTGACTCAGACTGAAAATCGAAATGATCGCTCTCTGACGAAGACGTGACATCGGAGTCATACTCAAAGTCGCCAAGACCCTTCTTTAGCGACGCCGCCAATTTGCGCTTGTCGAAACTAGTTTTCTTCAGGGACGCCATCCAGGCTCGCTTATCTTTGTAGGACTTCGGAAGGGGAACCCGGGGATAGTCTCCCAGCTCCCCCATGCTATAATAGAAATTGGTCTCATCCTGCACGCCCCTCACGGCATTTTGTAGGTCCCGAATAAGGTTCTTGTGGGGAGGGTAACAGAACCTGATGTGGTTTGCGGGCCATGACTCCACCACTATCGTACGTCGCGTGATGTCGTAATCCGTGAATATGTCAACAGGAAAGAGCACTTTGCAGCCTGACTGCATCCTCTCCCCTGGTTTGATTAGACGGCGTCTGCCTTGCCCAAGGTCCTGGTATACTCCGCGGCCAAACGAATAAGTGGCAAGATGACCGCTATACGCTGTGAAGACGGTACCATAGAAATGGCACTTTCCGCCATTCTCGAAATGCTGGACAACATATTCGATGAGCAGGGAAGCGGGGGATTCGTCGGTGACATGATGGGGATCACACCCTGTATCCATGGTATGCAGACGTGCTCGGAACTCTCGATAACACAAGTGTCTGTTCCAGTCAGTGGGACAGGTATCTTTCCGCCATGGCCACGGTGTACCGTCTGAGCCCATGCGTGGTAAGGGGTCCATCTTGTGTTTGTTGAAGCCGTTGGGTCCCGTGTCATTTTCAATCTGAGAGATGACGTGCAAAATGGAATTCCATTCTTCATCTGACCACTCCGTAGAGTATTTGTACGAGCTCAAGATGTATACCTCACCACGAAGGACAAACGCGAGCTTCAAGCGATTTGATACTTCAGGCAGTGATGTTTCGTCCCAGATCCCGGACCTTTGCATGGCGTGTACTCGTGAGAAGTATTCTTTGTCAGGGGCGACGTTCACACGACCAGCATTCGACAGCGGGGTCAAAATATCGATCATTCGTTGATTGTCAAATGCCTGCAGTCGTTAGCATTCCATGTTCCCTACTTAAGGATGCCACTTACCCTCTCGATGATAGCCATTTCCTCAGCGACTTCGGGGTAGTACCCTGTACGTGGTGGCAAGTGTGCGACTCTCGTTTGAAGCTGTAACAAATTCTTCAATAGCACGAGCACAGATGCAGCCCCCACATACTTTGCGCGATTGATGCAATCCATAGTCATGACGAGGTTTCCGATGTCATGTAGGGATACAGTTCCGTCCTCTCGGAGGAAGTGTGAGTACGGCTTCTCCACTGACGGGGCGTATGGGTGCTTTCCGGAGAGTCGCAGGGGTACCTCGGCGGTTGACGGGTAAGTTGCTTCGGCAAGGTCGACATATCTGCCCTGGTAATCGTCGAACCAAGTCGTCGGTGCGTTCTCCAATGTATTTTGCTTGATGAGGACGTCCCGGAGCTCCGCTTGAGTAAACGGTGGCTTGTAAACTAGACGGTCGTAATAGAAGATTGAGTAGACCCGGGCCTTAATCACGTCTTTCATTGTGTACCGGTTCCAGTATCGTGGGGTCAAGTCGAAATCCCAAGTGCTGCATCCGGTGCACTCCCTAATCACTCCATCCTTTGTTGCTCGAACGACCATGTTGATGCATGGCCGCACAGTGTAACATGTCATACAGTGATGCTCAGTGAGAGCCTGCTCTTTGGTGTCCTTACAAGAGCAGTACGTATCTGTGATAGCGTCCTTGGTGACCAATCCAAGCTCTACATACTCGGCGACCACGTGGGCGGCGACTAGAACTTTCAAGAGATTTGAATCGCCACGGGCGATAGCGTCTAGCGATTGTTGCATAATATATGCATGGCAGATCGGGTCCCGAAGCGCTGTGAGGATGCTGATCTGAGTATGGAGGGCGGGACAGTCGTCTGCCAACAGGTCACCGACGACAGTCTTGATCGGAAGAATTTTGACACGCTTGGTGCCTTTAAGAAACGTGGGGCGCGCCCAAATGAGGCCGCCTTTGTATGGCCCTCGTTGGCCACGAGCTTTCGACACGCCGCCTTGCTCGGCTTGCGCTACCGACATGAATGTTCGTCGCACGTCCTCGTAAAAGTTCCGGCAGGCCACGACTGTTCCAATTCGCCCCACCATCTGAAAGCAGATCCACTCCATGATGCGACTGGCCGCCTTCACTCGATCGTCCTTGTCATCACGTCGCTCTGTCTTGAATATGTGGTACGATGAAAGGTCTTCTAGAGCAAATGCTCTAGGTATGTCGATGTTCTCAAAGGGAATGTTGAGTTTGACGTTGTGCCTCAAATTCTTGTCAGAAATCTTGTCTGGCGGCGGTTTGTGTGCCCAAATGGCAGGTTGGGCGGCGAGGATGATGCCGAATTCAGAGTAAACCGGCACCGTTCCGGGGGGGTAGTAGGCCTTGGACCAAACCGACTTCTGCTCTCCCTGCGAGTGAAAACCCAGATCGCCCAGATCTATGGTTGGGTTGTATTTCTTTTTCCACTCAATCAAAGCTGTTATATCAATGAAAGCCCTAATGGGCGAGGCGGGTGCCCTGCCAGCCGTGACATGGACTTGCCACCATGAGTCCACGTCGAGCGTCAACGGTACTCGATTCATGATGTCAACTTTCATCTGGCCGAGTTGTTTAACTTTGTCACGTTCTGACTCGCCGCATATCGCCTCAGTGATAATATTGGGCCCATGATCGCGCAGAAGGGCGGTTGTGCGGATACATTCTGCCGCACGATTCTTCTTCTTGCATGGGTTGCATGGTGCGCTTCCTCTGCCCAAACCGCACTCGTTGTTATTAGTCAGTCTGCAGGGTGGACAAAACATGCCGTTTGCGATTGAGATAGGCATAACGAATAGTTGTACCGCCCGCGCACTTGGATCTGCCTCATTGATTGCCGCAAGCCTCCACGCTTGAACCTTTCCGCCGTCCCACATCTCGTGCTCATACAGGGCGATTTCCTCCTCGAGCAACTTGTATCTCCGATTGGTGGGATCGAAAGGTGGCAAATCGAGAACGTGTTCGAGAACATTGAGGTTGGGGGTGTACTCGATGGTACCTGTCGCAGCACGTATGTCGTATTTGTTGATGTTCTGCCATAGTCGTTTCAATATCGGTGTCGAGTCGCCAATCATGTCGATGTCCACAGCCAGTTTGTCTAGACCCAGGCCTTCGAAGCTATTGTCGCTGATCGGCGAAGCTCCTGGGGGCGGATTTTTCGCGGGTGTTCGCTTACTTGCAGCTCTGGCCTTCGGGGCGGTCTTCGGGGCGGTCTTCGGGGTGGTCTTCGCGGCCGTCTTCGGGGTGGTCTTCGCGGCCGTCTTTAGGGTAGCCTTTGGGGCGGTCTTCGAACGCGTACGCCTGCCCGCAGTCTTGATTTCTGGTTGGTCCGGTTCTGCTTCTTCATCATCTTGCTCAGATTGTGGGGGAGGATCCTTGGCCGGTGCCCGTCTCTTGGAAGATCTAGCTTTAGGAGCGGCTCTGGATCTCTTGCGGAGGTCCTTGATCTCTACATCTGACGGCTCATATTCGGAATCTTCATTGTCGGTAGCCATATCGCTGACTGAGATGTAGTGACGCCGCTCGGGTTGACAAGATGGCAGTAGTCCAAGTGAGTGTGTGCAGATCTGAGTAAGAGTAAGGTTGGTACTGCGAGGGCAGAGGAACCAGGTGAGTCAGTGAAGAATTTCGCGCGCTAATTCTGTTTGTGTTTGTGTTTGTGTGGTGACGGTTTGCCGCATAGTCCCCATGATGTGGTCCGAGCGCGGAGTGTTTGTGACGGCTTTAGACTTTCTCTCACTGTCACTCCTACTCCACCAACCACAATACTTTCGAAAATCTCTGGAAGCATCTTACACTCATATCTGGTCGCATACAAATCATGAACAACATGCGCGCAAAGCTCTCGACCCACCAGCGATTCACGATCGCCGCCAATGAAGCGAATGACTTCTACGACGCCGGTCGCCTGGATGAGTGTATCGACAAGGCTAGCGCACTTCTGGAAGATCCGGAAATTCCCCACTACCATCGCATGAAGATGTTGATTCTTCTAGGATTGACTCTTGGTGATTGGCATGAAGCTGACGCTTGTCGTGCAAAGGCTCAGGAGCTCTGGGATGTGAAGCGGCGCTGGCATCCAGCTGGTAGTGGAGATGAGTGGCTAGACGAGTACATGGCTCTCATCGCTGAAGAGCTGGACGAGTTGACACCTTTGTTAGAGGCTGAGTCTCCGGCTGTCTTGGCAGAGCGCGAGGATGAGAGTGGAGATGAGGGACAGACTTCTCATGGGAACAGTACCAAGGAACCCGAGCGAGGCGAACAAATCGACCGACGCGACGATCGCGAGCCGATTGAGAAACACGCTCATTCCGAACATGGAAACCACAAGCGAGACGAGGAGCTGTACAAGAAAGAACGAGACACTCATCAGGTCGGATCAAACAGCATGGAAGACGTGACAAGCCATGGTTTGATGGGGCTTAACCACAACGAGGCTCTTCTTGAGAAGAGAGGCTTGAGAGCAGGAAAGGCGAGTGCTTACTGCATCTGCAATGTCCATTCATCATGGTGTATGTACTGATTATTTCGTAGACCAGCAGCCTTCAGCTTCGCATCGATGCAGGCCTTGCCAGACTCGCGAGTGAAGATTCGCGTCAACAACAGCGACCCATGTCACCCGCGATGATGGCAGAGAATTGTAAGGAGAATCGCCACTCTTTTTGGACTACACTCATGGTTTTTTCCTAGGGAGATCGACGGCGCGCCCCTTGAGCGAAAGGACTGCGGACGCAAGTGCACGAGGCTTGCCGCGCCATTGTAAGTTGCCACGATGATGACTGTAACGTATATACTTACGATGCTGTAGGGCGCAAGAATGAAGACCGCGACGAGGATCAATCGAGCGAGTGAGAGGTGCGAAGTCCGGTTCGAAAAGCAGTCCGGGGAATGAGATTGCACAGTCTATCGGCTCCAGTTCCGTGATCATGCGTCATGCGTCCGTGCAGAGTGCGCAGTTATTCGACTCGCGTCTTAGGCCAACTTCTTTCGGTAATAAATGTGTAGAAATAAACGAATTATTCCAAGCTAATAGATACATCTCATTGTGACTTTTTTTAATCAGACGCAATAGTGTCTTAAGTTTATTATTATAAAGATCACGCCTCTAATACTTGAGACCAACCGATGACGTTGATTTTGGAATTTTTGGAGATGGAAGAGAGGTAGTTGATAGCGTAGGCGACATATTCGCTGTTTGTCTGCGCATCACCCAGGAGTGCGCCTGGGACGTTCAGCCAGACAGGATCAGCGTAGCTTTTGCCCGCCAGGAGCTTCCGTAAGTTGGAGCTGTACAAGGACCCGCTGTAAGAACCGGTACCTGGGACGAAAAGGACGGGTGGTTTCGCGCCGTAGGTGAAACCTGGTGGGATGTACAGCGCTCGGCGGAGCGCGGACTCGGAGAGTGTGTATGGCGCATCGCTAGCGTCCTTTTTGGGATACACAGGAGTTGGCGGAGATTGGTTGTTGTTGTTCACGCTGTTTTCGCCGGCAGGAAGACCGCCTCCTAGGGCTGTATCGAGTGTGTTGTCGAGAACGAGGCCATTGGCGACTTGTGTCGCAACTGCTGCGAAGAAGTCGGTTCGAGTGGCTGGCGAGGCCCAAATGGAGGACTGCTTGGCGAGAGCGTCTTGGATATTTTTAGGGCGGGTCGTGGGCTTGATGGCTGCTAGACCTGAGAGAACTGCAGTGGGATTGCCTGCTCCGAGGGCTGCGTTGACACCACTCAGCAGGCCGCCAACGAGTTGTCTTTCCTCTATATGTATCACATTATCAGGCGACGAGGCTCGCGGATTTGGCGCTGGTGCTGGGGCAGGGGCAGCGAATGACAGTGGCAGCAAGCTCAGCAATACCAACGACTGAATACGAGACCACATCTTCGAAGTCGGCTGTATATTGATGCAGTAGGAACAAGCAACGAAAGCGTGCCAGCCCAAGCCCTCTTAACTTTTCCATCTCGGAAGGTCCAGGCTCACGGTTAGGTTTCTTTTTTCGGCAACCAGGTAATTTCATGATCGCTGGGGGAGAAAAACCTGGCGAAGTACAGACTAGGAAGAGATGGTTTACGAGGGCGTTGTCGATCGCAGGCCAAGTGCAGAGATGGTCCCTGATAGTCAACGCTAAAAGAAACTAGACACGGGTCAAACTCATTTCACGCGGGGAACGGTGATTGTCTCACCGATTAAGCGAAAAGTCCTGTTCAGGGTAATCTACTATGTACAGTACACCCAGGCGCAGACATTCGCTAACCACTGCGGAGTCGGGATGGCCCAGTTCAAAGTCGACGAACAGCTTCACGCCAAGTTTGCGACAAAACTGGTGGGTTGCGCCTCCCGAGGTTCACGCGAAAGGGCCTTGTATTTGAGCGCCGGGTACTAGCAAGACATGGACCCCTACTTGCGCCTCATTTTTAGTCTATGATGACAATGCATTCGTGCTCTTCTGCGGCTGACTCGAGTGTACACGCTCGCACCGCTACTAAAATCCGCAAGTTTCGATCGTCCACGTAGACTAGTACACCGTAGGTTACAGTCTTCTAGAGTCGCCGAGCACTGGGTATGTAACATCTTCGAAGCGCCGCAAGACAGACGATTTAAAATCTAGCGCGTAAATCTCATTATCAGTGACGTATCATACTGTACGTACTCTGCTAGATAGTGTAAATTTTCCCGTACTCCTCCCTTTGGCTCGTGGCAGGCTTCCACTCAAAGTGATGCTTGCCCTCCATTGGCTTCTTGACTTGCTGATCCACATCTCCCTTTTTATCAAACATGTGGCTACCAAAGTAATCAAGTTCAGCCTCATAGAATGCTGTTGGTAGGTCAACGCCGGTAGAGATCTTAAAATACTCCAACGAAGCTCCGATAGCCGGCGTTACCTGGTCTGTCTCCACTGCTTTTGCCACAACACGGCGCAGTGCTGGGAAGCAACTGCGCACGTCCTTTGCGACTCGCGGCGAGAAGTTGAGATTCAGGTCTTCAGATGTGGGATTGGACTGCAGGATGGGAGCAAGGATTTCGTCGGAAATGTAGTCGGCCTGGATGATGCAGCCTGCGCGCCAAATCTGCCAGACTTGGGAGTAGTCAATGTCCCACTTGTGTACGTGATCGGCTTTGGCAATGATGTTGAAGCCTTGAATATAGCTAGCCAGACAAGCAGCATATGTGGCTTTGCGAAGGTCTTCGATGAAGGACTTCTTGTCCGGAACGTCGAGCTCAGCTGGTGGGAAGCCATCGTTGTAGACTTTGTTCGCCTTTTCTCGGTCGCCACGATACGCTGATGCAAGACGTAGAGCATGGGCAGTGTTGAGTGTGAAAGCCGGGACATGTAGTTCAATGGCTTCGGTGTTGGACCAAATGCCTGTGCCCTCCTCGCCAGTTATGTCCTGGACCACTTTATCGAGAACTTCTGAGATGACAAGAGGGTGATGTCTTTCGTTGTGATCTGACTTGGAGTTGGTGAAGTCTTGGCTTTCACGGCCTGGCTCGCGTTTGTGAGAGAGATCTGCGCCAATGGAGACGAGGAACGTCCCTCTCTGAGGAGTGATTAGTTCTGAGCATAACGAGATGCACAAAGAATGGGCTCACCAACTCTCCTTCCGAATTCCATTCCTTGAAGACATTTCCAATCTGCTCATAGCCCATGCCCATCTTACGCATGACGCCCCACGCTTCGCAGATGGCACTCATCATACCATGCTCAATGCCATTGTGTACCATTTTGACATAGTGACCCGCTCCTCCTTTACCGATGGCTCCAACACAGGGGTTTCCGTTCTTGTCCTTGGCGGCCACCTTTCGTAGCAAGGGCAGAATGTCCTGAAGCGCAGATTGGTCGCCTCCTGGGCACATGGAGGGGCCCGCTCGAGCCGCTTGATAGCCTCCGCTTACACCACAGCCGATGTAGCGAATGCCAGTATCTTTGACCTTGTGCTGTCGGCGCTCGGTGTTGGCGAAGTGCTCGTTGCCACAATCAAGAATGATATCGTCACGAGAAAGATGGGGGATAAGCCCCTCAAGAACCTTGTCGCCAACATTGCCATGAGGGAGTGAGAAGACGAGCAGGCATGGTGACGACAAGGATTGGCAGAGGGAGTCGTAGTCTTCATGATATCAATACCTGACTTGAACCATCGAACGCAGCCCAACCTCACCATTATACTTTTGAACTTTGCCCGTGTAGCCAGATTGCTCAGCTTTGGCTATGACGCGGTCCATGGCTTGCTCAGAAGGGTCTGAGAGCGAGACATGTAGGCCATCTTCGGCAAAGAGCAGTGCCATGCCTCCGCCCATGCTCCCGCAGCCAATCATGGCAATCTTGCTTGTTTAGCACTGACCAGAAATGAAGGGTTGATCAGACATACTGTACTGAACTTGGCCATGGGGCTAGAAGGTGGTCTCAGCTTCCAAGTTACGACGTGAACGAGATGGAATGAGTAGAGACGAAGCGAATATGGCAAAGTTACAAGAAGGCAGGCGAGTAGAAGGGGATCAGCGAGCCGTTGGCGTGGTAGAGGAGATTGTGGACAAAGTCGGCCATGTTGATTTGGAGCTCCGTGTGCAGAAAATATGGACGACAAAGTGACGTCGGTGGGGGGGATGGTCAGTCTAGCTCACTGGTGACACTGGTAACTGAAGACTTGGACAGTCGGCCATCTGTTCTTTTTTGTAGTTATTGGTCTGGATCAGCGGCCAAAGGGCAGATTTTGCTTGCTCACACCATCGAGGCATGGTGCATGGAGTATGTGACTGGGATGAAGCAATGCGTAGAGCCGTGTTGGGGTTGAAAGAAGGGTGGTAAGCTAAGGATTGGCAAGGGCTATACCGGTTGAGTCTAGCGCCATGTCGGACCTCCGCAGACGCCGACAACTTTTCGCGACCGCAGTGAGTAGAGTAAGTACTACGGCTTCCCATATACCGCTCATATATACACGCGCCCACCCAACCCACGACTCCTCTCCCACGCCTACGCCCATCCACAGCCATGGCCGACGCGGAAATGGACATTGACCAGCCGGAGCAGCAGCAGCACCAGCCCACGGCGGGCGACACTAAGGCGGGCGACGCGCGCACCGAGGCGGGCGCAACGGCAGTGCGGTCCATCGAGGGCTGGATCGTCATTGTCACCAACGTGCACGAGGAGGCGACCGAGGAGGACCTGCAGGACATGTTTGGCGAGTTTGGCACCATCAAGAACCTGCACATGAACCTGGACCGCCGGACAGGCTATGTCAAGGTGCGTCCAGCTACACTGCACAACAAAAGCGCCCCCACCCAGACTGACCCCCTTACCCAACACAGGGCTACGCGCTCATCGAATACCCCACCATGGACGAGGCCAAAGCCGCCATCCAGGGCGCCAACGGCGAAGAGCTCCTCGAGCAGAAAATCACCGTCGACTTCGCCTTTGTGCGCCCCCCGCCTGCAGGCAAGAGCCGCGCCCGCGACCACGACCGGCGACAGAGCGGCCGGGGCGCGGCGAGGGCGCGGAGCAGGAGCCCGGGCCGCGAGGCTGACGACATGGAAGACTGAATGGCATAGGCGGACACGCGAGCACGTGGACAACGAGGACAAGACTACAGTGCGTGGGGGTTGGTACACATGCCCGATGGCAATGGATTGTCTACTGCAACAACAGCTTCCCGGCCTGCCCTCCCGCAGGTCGGGCTTATTCGTGGCCCTCGTAAGTCGAGCCCGCAGTCAGCGACACGACAAGTCTGACACAATTGCAGTCTCTTGCACACGTGAACATCCGTCTGTCGTTCATTCCACGCCCAGTCTGCCCTCCCGTACCACCACCACCACACCGTCCGCTTAATAAGGCGCAGACACCCTCTTCACCCACCCTCTTTCAGTGTTACTAACAATCGCTCCACCCGTCGTCGCTCCGGTCCCCACCGTGACATTCCACCCAGAAATGTTCGTGTCCCCACTCGCGCCATAAATGCTGTAAATCGCCGCTACCAGGAGAATCTTCTTGCCTGTCCATCCCTCACCCGCCAACTCCGCGGGGACTGTCGCACTGATGGTGACATTGTCGACAGCTTTTGACTTTTCTGGGCCAATGTAGGCGCTGTTGTAGTAGGAGCCCAGCATGCCCGGAAACCCGAGTGGCTCTTGCTCCGTGGGCACGAGGAAGCCGTAAGCGACGGCGACGTCGCCCACCGACTGGATGTAGTTCTGGGTGATTAGGGTGAGAGGAAACGTCGAGTTTGGTGCGAGGGTGGATGGCGCGGAAATACCGACTATAAGAGCCGAGGATAGGGTTGCGCTGAGAGCAGCGGCGGCAAGGGTTGAGAATCGCATCGTGAATGTGGTGCTGGCCTTGACTTCGTTGTGATGGATCGTTTGTAGATGCTCTGTCCGCTTGCAACAAAAGCTGGGAATGAAATAGTAGTTGGAGCTTGTTTGGTTACTCACCCAAAACCCGCATATACAGCCCTTATATACCTGCTGCAGCTTTCCACCTTCCCCTAGCTACCATCACCAATCTTCCACCCCTTTCGGCGGACCGATGCGCTAATTTCCTAATCACCATGCTCCACCACGACCCACATCTTGACCGTTGCATTAACATTGATCAATGTGCGTCCACTCCCACCGCCGATCTTCCGGCGCAGCCACACCGCCGCCAACCACGTCGACTAGAGCAGTCGGCGCAAAAAATTCCCCGGCCCTCCCATCATATTCCAAAAATAAACATAATGTGAGGCTGTGACACTCAAAGAACACAATGTTATCATTTGACCTGATGATGGTGCCTCGTGGTGCGTGGGACGTTGGTGGTTGGATACGTCATAGCATGGACATCAAGCATTGCATGATCTCACGTCAGGCATCAACAATATATAGCCAAGACTGTGCGACAATTTACTAAATGCCCCAATTGCTGCTTGTTTTTTTCACAACCCTCGTCGTTGCGCTGTACAAAGTCCCCGTAAAGGTGGAATCTACCGCTAAAGCTCGTAATGGCTCTTCTGCTTATCGAACTCTGCGAACCGTCAGCAACGACATGAAACTTAGAGAACCTGCTCATATCATACCTTCCAACCACTCTACTACAAAATTCTTCAGGAACTGCTGAGCATACACGACCTGAGGCGGCGGCAGATCTGCTGTCGTCTCGTTCTCAAAAATGCCGTTCTCTTCCCAATGGTGTACACCATGGCTTATCAAATGCCACGGGTGTTCCGTGGAGCTGTTCCTGCGTTCTGGATACCACAAAGGTGTAGCTGGCCTCCAGGGGTCTGCGTTCCCGCCAATATGCGCCAGACGCTCGTAGTCAATGTCGTATCCCCCGTACTTGTTGACACGGTCGACATCAGGAGGTGTCGTAATGTTGAACTGTGCGCGGCAGAAAAATGTCAGATAATCTACGTCGAGCGTTCGAGAGATCAAAGGCATAGTATTGGATGGCGTGTTGCCCGTCTGGATGTATCCCCATTCTGTGCACACTTGGTACGACCAGCTGGTTGCGCCATAGTCTTCAAGAGCAGTGTATTGTTGTAGTGCGGTCGCATTGAGTTGGGTAAAGTATGAATCCTGAGTGCGGTTCGACCTGCGCTGGCCAGCCAAAGCCGTCCTGTTGAGCCAAGCAATGGCGTTCAACGTGATGTTCTGCACAAGAGTGCTGTTCGTGTATCCAGCAGTGTCGACAAGATCGGCGACTGCCGAGCGGAGGTTCTCGGCGGCAGTTTCTTCTGCGGTGATATTCTGGCAATAGTTGAAGAGTGATGGCGAGTTTTCTTCTGGGTCCCAGTTTGTGCTCTGCAGACCATAGACACCGGTGATCTGACCCGCAAAGTCGCGATTGTCCGTCACATTGGGCATGCCAAAGACATTCTTGAGAGCCTGCACCTTTGCAGTATCATTCTGTCTGATCAAGATGCCGTCCACTACATCAATCAAGAGCTGAGTGTTCTTCATACAGTCAGGAGGGCCAAACAGTCGGGCGGGCTCAAAGTACTGCCAGTAATCATATATCGCGACTGTCACGCCAGATGATGAGATGGCGCCCCAGAACGTATCGGGATAGACGACCCGCATAAAAGCAGCCTGGGCCCCGGCATATGAGCCGCCATACACAATCCACGGTGTGTTCGGCGCAGTCAAATCGGCATCAATGCCCTCAAACTTGACGTTTTTGGCAAAATAGTCAATTTCGGCAAGCGATTGCTCGGTGGTCAGGAAACGCATATTTTCTGTTGTGAGATCTGGAACCGGGAAGCTCTTTCCATAGTAACGATGTTCGAGGATCACGCCTAGACCACCGGTGGCTTTGATGACCTGGTGGACAATGCCTTTTTGCAGGAATGGAAGACGACCCTCTCCATCGGTTTCTCCTCCCAAAAGAACAAAAACCGGGCCGCCCGGCTTGTAGTAGGTCGAATCGAACCAGTATCTTAGGTTAAATGATCCATTCTCGTGAGGCTCGTAACGTGTCTCGTTGTGGAAGAAGTCGATGGGGACGGAAAGATTGCGCTCAGGGTACAAGAGTGTCAAATCAAAATCGTCTTCGGCGCGCTTAACCAGACTATGTTTCGACCGCGTAGCCGCGACCTACCGCCATGATCAGCTTTTTCGTGATGTATGTTGTTGTCTTGACTGCATTCTAAATGCCAGATGATGGTAGTTTTTTTGCAGCAAGCCGCAACTTCGGCAATGGCCCGGAGCGGCCGCCATCTCCCGCATGTAATGGAAGGAAATGTCCAATACACACCGCATTCTGCCTCTCCACTTCAGTCCTTGGGACGACGCGCAAAGCAGCGACCTGGAGGCCGCAAAGTAAGCCTGTAACAGCAATTGAAAGTCGCATTTTGTCTGGAGAGCTGCAGCGCAAGTTGCACAAGGTGGACCGCCAGCGGACTATATAGCTCGCCAGCCTCCGGACGACGAAGCTTATGACGACAACCCATGATACCTGGCCGGTTCGTCAGGGTACGCCCATGATTGCGGAAGGTGGATAGAGTAGCTCGCTGCAGCTATAGCGACATGAGCTATGAAGCCATGCTCAAAGAAGCAGGAGACTTAAGCGATCGACACAGGTCTTGCAGAACAGTGCACCGTTGACGGTGGCGCCGCAAGCTTTTCGGCTGGCAAAGGCTCGCTTGTTGCGCTGAAGGATTGTGACACGGTGAACTTTACGTGCGGTGGTCGCTTGTGCGGCGATGCTGTCGTGCTATGTACCTGTTTTATGTATCGTGGTTGAGATGACGTGGGGTGCCGCTGGCTGCCTCGTGGCGGATGAGGCTGGGCCGCCCGCATCAGACCAGACACGCGAAGAGGATAGCAGGGGACGAATAAGACGTGACACCTGGACAATGTTAACGGTCTCATGTCTTATGTGCCCAGTCGTTATCAGTAGCTTGCTGCCCTGATGTCTTAATCATCGTACACACTCGTGGAGTCGCTGTTCATCAGACGACACTAGGCAGATGCGCAGCAGAAGGTCACGTGAGCCTTGCCACCTGCCACCTTAGAAGTGATTGACATCATCTCCCCCATCTCACAATCTCCTCGTCTCCATTCCACGCCGTCCGCTTTACTCTGGCAAATAGTGCACCACCCAAAGTCACCACCTGCTTGCTTCATGTTGACACATTGTCGCCCCAGCCTCGCGCTTCTGAGTTTCTCAGTGATTGCGGCTATTTCCACGCCTCATCACGCACCCCTCATGTACCATTCGCTGCATCAGCCTCTACGATGATGTTCTCTTCCCGGCCGTCTGCTGCATGCTCACCCGCTGGACAATTGTGCTATCTGAATGCCCCACTGCCGAAAGATCATGGTCGTGAACGTCGTCTTGCTTTGGACTAAGCGTTATACTAGATGCAATATCACACAGAAAGCAGCATTGGGTCTACCATCGAGGAATGGGTTGAAGCCTCGTTTTCGTGTCTACTGTGTCCGTTGGGGCTAATACGTATCCTGAGCTGCGGTCTTGTCGCCCAGACCGGACGGTCTTGAGTGTCGCCTTATCACAACGACAATCAGTCCCCAAGGCTTTGTTGGGTCCATGACCACCCAGCGGCCTCTGGTTCCCAAGCCGTTGCATCCCATTTTTTCTTCCGACGACCTTGTGGCTCGCATGGTGCCCCAAAATCTGGAGGTGTGCGCAGAGCGGGAGCCAGGTTCAGGCTCGCGCTTGAAATGCAATACAGTGGAAGCGATATTACCTAATATTGCGTACATATTTCCTTGCGCCTGGTAGCTTTATATACCACTCACCATGATTAGAGTATGTTTTGGCCAGAGCGGGAAGGTCTAGCAGCTTCCACAGCTCCAGTGATCGACGAATCTAGCATAACCAAAGCAGGTTCGGCTGTGTTCAAACATCGGCTCTTCAAGGTCGAAGCGATTCAGCCCACAATCTAAGGCAAGGGATTTGGGCCAGAGATCTTCGAGCTCGCTGCAAGAGACATCTACACAGCCCCCTTCTTGGCACTGAACCTGCTACGGCAAGTTGATGCCAAGGAAGCGACAAGCGAGCCTCAAATGTTGGTCTTTGGTCGACACCAGACCGCAAGTCCTGCTTCCATGCTGTCACAGGAATCTGATCCTCAATGGTTTCAGAAGTCATTTCACTCTATAAAATTGCCGGCGGAGAGCATGCGTTCTATCCATTCTCGATCCAGGACTACCAGCGCTATGTTTTCGGCGACGATAAGCGAGCACACCAATTCGGCACGGACCTCGCTAAAGCCTTCATCGCGACAAAGACAATCAATCAGAGCTTCACGAACAGCGTCGCAGTTGCCGTCTTATCCGGGAGCATTCCCACAGCCACTCACAGCCTCCGTGAGCACTTTGTTGCTTACCTCAACCGGTATTTGATCTCGCTTCCCACCAGACCAGCGATCAAGATCAACATCTATCATATGGACAAGGACGTGGGTGTGCGGACCGTGCCGAATGACAAGAGCATGGACACGTATCACATTGATGGTATGCGGTTGGGTGAGAGGAGCCTGGTTGTGCTGGCTGATGTCCGCATGACCAAGGACTGGGAAGACGACATTGTCAGATCATTGCGAGTTGAGAAGATCGACAACCCAATCATCTTCTCATACATTGCGGCCCTAGATGGGCGCCCGCAGACGACGAGTCTTTCACCACTCATGTCGTCAGTGGTCAGCCCTACTGTCAAGGACATTGAGGCTATCGCTCAGGCCGGTGGCTTCACGATGAACAAGTCCTTTGTTCATTTTATCCTCGGAAGAGATTACGCCGTGTTCTGTTCCTTTGTACGCCGCCAGAACGACTGCCTCGTGCGACGCATCCTCGATTATGCGATTGTAGGACTATATTACCAGGACGACGAGTACGGACAGAATTTCGAGTTCCTAAGATGGGAAGTGGAAGCTCGAGAAAGCGTGTGAGCAAGAGGATGCGTTCATGGCGAGTGCTTCTGGACAGGACCAACCAAGGAAAATTCGGTTATACGCTGAAGTCCAGTCATAGCACTCATGCACTCTCGTATGTTCATTGTCCCTGTATGAGACTGTAAATATCTCTACCCCGTACCGCCTACACCGGTATGAGCAGTCGTATGGTGATTACTCTTTTCCAGCCCTGGCAACAGTCGTCATCCGCTTTGTTTGTAGACTTAGCATGTATGCTTCTATCGCGCCCTTTGTTATCACTCCCGAACGCGGATGTCGCTTTACTTCCTTTGTTCTCAAGTGGTTACTACACCAGCCAACGCCGCCTGCTCATCCTCTCACATAAACTAACATTGTGTACCTGGCTACCAGCGCGAATGAACGATGCTCGCACTGTCTTACATCACGGAAAAGCCGTCGCAGGTCGAGTCACCGAGGATGCGAAGCCCTGAACGTTGTGCAGACCTGTCTTTCCTTAACCGATGGGACAGCGATAGTGACGAGGCTGTTGTGAGCAAAACCGTGCTGATTTCAGAGGATACTATACTAATTCTGTAGGGACGTGCGCATGGGAGGTCTTCGTCAAGGACAAAGTCGCGAAGGCGCGAGCAGGCACTATACCGCTCCGATCCTGGTATATTCTTAGTACGTTCTCCTATCCTATCACGAGATTCTTCTGACAGAGTGTAGATGGTGACCGTAACCCTCTTTATCATGGATGTGCTCATGTTCTACATTTGCTGGACCACATTGTTCCCCTGGTTCCACGGCTTCATCTGCAGTCATCCTTTCTGGACCATGATCGCATTCACACCGCACTTCTTATTCGGTGGAAAGGAATGGAACTATTCGAGCAAGCCGTCCGGTTCATCATGGTCACCACTCTCATCTCCCAATTCGCAGTCTCTCAATCGCGCCGATGATCGCTTCGAAATTGAGAGTGACAACGACGATTACGACATGACATCTCATCAGCATCGGTATAGGTACGCAAAGCTGGTCCCGCGACACAGACCACGCACGAGTTTTGCGGCACTACTAGATGAATTATGGTCGCAAATTAAATTCAAGGCAAGCTTTTCAGTCCTGGACTATTGGCAGTATGTTTCTAACGAAACGCAGGCTGCGGTGTTGATTACCAGCACCATTGTTTGCTACATTGGCTACCATATTCTCCGAAACTATCCACCATACTTTCAGACTCTTCTAGGCACAGCAATCATCAAAGGGGTAGCCGAGTTCATACACAATCATCCTTTCGCCTCGTGTATCCTGGTTGGCTTACTTCTTTACTCATACCAAGACAGCCTGGACATCCAAAACCTCGTTCTCCTTTGCTGGGAAAACCCGGACGTTCCGCTCACTCGACCCGAAGATCATGCTGGAAGCCCCGCTCCAAGAGTTCGACGTGAGCTGCGAGTTGCGAAAACTGGATCCACTCGCGGACGAGACTTTAGTAGTCAGGCTAACCCCCCTGATTTATTCCCCAGGAGAGTTCGTGTAGGGCAGAGATCTGGACCAGGACAGATTGCAACACCCGGACCTCGTAAAGCTGCACTGCCTAGAATTGATATGGATTCATTATTCAAAGGCAGTCCCATCGTCAGATCTGGAACCCGTCAAGGTCCAACATCTTTGCCCTACCCTCGACCGCGAAACACACTTGGAACCCCGCCTAACAGGCGCCCAAATGGAGTATATGGTACTCCACAATCTTCCTTAGGATTTAGCCCCGACCTTATAAAGACTCCACCCCGGACGACAGGCTCACGACCGATTCCCTACAGGATTGCAACCCCCTTCTCTCTATGGAACTGGTCAACCTGGTTCTGCCACGATGACTGGTCCGACGACCCCTCGGAATCAATTCCAGTTCGCGAATCTACCTGGGCCTGTTTTGTGCAAGTGCAACGCTGGTTCTGGGCAGCCCGCTGGGACAATCTAATCAGCTTGCAAGGCCGCGTTTGGGACTATCTCAAGTTTCAGGCGGTAATATTTGCCGTTTTGGCCGTGATCGAGGCCTATGTAGCACAGAGTGAGGGGAGAGATATGAACTTCAACTGGATGGTGCCGGATACTCGCAGAGAATTTCAGGGTATGTTCTGGCCGGACAGGGGGCTTCCTGGTCATGGACCGGTCCTTGATGTCTTCTCGGATACTTTCGAATTCTGGAAAGGCTGGATCTTTGGGGTGAGCAAGGCTCTCTTATGGAGGCTTCCGAAATATAGCTTTTCGGGGATATGGAAAATATTGAAACTCTTGTTGGTTGAAGAAAGGGAAGACGATAATACAGTTGGAGACAAAGCGACGACACGACCGGGCAATTAGACATGGAATCGACACTGGTGCGCGGAGGTACCCGGAATGGTGCTGTGGTGTGGTGATTGTTTTTCGGTGACGGGTCGGATAATGTGTGTGCAGTACCAGAACGGCTCTGGGTTTCTTCACAACAAGGAAGGGAACTGGGCTTCACATATGGTATATACGACATGTGGACCTTGTTCAACAGGCCACGTACACGAGGTAGAACATTAGTTAGGCAAATTTTGTAAGTCTTCAGTAGTTTTCCAGGAGTGGTGTGCTTACAGCCGATGCCCTTGCTTTCCCACTGTGTATGCTCTTCCTTTAGATGCTATGATCCTGCCACGGGCCTGCCGTTGTGTTCGCCTGTACATCTGCCATGAGTTGCCGTTACGCCCACCAAAAGTCTAGTATTGTGTCTGTCAATGCTCTGCCAGCGTGCCTGTTTATGCTCTGCTACCGTGTATACCACCATGTCTTCTGTCAATGAGATCTGCCGTCAGCTTAACTGGTGGAAGGTCTTCTAGCTTAGATTGGTGGAAGATGCATTAACCGCGCGTTAGTCTACCCGCCCGCATCGTTGCACATATATACGACCTTGACTTGAACCAATCCTTGTCGAGCTTCAGCTATAACCGTTGGTTTGCGAACTTCCCTCGCCGTATTTCATCCACTTCAGGCCCAAGAACTTCATTGGAACAGCCTAAGATTGGTGATCAAGGCGATGATATCACTCACGCGAGGAGATCGTCCAGACCACTGTGTCACTTGCTTGGATTATTATACTGCATTCTAACAGTTGCGGCATTTTATTGTGGGCTAGCGCGTAGAGTTGAGATAGCCTGCAAGATAGAGCAGGTTTTTTTAGGGTATCGTGTAGGGGAGCATGGGAGCATTTGAGGGAGTCAGTGCTATAACGCGTGTTGTGAGGGGCCCGTAGCCTTTGAATGTAAAAAACGGAAATTGGTCTAGGCAAATGCTGGTAAAAGCGTCAACGCAAGACGGTCTTGAAGGCTATGTAAGCCCGTGCGCACAGCCTTGTGATGCACTGTGCTACAAACAAGACGATGCACTGATTGTAGAGCTACATCACAGAGTACTGTGTAAGATATGAAATTCAAATTAAGATTAAGAGAACAAGTATACATGAAGAGACACCAACTTTGATACCGCCATCACATGTTCCTTCACTATATGTTTGCTAGTTCTCCACGGTTGAGCGCGCTACAAATTACATTACAGGTCCACCGTGGGCGCTGACATGTATGCAACCTAGTCTTCCACAATCTTTGCTGTACATCGGCCGTGGAATTCGTAGGTCTGACAGTATCAACGGTGAAATCAGGTGCACGATCGCAGAGAGTTAGTCACTATCCACGTACGGCAAATGAACTCGTTTCATTCGACACTGCACCACACCACTATCACAGTGGCTGTACCCACATCCATACCCAGTGTGCATCACAGTACACTATAGCATAGACTCACAATCTATTCGCCACCGCGTGTTCATCACAGTGTACTATCAGAATCGGCACACAAGCTAAAACGACCGTAAGTACCGTTTGGCATGAAATTCTTCTGGGGAATCCGCCTAAACAATCATACCTCGTCAAGCTTGACCGGCTCTTTCAATTTACACTTAGACTGAATTGTGATAGTCAAATATTTTCGTATTGGATACAAATGTGCAACGAAGCAGACGGATGAACTAATGCCTCGTTAGCATGCATAGTCTATGAAACGCGTGATAACAGATTGTGAATCTTCCATCAAGCTGAGCAGTACATACTTTCGCTTCCAACATGACATCCAGCCCATGACCACGACCTATCACCAGCTTCTCTTATTCCACAATGCATACATGCCTCACTTGAGAAACTTACTGATAAGTCCTTTTCCACCTTTGACAAGATTCTTGACCTCTCTCTTCAGATCATCCGTTCCATTTCCACCCTGCTTGCCCGGCTCCAAGAACGATCCTCCACCACCTCCAGCCCCGCCACAATGTCCTTGTCCGCCGCAGGCACCACCAGGACACCCTTGGATGAAGTGCTCGACCTGTCCACAGCATCTTCCACACTCTCCATTACCCATGAAGGGTCCGCCTCCCCCCCATCCCACACGCATGATGCGTGCTTTCCTTCCCTCCCATCCTGTCTTCGCATCTGTTGCGTGGAATACGCCCCAGACTTCAGGGCCGGAGGGACCGTTGACTAGCACGAAGTTGCCGTGTCCAGGTCCATAAGGTGGTGAGTCGTCGCGCGAGGCCTGCAGGAGAGGCCTGTTGCTTTTCGCCCACGAAGTCGGCTCCAGTGGTGGCCCACCAGTGTAGTAGAGGATGTTCATTTTGTACTCGTGTGTCCAACTGCCGGCACAACTATACACAATACCGCTCCATCTACCATCCGGTGAGCACAGGAACTGTGGTCCTTCATTGATTCCACTTGACCCGCTGAACTCGAATTGTAAGTCTGGCGTACTGATGCGGATAGGCCTACCCTTGCATTCCGTCGGGCTCGTCATTTCGATTATGTAGATTTCTTGGCGACTCTCGTCTGCATGCGTGCCCATCGGCCATCCGGAGTATATGAAGAATTGCGAACTGTAGAGTGCCACGACTGTTCCATCAATCGCCCACTGATCATCGGGCAGTCCACCCACTCTGCCATGAAACCTCCACTTCCCCGGATCCAGCGGATTTTCATCTGCCGATGGGCCCTCGAGGACAAACATTCTGTGACCTTTGTTGCCGACCTTTGGATCGTTTGCTGCGAAATAAACCCACCACTTGCCATTGATGGCGTGCAGCTCTGGGGCCCAAAGGTCGGCACTGTAGGGCTGGTTTGGTGGAGGACGCCAGACGACCTCCTTCTTGCAGTGCTTTTCGAAATCGAAGAGCGAGTCTGCAGACCAGATTTCAACATGGCCACCGCAGGTAAATGTCATGTAGTATGTGCCCTTGTCCCAAAGAACGTAAGGGTCTGCACAAGAGGAGGATGTGATTGTGAGGATGGAGTCATTGTAGGCGGGGGCTTGAGAAGGCCAGTTGGGTTGGAGGGTTTGTGCCATTGCGTCCTGCTCTTTCCTGTGTCCTGCACCTAACGCCAGATTTTCCTCGATCTCAAATCGTGTGATCAATGTTCTCGGATAGTTTCTGCACTCCGTAACTCGTTGATGGCAAAGTGGAAGATTGGGAGGTGTCACTGCAAGAAGAACTCAAGACACTTTCCCCACCAAACCTGCGACGGAGCATGTGGCCACAGCCACAATCGCGTTGCGCGCTACCTGCCAACCATCTGTCAAAGTCATACTCAAAGCGGTTAAGTTCTGCGAAGCGCGCGGCGCCGCGGTCCTCCAGGGTCGCGAATGGTCACGAGGTGGGGGAGCGGGGCGGCTTCAGGTGTATCCTCGTCATTTGCGCATCAATAGATAGTCGTACTCGGAACAATACAATACAATCGTAGGACTCGCAACGGATTTGTTGGTGTTCTTAGAGAGTTCACATGTATGTCGTGCAATAGTCTCGGTATTCTGGTGGTGGATGCAACAGCCGTAGTTGTGAGCGGTTGAGTGGGGAGGTGTTCCCATGCCCAGACTTTGTCGCCAAGAACTGCCTGCATGTAATTGCAAAGCACCACGATCAAATTAGCGAGATAATTGCTGCTACAGTAGTAAGCCTGAGATCCACTGTTGCAATTCTGTGAATTTTCAGTACTGGTGCTAGATTGGGTAGGACCCCGCATCAATCTCAGCGTGTTCCACTCCCATAGTATATATTCAGTATATGATACTTATATGGAAAAATTTCTTAACTTCCCATCAAATCATCAGGACAGGTTAGTATATCACCACCTGTTCAACACACTACGAACTAACCATTAAAAAAGATGGCCGAGGTGCGTGATTCCACCCTTCTCCCTCTTCTCAAAAGCTAACAATTCACAGCGGTTAAGGCGCTAGCTTCAGGTGCTAGTCACGAAAGTGGCGTGGGTTCGATTCCCACTCTGTTCAACATTGTTTTTTTTCGTGGTCTGTCATCCTTTCGTATGTGTACACGAAGTGTGGATTGATATGAGTTTTTTTTTTCGTGTTGGATGTCAGTCACGTGGGTGTAGCACGTGCATGTTCCAGGGTCCAAGCTTGGCGCAACTCCAACTTTCAGAGGACAGCGCCATGTCACACCTGCACAAAGACGCCATTGACATATCCCACTTTATTTAGGAGGATGCGCTCGCAGTTGCAACTGTTCCAACAATGACTGCGACATTGCGATTCATGCTGATCTAGTTTTGTCTAGAAGGATCAAGTACCATTCTTCCGCGGCACGGCAAGCGTGGCTAGGATCTTGGAACGCCTCATAGACTTGCGGCCGATCTGCTTTTGCCCATGATCAGATCCTCCCATGCGAGCGACGACTTCCTCGTGGATCTCGCTCCTCTCTCCATGACTCTCCCGACACATTGATATTTGCCGCTCCACGCGAGCGGCTCGCGATCGCTGGGCGCATTGCGTTGCATGATTTCTACCCAACTGCTCGTATCTTACCTTCGCTGGATCGACACACTCGTATCGCCAAGACCATGTTGTCGTGGTGCTCACGTTTGCGAGGCTCCGCTTTACAATTCCTACTCTGCGCCAGCCTTGCAGGAAGCGTTACTGCGATCAATGCCCACGCGTCGCCCATAGCTGGCAAGGCTATCTATTGTGCCTCAATTTACTGTACTGACGCATCTATAGATTCGTTGGAGCATTTCCGCGAACGTCAAGACCAGAAGGTTGTTCATGAATCACCAAACGCCTATGCGTCGCCCCCATCGGTTCATGTCCTTCCCTCGACACAAGTTCGCGATGCGGCCCTGCACGATAAACCCGCCCCTACGACCGCCGACGCAAACGCCCTACACCATGTTCACGAAATCCTCGAAGTAATGCAAGATCACTACTTTGCCCTTTGGCTGGGAAAATGGACGACTGCCATCGATTGGACGGCTGCTGTCATGGGCACGTACATTTCGGCGACGCTGTCATCGTTGTCTCGCTCGATCGACTACACAATGCCTAGGCCCTTTGAAAAGGATAGGAAATTGGATGTCGAAGCCCTCATGGTAGAGAACGACATCAACAAGTACTTCACGCAGAGTGTAAGCTATTACTTCGGAGAGGATCACTTTGCAATCAGAATGCAAGCCTTTGATGACATGCTCTGGGTTGTACTGGGCTGGCTGGAATCCGTCCAGTTCATCGAGTCGCATTCGGGCGCCCACTACACCACTCCTCCACACGCTGGCAAAGTCCGACCGGACGATTGGCACGCCAGCCAGTTCATCCCGGCATTTGCGCACCGAGCGCGCGTCTTCTACGAGCTTGCCGAAAAAGGATGGGACTGGCGACTCTGCGGTGGAGGTATGACCTGGAACCCGCGACTCCTACCCTACAAGAATGCCATCACGAATCAACTCTTCATATCAGCAAGCATCAGCATGTACCTTCACTTCCCCGGTGACGAGAATTGTTCGCCGTTCCTGTCACAGTATGATGCTGGACGTCCACGCATACAGGACTTGGATGAAGAATGTGAAGAGGGCGCACGAGGTCGTTATGATCCCATCTACCTAGCCAATGCGGTTAATGGCTATGACTGGCTAAAGAACAGTGACATGATGAACGCCCAAGGATTATATGTGGACGGCTTCCACATCCAGGGATATCGCTGGAATCATAGCAAGACGACATGCGATGAGAGGAACGAAATGGTGTATTCCTACAATCAAGGCGTTGTGCTTTCTGGTCTTCGCGGACTGTGGGAAGCCACTGGCAATGTTACGTACCTCGAAGACGGCCACGAGCTCGTCCGCAATGTCATACGCGCTACAGGTTGGACTGAAACGACTCGTGCTGAGCAGCAGTCGCATCAGAGGAGGAATGGCGGGAGTACGGCGAAAGACAAATCGGCTCTCCCATTAGAGTGGAACGGTCTCGGCAGCAACGGCATTCTTACAGAACTATGCGATCCCTCTGGCCGCTGCAGTCAAGATGGCCAAACGTTCAAGGGCATTTTCTTCCATCACCTCAGTGCTTTTTGCACGCCTCTACCTGCGCATGCCATTAGACCGGGCAAGACACATGCTGCGAGTCGTGAAGTGGTCGTATTGCATCAGAGGAGCTGCAACGAATACGTCGACTGGGTAGTGCACAATGCGCAAGCAGCTTTACGAACACGTGACAGCACAGGCCGAATTGGCTCATGGTGGGGATCACCTGATGACGCAGCGTCTGAGGCAAAAGGAAGAAAGAAGCAGAGCCAATTGGCCGACATGTCAAATGACTTGCTTCCTCAAGGCGCGGTTGACTATCGCAACAACGAGGTCGATGACTATGTTCTCGATGGTCACAACACGATGGGAGAGGTCGTAGGCGCATATTTTGCCACCCGCGGTGCCGGTGCTCGCATCTCTGACGACTTGAATGATCGGGGAAGGGGACGAACAGTCGAGACTCAAGGCAGTGGTCTTGCTGTTGTGAGAGCGATGTGGGAGTTTTTGAGGCGAAAGGAGAGGGGCATTGATCTTTCGTTGTGAGTTTGCCTTATCACCGTGGATCCCAAGATGGGTCGAGGAATACACAGATTGAGTTTGCGTCGAAACATTGTTCCCACAGCCACTACCTTGGAAGCTGCATAGATGCTTCTCTTCACTCACGTCGATGATTGATATGACCAAGAAACACCTCTATACCCGCCACTGTCAACACTTTCGATGCTGCTAGCGACGACAAGAAGCGATCGAGATACATTTTCTGCAAGATGCCGACGTAGGCCATTGTGGTATCGATAGTGTGTATTTATTTTAGCTTATTTTGGTCGTTTCGCTTATATCTGAGGAGCTAGCTGATGACTCTAGACAATAGCATTTCGTATGGCTCGTTTGGGCTCGACATTAGCGAATAAATTCACTCACAACTTGGCCGGAGTTATCTCACCGTATAGATGCCACATATTGATATATCTTGGTGTGATGCAGCTTCGGCATGCATGCAGATGCACGGTGGTGCGGTGCAGGGGAATAATCCCCGGCTCTCTGAAATCTGGCCCATTGTGAAGAATGGCCTTATGGCACGTCCATGGAGTGGTAGGGTGCAGTCGACTTTGTCAAGTTATGAGCGGAAGTCGCCTCGCTTGATTAAAAGCCGATCAGCTTCCTAGACGGTATCGTAGGGATCATACGCATGTAGGCTTGTGATATCAGTGTGCTGAAAGCGCATACGCCAAAGCACAGAAAGTTGATATAACGTATGGAGTTAACATTCTCGATATGTATGTGTTGTGCATAATGGCCACCAAATCGCCTTGGTGTTAGGGACGGTGCCTGCCTCATCTATCTCGTCTACCGACGTGGAATGCTCTTACACAGCCTTTCTACTGCTCCCCAGCATTCTTTTGAACAATCTGACAAAGCTTTGCCTTGTCTCCCAAATCGGCAGCACACAGCTGATACCACTCGATACAAACACCCAAATGAAACTGACAACTACCCAGCCTATGAAGAAGCCCTTCGAGAGGACGTATTCTGAGAAGAACATTGGCATAGGAAGTAGAAAGTCCAGGATGAAGGTCAACACAAAGGCGAATACGCAGGCCAGCTTGAACGCGCTTCGGAGCGTACGAGGATCATCCTCTTCTTCAGCGGTAGGGGCGAGATGCCCAGGAAGCTCAACTAGAGCTGTAGCAGGGGTCTCATGAGCGCCCTTCTTTTCCGCAGAATCAGAGTTATCTGGGGTAGAGTTGTTGGTGGGAGTCAAATTGCCATCGTTGGCCGTGCCATCTACGATGATCGCGTTGATAGAGCGCGTGATTTCCCAGTCGAAGTTGTCGGGTCTTATCATTGTGATCGCCACGGTGACTATCAGACCGGTCATGATCGCAGCAATGTTGCCAGCAAGAGTCGGGTACGACATCCCAGTGGTTTCAATGTTGATCTCGCCGTAGTAGCTTTTCGCAGTTGCAAGCCAAGCCGTAAGACCGGCAGCAAGTCCAGTGAGACAGCCTGAGATGGCACCGACCCTGGTCTGCTTACGCCAGACAATTGTGAAAGCAGTGGGAAACACAGCTCCGCCGATGAGGAGACCCATAACCCTGATTCATGTTAGTATCTTCTCGTAGACTCGACAATTGGCTAAGCCTTACAAGAACAGCCAACCAAGATCGATCGAGGCCGCATTCCAAACACAAGCAAAAACAGACATCATTAGTCCGAAAAAACAGATCATGATGTGAGATACAAAAATCAGCTGCTTCGGCGTAGCTTTGGGCTGTATGTACTCCTTGTACACATCAAAAGTCAGGAGTGAAGAGACGGCGATCAGTTCGGCTGACGCGCATGAGGTGACTGCCATGAACAGTACCACAAGTAGCGCCACGGCGCCACCTTGACCCATGAGTGTCTCCGCAGCGAAAGCAGCAGCCAATCCACTGGAGATCTGACCAGACGTGGGAAGATTGGGGTACGTTGGGAATCGTGGGTTATCTGTGAGCGCTGCTGCGGACAGACCAAGGGTTGTCGCAAAGCCAAAAGGGATGGCGAACCATGCGATACCTCCTAGGAGGTACGCACGTACCGCGGTAGATGGTTTAGAGGCAATGGCGCGTTGCCAGTAAGCCTGATCGAGGAAGACAGTGCCGGATCCAGAGCAAAGCTGGATAACTCCAAAGACCAAACCGTAATTCGATTTGAGAGTAAGATATGATCCATCCCGATTGCCGTCGATGGGACGTTGTTCTCCAGCTTTGACAAGTAATTCGTACATCTTGCCAGGGGAGCCGATCAGGGGGTTGACGGCGTAAGCGTTGAACATGAAGTAGAGAATGATGATCATCAGAATCAGGGTGTGGCTGTAGTCGCAGATGAAAGTCGCTCTGAGCCCGCCAAGAATAACGTAGGCACATACACCTAACTCGTGATCAGATTCATTCTCTCAAAGTGTCGCGCGAGGTTCTTACCGACGGGAATGAGGAAAATGGCTGCGTAGACAGGCATGCCTGTCAGGCTTGTGACTACTGCACTACCGCCCAGAAGCAATTGACTGCCCACCAAGATGTTTGTAATAAAGGCGAAGACCATGAAGACTAGATGTGCGAGCGTGCCATACCTAGTTTTGACAATCTCCAAATAGGTGTGGCATCGGGGCGCATTTTGCTTCACTTTGCAGGCCAGAATCGAGAACATCAGGATTTGGACTTTGTAACGTCAGTAATTGGTCGATCAAAAAAGGGCAAAAACTGACCAGTAGCGCCCGCAGCATACCAATACGAGCCTGCAATACCGTAGGTGTATGCGACTGTGGATGATTGGAGAAGTGTCGCCTGGTCTATCAGTCACCGACATAAGCAAGGAGAGAGAGTCGAGGGACATACCGCCCAAGTCCAGGCTGACACAATGCCTGAAGCGATCAGCCCCGGCTTTACAGAGCGGGACGCCGTGTTGAATTCCTCGGATTGATGGGTGTTGTACTGTGTATAGCGGTTTTGCAGATACGATATGCCCATCATAAGGATGGCAAAGAAGAAGCCAATGCCAATGACCACGCCTGCAGAAAGTCAACTGAGATACACCCAATTGTCACTGAACGTTGAAGAAACGTACCATAGCCGGCACCCACTGGTAGCGGGGTTACAGTCGTGTCTGCCATCCTAAACCTTCAAGAGACGGGCTCGACAAGTCGTGGAACTTAAAGATCCTGATGTCCAGATACCGCCATCTTGGGATCCTCGAAGACTAAATCATACGTCGTCAATCGATACCCCAGCCGTGCCCATGAACGGACTGTCCAATTGTTGCACTGACTTATGCCGCTCGGACATTTTCCGTGGGTGATACCAGGGCCCCGGATTACTCCAATCGTTGTGATGGGTGCTCCATGTACGCGATGCCAGTTATGATTGCATGACCAGCACAAGAATTGGAGACGCTGTACGATAGACCACCTCCAACTACTCCAACTGTAGAGGAACTGCTTTTCATGCCGATCATATCCCGTGTCCAGGGCGTTCGCATGCCGTTGCACCAAGATGGTCGACTGATGAAGAGACGATAAGAACTCGACTAGGTTCTGCCGATCGCCTGGGGGGTTTGCTTAGCGTCGACGCACCGTTATCTGCAATCCGCCCGGGAAAGTACTGTACTGTCCTACATGCCGACTGCCTGCCACAGGATCAAACAGCCGAGAAGCTCGCTAAGCACGTGACCAATCATGGGTCTTGTTGCTGTTGTTGGACTAGCCCGCAGACCTGGCCATGATAGAGCCGAGGCTGCTCTTGTCGAACCACTGACTGTCTGGGTTGTGAAAACGTTGACGTGAGACAGCATCAAAGTTGTAGGGAAACTGATACTTGCAGAATACCGTAGCAGTAGAGTAAATAGAGCACGGGGCAAGCGCCGTGGGCTGCCACGCCGCGCCGCCGCCTCCTCCCGAAAGCTTCGTATGCTTCGATGCATCATCCCCTCCAACGGTCCAACCTCTCCAAAGCCCGTCTCTACTACTCTACGTCGCACCCAATATGCTCGGAGCACGTCTTGAGAGGAGTGCTTCGATGCGGCGATGCAGATGTAGGCTCTCGTGCCGTCGGGCATCACAGCAATACCAGAGTTGGCGGGTGCAATCGGCCACTACGTCACCATGCCGCAGAACGCGTCTGGTGGGCTCGCTCGTGTACACACGATAGCTCCACAAAGCAAAGACAACAAGCCTCAGTTTGGTCTTTCAGCTAATTGCGCACTGCGTACTCATCTCACCATCGTCTATGCTCATGCAGCAGAGTACCACGACCATGTCGTCCAAGAGCAAGCACAAGGAAAACACAACATTTGGGCACTTGCCCCTCTCCACATCTGGGCCCCAGGCGACGTCGTTGACTGTACCACGACCACCGTGCCGCAGTTTTGCTGCACATTAGGCTGATGCGCTGGTCAGGGCAACGCACTCTTACGCACGCCGTACTTCAACAAAGGCTCGGCCTTCACAAAAGAAGAGCGCAGCACCTTCAAGCTTCACGGCCTGCTACCCACAAATGTCCAGACGCTCGACGAGCAAGTCACGCGTGCCTACGCCCAGTACCAGTCGCGACCCAACGATCTGGCAAAGAACACTTTCATGACCAGTTTGAAGGAGCAGAATGAAGTCCTTTACTATAGGGTACATAGGCACTTGCATCAACGCGGCCAGGCTGACTAGTGGCTTCAGCTCATCCTCAATCACCTCAAAGAGATGTTTCCCGTCATCTACACGCCCACCGAAGGCGAAGCCATCGCCGATTACTCGAGAATCTTTCGCAAGCCTGAAGGCTGCTTCTTGAACATCGACGACGCTGATCGGATCGAAGACGATATCAGACAGTGGGGTAATCCAGAAGACATCGACGTCATAGTCGTCAGCGATGGTCAGCAGATCCTAGGCATTGGGGACCAGGGGGTTGGGGCCATATTGATTTCAATCGCGAAACTGGTCATATACACGCTGTGTGCTGGCATCCACCCATCACGTACACTGCCAGTGGTCCTAGATTGCGGCACTGACGTAAGAGCTGGCCTCGCTCTTCAATGGATGTGTACTGATCATCGTCCAGAACAAAGAGCTGCTTGAAGACAATCTCTATCTTGGCCTTCGCAAGGCTCGCGCGACCGGGAAAGAATACGACACTTTCGTAGATAAATTTGTCTGCGCGTGCAGAAAGCGCTACCCCAACGCGTACATACATTTTGAAGATTTCGGGCTCAACAATGCGCGCCGCATCCTGGACAAGTACACCCCACAGATTGTCTGCTTCAATGACGATGTACAAGGTACAGGCTGTGTAACACTGGCAGCTGTCATGGCGGCTTTCAAGGTCAGTGGAACCAAGTGGGACGAGGCTCGCTTTGTTATGTTCGGGTCAGGGTCAGCAGGCACTGGTATTGCCGACCAGATCAAGGACGCCATTGCCCACAACACGGGTAAATCGAGAGAGGAGGCAGGGCATCAGATATGGTAGGCATAGTCCAGCTTGACGGTTTGGGTACAAACTGATTCCTCGGCCAGGTGTGTTGACAAGCCTGGACTGCTACTCAGGGGCAAAAAAGATGAGCTGACACCAGCGCAACTCCCGTATGCTCGGGACGACAAGGAATGGGATGGCAAAGATCACGGTGATCTTCTATCTGTCGTCCGGGAAGTGAAACCACACGTACTGATTGGTACGTCCACAAAACCTGGAGCATTTACCGAAGACGTTGTGCGCGAAATGGCTAAGCACGTGGAGCGCCCTGCAATCTTCCCACTGTCCAATCCAACAAGATTACATGAGGCAAAACCACAAGACCTTTATGACTGGACGGATGGCAAGGCCTTAGTAGCGACAGGCTCGCCGTTCGACCCGGTGAAGCATAATGGCAAGGAGTATGACATCTGTGAGTCATGCAGAAGCTCAAAGACATGGCGAATGCTGACTCGTAGACAGCTGAATGTAACAATTCCGTCACTTTCCCTGGCATTGGCCTCGGCGCTGTGCTCAGTCGCACCCGCCTGATGACGCCCGCGCTTCTCGTCGCCGCTGTGCAGGCCCTCTCTTCGGCAGCGCCCGTGGTTACAGGCTCAGGTGCTGGCCTACTACCCGATGTCGAAGATGTGCGCGAGATCAGTGTCCAGATTGCAAGAAACGTCATCAAGCAGGCTGTGAACGATAATCTTGCGCAAACCCAAGATATACCCACGAATGACGATGACTTGGACGAGTGGATACGCGAGCAAATGTGGGATGCAGAGTATCGACCACTTAGGCTAATAGAGGAGAGCGCAGCAGACGCGCATGCAAGAGGCGAAGCAGGCACGTCGTCCGGTCAGCGAGAGGCTCGGTTTTGAACGCCGTACCTGGCTTGGGGCGCGATCGCCACCGAACCTCTACCTTTTACGATAGATCTCGAATCTATTCAAACATCATCCTATCACAATACCCAGGCTCCCTGATCTACAATGCAGCAAGGAGACCGCTGATCAGCACACGGCTAAAAAGACCAGACTCTGAAACTTGAGGTTTAAGAGTGAACGAAGAGGGCCTTATAATAAGCCTCGGCTGTAGTGTGAGCTTGTGTGCCTGTTCTGGCGATGCACTTTGATGGATGCGAGAGGGCGAATAGGCTGTGAGAATACGCTATAAGGTACTGTGATGAATACAAGGTGTGGGTCTGGGTACTGTCATTGGGTATACAGGGGGTGGATGCTCACGACCGATGCCATTGTTCCACGGCCCACCACTGTAGCTACGCCAGTTCTCTGATCTCATGCATGCTATAGGTATGGTAAACTCTAATACAGCATATATGTCATGGTCCTGCCATAGGTCCGCCGTTAAGCCCACCAAAGATCTGCCAACACGTCTATCAAAAGCTCTACCATCACTTCCGTCAACGCTCTGCCAACATGCCTACCATCATGTCATCCGTCCATGAGATTTATCAGCAGCTTGATTGCATGCGCATGGCGGAAATTGGTCAAGCCCGGCTCCGTGGCAACTGTAGTGGTGCAGACTACCCACGAGGCGCGCATGAAGGGATGGCGATAATTGGAGTGGCCGGCATTCTCAGCCCAGTTTCGGACGTCCTCAGTCATGACATTGCTATTCGTGAGGAGATCGACCTGAGCTGTGCGGAGAGGCGCGAGTTCCCTTTTCAACTCTGTCGGTTCCTTGCGGGCGAATACGGACATGATCTCCTGGGATTATTTGAAACCAGGGATCTGGCCGAGCTCAAACATATAGTGCGCGGCGGAGCCATGGATTTCCTCGAATCGGCGGTGCTTGATGTACCTGTACTGGCTACTTTGGTATTAAGTTAGATACGCAGTATGGATCGATCGGCTATTGGCGCCGTTGAGAGTGCCGATATTCCCAAGCATGAAGGGCTCCAAGTCAACTTCACAATTGAAGTCTGGTCGGATCAAGGCGAGTACGGCGTTGATCTCGGATGTGACGAGTGGAGGCGGAGACCAAGGAACTGAGGAAGATTCATGGCTGTCGCAAAGATAGTCGCAGCCTTCTTCATGTCAAGAAAGCCCTGGTCGACGGTGGAATTCTGAACCACACAGAGCCTGACTTGGTGATGTCGAGGACGAATTCGGATAAAGGTCAACAGTCACCCCGTAGGTAGTGTTTTTCCTGCAACTTGGTAGACACTTTATAGCTGGAGGGCCTCAGTATTATAACACGCGCTCAGAGAAGAGTCTTACCGTAGCGAGAGATATACAGCAGCTTGTCGAGGCCAGAATTCCCCATAATGGTAGACGCTGACGCTTGGAGGGATGGATTCGGCGCATGTCTAGCCGTGTTAAGGCGTGATGATGGCGACAGGAGCCATACTGGAAGTCAAGGTACGGCTGTTTCGGACCGATAGAGCATAAAGTTGACTTCTTATTTTCTTGTTGAATCTGCAAAGTCACGGTGAATGCGAACCAGTCCCGGCGTCGCTCCCAAAAGACGGTGCTAGCGCCTTGGCATCCACTGTCCTGCCTATGATCCTGCAGTCTCCCTCGCTCTTTCCTGTTTCTTCACCCACGAGTGAAGCCTTTGCTGGCCCAGCTCTTGGGGCAACACCCACGGAGCGAAGCCTTCGCCGGCCGAGCACCCGTGACCCAGCCCACGAAGGGGCCCTTTTACATTGAATTCAGAATAACGCAAAGCAACAAAAACAACACCGGCGGTGGTGGTGCAGACGCGTCCAACTCAGCTAATGCAGCAGGAGACGGAGCGTACCATCTGTCGTCCTACTGCCAACCCCATTCAGCCTACAAGAGACCCCGAAAACAACACCGGTGGTGGTGATGATGCGGGCGCGTCCAACTCAGCTATACCAGTAGCAGGAGACGGAGCGTACCACCCTGCCTCAACGCGCCACCCTCACATGATTGCGCCTATATCTCAAACAGTACGTACGCAGCCTTTGCCCGCCTCTTGGTGACGAATGTTGACTTCGCTAGGTTGAACCTCTCCAGTTCCTACCGCATGAGTATCTACGCTCTCGGGACGGGCATCGGTCTCCGCTTCGACAGTTGGCTGCCCTTCTCTTACTTTGAGCGCCCCGCTCTCTCTCTCATGCTCTCTCATCTCTCCGTTCACACGTACTCTCAAAGCTGCATTCAAGCGCTCCATGCCCACCCCCATTGGACTACTGAAGCACCGTCTACAAAATCCTTCCCGTCGCCACAACCTTCTACCCCTCGCACCCCACCCCCGCTTTTCGAGGGCCATCAGTATCGGTCAAACGATATGCAGACACTACGATTTGCATCGCAATACAAATGATATCTTCTCTTCTTCCCTGAACATACGACAACTGCGAGCGCTTGAGAACAGCGGACGGGCAGCAGTCGTCCAACCGAGTCTCTCAAGTGGGAGCGTTGCCGAGTGACCTCATCTTCTCCAAGAACCCGAAGATTGCGACCGTCTGAGAACAGCGGACGGACAATGATAGTTCAACCGAGTCTCTCAGGCAGGAGCGCCTCGGGTTTCCTTCTCGCCCTACAAATCGACAATCTTTCTGTTGCCCCCATGCTCGCAACGAGCCCATGAAGGGGCCCTGTTACTCAACTATCATATCAAAACTTTCAAAAAGAAAACTTCACCTTTCATCTCCACTTCCGAACACACCTGCTCTTTCTGAGCGCCCAAACAAAACTAGCGCAAGCACCAGGCTTGGCACCAGGCTGTGGATGCTGCATGGGGTCTGAACTTGTCACTCAGCCTCGCAGGCAACTTCA
This sequence comes from Plenodomus lindquistii, assembly GCA_025504975.1. Classification (NCBI taxonomy): domain Eukaryota; kingdom Fungi; phylum Ascomycota; class Dothideomycetes; order Pleosporales; family Leptosphaeriaceae; genus Plenodomus; species Plenodomus lindquistii. The sequence goes on from JANUWI010000015.1 coordinate 1,040,067, forward strand.
CATCATACGACATCTCCTCTCCTTTCTTTCTCTTGTCGAGGTTGGATAGCAAGCCACTTCACCCTTTCATATACTTTCACGACTTGATAGAAGCCTCCTAAGTCAGGCGGTATGTGTTCCGTGATGCGTAACGCATCGGAAGGCTTCTGGCCGAGTATCCCATCGGCACGAAACTCAAATGGACATTCCTCTCACACCAGCTCAATAGAAACAGAATCTCTGTTTTTGACTTGGTCATGGTCTTCCTTGCGCTTATCGTAAGACTATCCCAGATTTGGTCAGTTCTTGCTTCGCCGCTTCTTGGCAGGCTGAACAGAGAGATTCTCCATGCGCACATTCCTCCTGGACGCATACAGGGAAGTACATATACATGGCAGTTGTATATTCACTCGGCAATGCCATCGCGATCATCAGTCTTCTATTTGGCGCACTGCTGCTCTTGTCCGCCGCGATCATACTGCCTGTCGTTGCCTTGGCTATCATTAATCTATGGGCCATGGCCATGGTAATCGTCTTCTTTCTATGGGTTGGTCTTTACCGATACCCAGTCTTCGAACTCGTGTATCCTCAACTCCGTCAGAAGATCCTTCTCGACGACTCCAAGGTCTACTCCAGTCTTCCCGGAGAGACCACGATGATCAGAGTGGTCAAGCTCAAGCCAGGCCAACCGGGTCATCCAATCGAATCCGATCTCGCCAATGGCCCACTCGAAAACATGAATTTTGAGGCTCTCAGTTACGTCTGGGGTGCCACACTATGGGCATACTCTATGCAAGTCAACGACAAACCGTTTGCCATCACGGACAACTTGTACTGCGCTCTCAAGGAGCTACGCTATGAAGATCGCGATCGACCTCTGTGGATTGACGCGGTTTCCATCAATCAGCGAGACGATGACGATAAGAGTTTTCAATTTCAGCTGATGCGAGATATCTACGCGAAATCTTCCCGGGTCGTAGTTTGGCTCGACAAGGATGCTGGCCAACCATCTACAACCTTCAGGATGATCCATCGGATACAGGATATGGATCATGACACCTTGGAGACCTTTTGGAAAGACCGCAAGACCATACCTTCCTGGAGGATGATTCACCACGGGTTGAGCGATATTCTCGAGCACAAGTGGTGGACCCGTGCCTGGATCATTCAAGAGATTGTCGTAGCACAAGAAGTGGTCATACAATGAGGCTCCTACCAGGCCCAGTGGAACAGTTTTCACAGACTCACAACATATCCGCTCTTTATGGATGGTAACTTTAGTAGTTTCGACGCGCCGATGTTTGCATAAGGCGTTGAACAGCTGCGGGTAGAGAACCGCGCCGATGAGCCCGTCACCACCACCCTTCTCAACCTCGCCGCACGTTCAGGTTCCAATCCGCAACGTTCGGTTCCAATAAGCTGTATGCGCTCCTCGTTCTATTAAAAGCCGGTACTCCTTCTAGGATCACACCGGATTATGGCAAATTCCCTGACGCCGTCTTGCTGGAATTCAGTGTCTAGCCTGCAGCACGACTATGATTTGACCGCCCTCACGCCGGCAGCCGGGACCAAGCTCCAGGGCGTCAGCTGGTGCCGCAATTGGCTTTTCAGCTACGATGAATAGTTCGAGACAAACCGCTTCGCGACCAGTCTGTTCAGCGAAAGGTCTTACTCCACAGCAGGAACTCTGCGACTTGTCTTCAACGTGGGGCTAAGCCTTCGCGTGGTCTCTATCCTTGGCTACGAAGTCGACGTCATAGAGCAAGTGGGCGATCTCCATCAGGTTATGCGTCCGCAAGGCATTGATGGGACTTGGCCATCCGCAGCTGGGAACTCGTCGCCGGTCACTTACTCAAAGGCCAAGACCCGGAAGCAATTCGAGCCTTCAATCGCACAATTGTCGCAGACTGCTGGCCAGATGAGCCTCTAGACTGGAAGAGCAAAGTTTCTTATTGGCCGAACCATTCCAAGATTGTGGAGGACGAGGACTTCAAATGGCACGTCACTTTCTTGTTACCCGTAGCGGGAGATTCGACCTCCGACCCTGGAATTTGAAGAAGATGGACAAGGTGTGCATACTCCTGGGGGGGAAAGGCGTCTTTCATTCTCAGACCAAGTGGCACGAACACACTTGGCAAAGAACGCGTCAGCCTCCAAGCTCCAGGTCGACAACATTGGAAAGTTATCGGCGAGGCTTACGCGCACGACCTGATGTACTACAACGGATATTTAGCGGACAATATCGAGACGGGAAAAGTGATTACGGGGTGGTTCCACCTGGTTTAATCTTGTTCATGTGGTACACCGCAAATTATCGCTAGACGACTACGGCGGTGGCGGCGTTGAAAGTGCGCAAGACAGAACTCAAGCTCAGAAGGAGCCCGTGGTCGTCTTGATATTTTCTCAGAAAATTGCTCAACCGTTGGGTGTGTAAGAAGACATCCGATCACGTCCTACATAATCACTCGTCTTTCCGCTGAGGAGGTCTTCTACTCCATCCGAAGCTATACATGCTGTATACCATGCCACCTCATATACACGCACTTCACGACACCCCCGCAACTATCAAAATGCAGTATAGGGGCCCAAACAAGTCACATCATCACCCTGATAACTTCTAGCGTACTTTACATCGCTTCCTTTACGAACTGAAGCATGCTGATCGGTCTAACCGACAAAGGGGAAGGTGTCTGTTACTCTGCTACCGGACGATGGGCGGCCATGATGGGGTTGGTGACAGAGTGCTGTTAGTTGGGCATGCGATAATGATGTAGTGTGCGCTTTTGTGGATGAGCATTTTGTGGTGTACTCATGGTTTTGTAGCCTTGGAAGCAAGGGTAGAGTCAGAAGTCGCGTCATCAGGAAAGAATTGAAGTCGTTGGTTGACACGTATCATAACGCTCCAAATATGCAACGCTGTGACGGCGATGCCCCAGGTCCTCTTATTTTGAACTGCGTCTACCTCTTTCACACGGTCGCATCTGACCCCATACCGTCGTCTTCACTATCCTATCCGATACTCCGGTCTCAACAAAAGTCCGCTATGCTCTCTTGCCCAACGACCCGCAACCCTCTCATCCTCTACATAATCCCCAACTCCCCAAACCCTTTCAGCACGTCCTGATCTACCCTCGTCAGCCACTCTTCTTGGAATGCTTGTTCCCCGCCCACAGCTTGTACGACGCTCTGGATGTGGTCTCGCACAAAAGCAACGAGGTTGATGCGGTGCACGGGGTCCATGTACATGAGTTCGCGCTTGCGCATGTCTTCTGGGGCTTCGGGCTCGGTTGGATTGTATGGTTCTGGGGGCCAGAAGAGGGAACTGTAGAATTTCTGTGTTAGCGGCATGTTCATGATTGGGGAGCGTGCAGGGTGCAAGTGAGAGAGAGAAAAAAAAAAGGAAAAATGAGAACTCACTCTTGACTCCGATCATCCATGCCATCCAACAATTCCCCCAACACATCCGTCCAGATGACGAAGAGATTTTGCAAGCGGCCTAGCATCCACTCTTGTCCAGATTCCAAGAATCGGGTCAATACCAGCGTCATGAGCTTCTTATTCGGTGCGTCGCCAATGTTTTCAATGTGGCTGAACCATTCCTCCAACAACCAATCTAGCGTCTTTGATAAGCCTTCACTACCGACCGATGACAGCGCTTCAAGCAGGGTGTTCGGAGACGCAAGACCAATGCGCGCAAGTACTGTAAAGTAGTCTGTCTCTACTACGCCGTCGACAGCGCGGGAAGGTAGTTCGCGATATGGGCCGTGGGACTGGTGGTGTGTCCAAGCACCATGTAGACCTTCAAGGACCTTTGCAAGAAAGCCAGTGGAGATGAGATCGCTGGTCAGAACCTTGATCGCTTGTTCACCGCCCGCGCCCTCGGCACCACGAATGATGCATTGTACGAGGTGTGTCATGATGCCATTCGCTTCTGGTTTGAGCGTGCCTTGCAGTTCAGCCAGAGCTTGGAGAATGGCGGGGCGGAATTCATCGGCGAGGACGGCGGCGGGCGCAAGGAGGAGGTATGCTTCGGTGATCTCGATGGCTTTTCGAAGTGTCTCGTTGTCCATGGAGAAGAGCGGGAGCAAATATTGTAGGAGGCTGAGCAGCTCGGGTGGTGTAGGTTCGGGTGCTGATGGTGTCTGAGCAAGGATGGAGGCCCAGAGATCGAGTGCGTCTTCGAGAAGATAGACTTGGGTATCGGAGCCAGGTTCAATTGCGCTCTGGATGATGGGCAAGAAGGCGACGTGGAAGGTTCGCGAGTCCGCCTTCATAGCGTTTGTTAGGCGGGAGAGAATGGTCAGAATAGCTTGTTTCATCAAATGCTCCTCACCAGACTGCTCCCAGAGTGGAGGCAAAAGAGACACGATGCTGTTTGCGTACGGTGTGATCTGAAACTGTTAGCAGAGAACCGCAGCGGGCACGTTTAGCAACTTGCGTGATGTTCCAAACGCTCAACAATGATACTAATTGTGTTGAGCAGGGCCATCTTCGTTTCAGGAAGTTCGACCTCTTGCACCAGAGCCATGAGTCGTTCCAGCATGACAGGCGCGAATGGGAGAAAGTTGTCGGCATGAAATTCCCATTCATCCGCTACATCCTTGAACTTCCTACCAGCTGTCACGCGGACAACCTGATCGTTCAATGGATCGCTGGGATCTAGGAGGTGTTGATATATTTGGTACACGATTGGCTTCTTCTCCTTGGCAATCTTGATGGCTATCCACTGCGAAATGATGATGGCAATCCGGCGGCGAATAATGTTGTAGCCTGGCTTTTGCTTTCCAGCCTCTGCGACCAGAGTATTCTCGATGAACGAATCGAAGTCGACTTGATCGTGTAAGATATCGGCTGCGAGACCAATGGCAGTATATACTGAGTCCTTGAAGAGAATGTCCTCATTGTCCGGGGCTATCACGCGTCAGCACCAGCCTCTAGAAACCTACTGTAAGTACTCACTCGCGACAGTGTAGAAGACTTGAAGTAGTGGCTGAAGGATCAACTGTTTGAAATTCTTGGCAAGATCTAAGAAGAGTTTCTCAGCACAAGGTCGGATCGCAAACTCCCAGTCTTCACCGCCCTCTTCCATCTTCTCCCACTCGTCCGGCTCCTCTTCCCACATGCGGAGATCGCTAGGTCGGAAAACGAAGAAGCGTGTGACTAGTGCTGATATCATTTCACGGACCAAGTCGTCAGTAAGAAGGTCAGTCTTGACCATCTGGGTCGCCCGACTCTTCTCATCCTTTTCCGCCTGTTGCTTGTACTTGAAGGACTGAGCTGGGTAGAAGACCATCTTCACACAAGCACGAATAAGGAGCAGTCCTTTCAGGGCTAGTCGCTCAAGGATTGGGGCGTCGTCATCAGCATCGCCGTCAGTCCCAATCTTGGCAGTGTCTATCGACTTGGAGCCCCATGTCTCTCCAACTCGCGAAATCAGACTCCAGTAGTCGCGTGTGAGATGCAGGGACTGGGGGAGGAGAACAAAGTCTGCGGGGTGCGTAGCAGCCATGTTCATGTGTAGCTTGGACAGCTGCATGAGGTGCTTGCCAATGGTCTTTTGTATCGAGTCGGCCAGTGGTGAGTCGTCGGCCGTGGCGTATTGTAGAAACTCGCCAAAGTGATTGCGCGTGAGTATCCAAAACTCTTGTACCTCCTTGTGCCGAGCGGGGAATTCATATCCTGTTATGATCAGACGACGAATGACCTTTATGGCGAGCAAGCTGTTGTCGATGCTCTCCAAGGCGCCGCCTTGGTCATCGCCGCCATGACGAAAGAATGACTGCCAGCTCTGGACCTTGCCAACGTATATGGTGCCCAGCACGTTGAAGATTTCGGGCGCAACGCTCTGCAAGCTCTGACGTGTACGCTGAAGACGTCCGGTTGACAGCTCCTTGACTATGTACAAGAGGACGAGGAGGGCTCGAGGGAGTTGTAGTGGATAGGCGGAGGGATCGGTGGAGGCGCGGAGGATGTGAAGGAGTTGTTGGAAGAGGTCGGGCCTGCAACAGTCAGCGCAAGGGAGCGCAGTGGTGCGATGACTTACCAGTCGGCAGGGAACTCGAAGCGGACGATCTTAGCGACCACGAGAGCATTCTGTAGGGCGAGGCGGTGATGTGCTTCGTTGACTGCGCTGTCCAGGAGACGGGCGCGTATGGTGGCCTTGTCTTGCTTGGTCACGGCACTAGCATGTGTCAGAGCTGAAGTTGTACGCGGGCTGAGGGCGGGTGGCGTACTTTGTGGCCGTCTTGCGCCAGTACTTGTCGATGCCATTCTTGAGCTGGATGACGGCGAGGTAGCGGACTTGGAAGGGGAGGGACTTGTCAATGAAGACCGTCTGTCACGTGTCAGCAGACTGCCGAGGGCTGGGTGCTGGGTGCAAAGTGGGGACGCGCCTGTAGCAGAGGGTAGAAGCCGGGGGCCTTTTCCCACGTCTGCAGCTGCTTGGTGCCCGTGTGGACTTGGGTTGGGTCTGCCGAGGAAGCCGAGCGCAGGACGTGGAACAGAATGCTCTCGGTCAGCGGATTGGCCTCTCCAGGGACTTCAATGGCGCCAAACTCCATGGCGCGTCGCCTGCTGTCGTTGGAGGTTGCAAATGCAGTCGTGGGGGGTGGAGCAAATGGGTTGGCGTGGGCGGCTCTCTCTTGGTCATGAATCGTCCATTGAGCAGAGCACGGACAGGCGGCGGTGAGGGTGGAATGGGGGCCTGCTCACCCAGGCTGAGTAGACGTGGACGTGGTGTTGGGTGCTGGTGAGACGCGACTCCACACGTCACATCCCAACTCTGACCCCTGCACACCTAGGTAGGGTCCACTGTAGGGCTGTACTGTATGTACTCTACGCAAACCACGACCACCGACAATGCTTTTCTGCTATTCTTGAGCAGGCGAATGCATGCAACAAGACGGGCTATGGAAAGAGCAAGAGCAAAATCAAAATGCTACATCGGAACATGGTGCCATGCTAGCCTGTGTTGTGCCCAAGCATGTTCAGACGAGGACCTGAACCTCGGTCCATCCATGGCCCTCAGCCTCACACCCCAGCATCACATGACGCTATCACGTTCCCTACCCTCTGCACACACCCTCTTCACACCCTCTGCACACACCCTCTTCACACACTCTGCACACCCTCTCCAGCCCCCAATGATCCCAAATGCCCGCTGCCGACTTCGCCGCCGCTCAGCACCGCATTGCAGCCCGCCGCGCCCAACGCGCCGCCAACCAGCGAGCGCAACATGATGCCGCCCACCAGTCCTCTGCGCGCGCCCTCTCGCGCCTCCCCTTCCCCTTTGGCCGCCTCTCCTCGGCTGGCCTGAGCGCATGGGACGCCGTCAAAGGCCGCAGCGGCACGCGTCCCGAGTTCCGCGTCGGCCAAGTCGATGCAGAGCTGCTCGACGACGAACTGTTGTCGCTGCTCAAAGACCAGGTGGGCCAAGGCCTCAAGTACTTTGGCACCCACGTCACCGACTCGTATGGCGCCGAGATCCTCCTGGGCCTGCGCCTCGTCCTCTTCAAGCTCAGCATCTGGGACCAAAACGCAAGCTACGGCGCCCATCTCCAGGGGCTGCGCTACACCGACGCCCGCAGCTCCGCCCCCAACCGCCCGCCCCCCAAGCCCTGGCAGAAAATCGCATACGGCGCCATCACAGTCGGCGGCCGCTACGCCTGGACCAAATGCGAAGACTACCTCCTCGCCACCAGCGAAGACTTCACCCAAGCCGAGTCGCCCCAGCTCAAATTCCTGGCGCGACTGAGTGAGCTGGCAGGCTCCGCGCACGACATAGCCAGTCTGTCCAGTTTCCTCGTCTTCCTCGTCAACGGCCGATACCGCACCATCACCGATCGCCTCCTCCGCCTCCGCCTCACACCCACATCCCACTCCACATCCCGCCAAGTCTCCTTCGAGTACCTCAACCGCCAACTCGTCTGGCACGCCTTTACCGAATTCCTGCTCTTCCTCCTCCCGCTCGTCGGCATATCCCGCTGGCGCCGCATCCTCGGCCGTTCATGGCGGAAGCTACAATCTGCCTTGCTCTCCCTAATCGGCAAATCCTCAAAATCCCCTTCCTCTTCCAACGACGACGATGAAGAAAGCAAGTCTGGTGAACTCGGTTTCCTCCCCGAACGCACCTGCGCAGTCTGTTACCGCGACACAAACCCCATCTCCACCAGCGAATCCGACCTCCTCGCCTCCAGCGGCGGCGGCGGCGGCGTCGTAGGCAGCGCCGCAACCGACATTACAAACCCATACGAAGCCGTAGAATGCGGATGTATATACTGTTTCGCATGTATAGCGCAACGCATCGCCAACGAAGAAGGCGAAGGTTGGATATGTCTCCGCTGCGGCGAAACGGTAAAAGAGTGTAAGCCATGGAGCGGCGATATAATCGAGCCTGTACAACGGACGACATCCTCACACTCACACTCTCATCACGACGAAGAAGGCGAGAGACCAACGACTGCAAAGTCGGTGGGTTTCGCCACGACAGACGCGCTGTCTGATGAAAAGGCCCATCTTCGCGAGGTAGATCCCATGCCTGAAGTCGAAGATAACTCCACAACCACGGCAGAAGAAGAAGAAGAAGAAGAAGAAGAAGAAGAAGGCAGACTGGGCACAGAACATACCCGCGGCCTCGATCTAGCCGATAGCTTATTCACAGAGAGTTCAGAGTGGGCGCGCGCGAGCGAGGCGAGCGAAAGTAGCAGTGATGGCGAAGATCAGCAGAGCGAAGAGTATGATGAAGATGAGGAAGAAGAAGGTGAGGAGCTGGGTGGCGGGTTTGATTATGATCAATAATAGACGTGGATGAGCAAAGGCGTTTGGGCTTGGACATGATATACCATATGATTTTGCGCTCTTCTAAACTTGTATATGGCCAAGGGCATGTGATTGATGCTGACAGGACTGGTGGGACATGGACATGGCTCCACTTCACGTAGTGCACAGGTTGAATGAAGCTGGCACGTCGACTGCAATACAACAACCGTAAATTTTGTTGTCATGTTGCTCATTTCACAACATTCCGCTCTGGAATATATGATACTATTCGATTCGAGGCAGCACAAAGACTTCCACCTTTGGCGCAGCGCCTAGACGGTTCGAATGCAGTCACCACAGCGTCCTCGTTTTGCTCAAGCAGCTTCAGTCTGAGCTATTGCCGCCGTGAGCTCACGGGACGAGTCTTCATGGTGCAAGTGCAGTGCTGAGCTGGGCCTGATCTGCACCTCTGGCACAGACTTTGTAGTTGATTCATCCCCAAATGCTCTCTCCCCTACGTCCGCATAAACTCTGCAAACCTCGGCAACTCCGCCATCTTCTCCTCGGGACTCGTCATCTCGCTGAAGAAGACGAGCTTCATATTCTTGTCCTTTTTGCTCTTCTTGTCCTCCTTCTTCTCTGCTGTGCCCTCCTTGGTCACCTCGCCAATCAGGTCGTCAAGAGACGCGGATATCGCATTGGGATCGGAGCCGTTGGGTGGAAACGCGCCAGGGGGTGGTGCGCCGAAGCCAGGACGAGGAGGCAGCACGCCCGGTTGTCCTGGTATGCTGCCTGGTCGAGTGGGTATTGCGCCGTTTGCTGGAGAGAAAGGTTGGGAAATGCCTTGTGGGGGGTAGAGAGGGGGTTGTCCAGGGAAGGCTGCTGGGATGCCTTGGGGTGGGTTGGCAAAGGGGGGTATGGCATCTTCCTGTTTCTGTCCGCACATTGATTAGCTCAGCATTCTCCTCTCAGAATCATGGGGACACGCACAGGAACTGGCACAGCCTCGACCGGCACCGGCAACGGCACACCGTTCTTCCTGTCCTCCCTAAACTTGTTGGCCCTCTCCTCAATCTCGTCCAGCGTCTCAACAACTCTCGTCGTCTTGGTCGGCGGCGCCTGCCCGTTGCTGTACAGCCCGCGCACAGGGTTACCCGTTAACCGCGCGCGCTCCTGCTCCTCTGCGAAATGTGCTTGGGTGACTTGTTGGTTGTGCTGGTCGATGATCTCGGCGGGTACGCCTTCCATGCCAAAGATCTCAATCTCGAGACCTTGGCGGCCGGGGTTGGCGTTCTCGACGTGGGTGAGGTTCTCCTTGTGGACTTGGTTCATGTGCACCGAGAGACCTGGCGCGTCTTGTTAGCATCTGGCGTGTCTGTACGGCTGCACCCACGGGGCCGCGCCCGGGCAGAGCAGGGCTGCGTGTACCTCCGGCGGTATTCAGCCTCCGCCCACAGCGGTCACATTTGAAGTGCTTGGCCTTTTGGTGGGAAATCAGAATCTTGAGATCGTCAAAGTCGCGCTCGCAGTAGTAGCACCATGGCCGCTCGAGCTTCTGGTTCAGGTCCGGGTATCTCTTGCGCTTCTTCGTCATACTGGCAGTCGATCGGCGGCGGCGTGAGCGACGGCGAGTATCAAGGTCGGGTCGTTGTCTACGGCACGTGTTGGTGGGGTTCAACGGCGGCTTCGACGTCGAGGACGAGGCGTCAAGCTCGCCATTTCCCAAGCTGGGAGGTGGAGCCTAGCGCGCGTTGGTCTTGGCGGATGGATGCCATCTCGACTTTTCGTGCCCGAGCTGAGCTTCTCTGCAACCTCACATCACAAGACATGCATTGTACACGTTCCAGGCCACTACGCTCTTCAATACAAGCAGCGCCTTGGCCTGCACGATACAATGCTATACTCTCCATATCCCCCGCAACCCGCACACCAGCCACTTGGTCTTCGCGACACCCCACACAAGTCCCCTCGGGGAGCATCCCAATGTCTTCGCGTCTTGCGTCGATTTGGTGTATGCGGCTGCACTTGCAGTTCGTGCTCTTTTCGGTTGCCAGAACAAACAAAAAGGTCCTTCATAGTTCACACTTCCTCGCTCTTCGGAGAAATTCCACGAAGAGTGTGACTCCTTGGCTACCTACATGCCTTGATCTACCATTGCTCATCATGTCCTCCACCGGTAGACGGTTGTAATGACACGTCTCCGTCTGCAGCAATTGTGTTCAACCTTGCTATCTCACCATGTGTTGATGGTTGGTACAATGGTATTCGCTTCCTCTACATCCAACATCTCCACCTTAACGCGGAGTGGTTCCTTCTACCACACCAATACATGCCTGTACAGAATGCTATACTCTAACCTTGCCCTGATATCATACATTATATAATAAGACATGACTAGTATCACTCGTCCGTCATTGCCTGCATGCCATGCTTGTCCTCTCCATGGTATCCAACCCACCAACCGACTTCCACGGCATACCGTGTTGTAACGACCCCCAAAACAGGTCTTTCCTATGGGCGCGTAACTAATTTAACATCAACTGGCAAACTCCAGTCTCTGACGCAGCGTGTATGAAGTATTCGTAAAAAGTATATGTACTGGCTTCTGGAGTAAGCCAGTTCCCTGAATACCACGGGAGACATTATATCCGCCCAATAAAGAAGCTTAAAGCTCAGTGGTGAGCGTTTGGTCGACGGTAAGTTCGCCAGATTCGATGCGGTCAACGCGAAGTACGAGTTCCTGCGACGTGTTAACAAAAAACTTCAAATGCAAATTGACTTATCGCGCGCGCATACCTTGAGAGCCCGGGCAGTCTTAAAAGCAAGCGGTGGAATCTTCTCTCGGCCTCCTTCTCGTAGATCCACAGACATCATATCATGCCTGCAATCGTCGAGAACTTCAACAACCGGGAGAGCATGTTTCTTCAACGCAGGATTGGAAAGATCATTAACAGCATCGTATGTCTTGTTGCCCGTGTCTTCTACTGCTTGTGAGATATCTTGGATCAAGTCGTATATTTGCTGCTCTTCCGCAGGAGACGAAGCCGGGTTGGAGCGGATAAGATTGACGAGTGGCTGTATGCTCTGGACCAGAAGTGCGGTTTGATCCTCCAGGTAGTTCTGCAGTCTTGTTAGTTCTCATCAAAGCAATCTGGTGATATCGAGTCCTACCTTGAACTCCAACATGCCACTGTCAGGCTGACCGCCTACGCTTTGACGGTCATAACCGCTGTACGGCGAGCTGTAGTTGCTGTAGCGAGTGGTGTCACTACTACCTCCTTTACTACTGCGACCGCGTTGATGCCCAAACGCAGGCTTGGCCCCGTTCGCATTGTCGTTACCGCTGGCTGCTGCCGGGTTGTAGCCGTTGTAAACAGCCGGCTTCAAGGGCATCGGTCGATCTTCCTCTTCTTCTTCTTGCTGGAGCTCCTCTGATGTCGTAGGTCTCACCTTGACAAACTTGACTAGCTCAACGATAGCTGTAGAGAGGTGACTGGCGGCAGCATCGAGAAGACTGACAGGCAGCAGACCACCAGAGGAGGTGTGATTCTTTGTGGCGGTAATGAGATTATTGGCGGTAGCACTGACACGCGACTTGAGCTTCGCTTGTTGCTTCTCTGGGCTAAGTGGAATACTGCCGCTGATGCTGCTACTAGGTGACTGCATCTGCGATAGAGAAGTGCTGTCAATGTCTCCCGTGATAGCCCGAACACATTTAACGACGTGTCGCATATTCTCCAAGGTCTGCTCAGCATTGCCCTTTCGTGCCGCTTGAAGCAATTCGTCGATACTCAGCTGAAACTTGGTGACGTGAACGTCCTTGACAAGACCATCAGGCGAGCTGAGAGCAGGGTCGCGTGTGTAGGGAATCATGTCTGACAGCGCCAGTGAGGACAAGCCGATTGAGGAAGCTTTGAGGTTCCGCAATTGTGTCTTCTGAGTCGCATATCGAGACTTCCAGTCTTTGAGCTCGGCCTCGAGCGCGGCCAGTTGGCTAGTCATTTGTTCCTCTTTCTCAACAGCGGCATCGCTCTTGGATGACAGTTCTCGCATCTCTTGGAGGAAGACGGCTGCATCCCTGCGCACCTCATCTGTGACTTGTTGTTGTTCGCTGAGCTCTTGTTCGAGTTCCTCACACCTTCGTTGCCAGTTCCCTCCATCGTTCGACATCGCCTGTGGTGGTGGTGGTGGTGGTCTTGACTCGAGGTCGGCGATCTGAGCGCGTAGATTTCGTTCTACCTCTTCGTTCTCGCCGCGGATCTTTTCAATCTCCGAGCGTAGCGATGAGTTCAGAGACTCGGCCTTCTCGACCTTCTCCTCCAGTGACAGCCGCAACTCGTCCCACTCGGCGCGTTCTGCCGCCGTATTTTCGTCGCGCGTTCTTTCTGCCTCTTGCAAGCGTTGCAATTCACTGTCTTTGTCCTTGAGTGTACTTTCCAGGGTGCTGACCTTGCCCTGCAAGTCTGTCACCTGGGTTTGCAACTCTGCCACTGCCTTATCCTGTGCCATGCTCATGCTCTTCATACTCTTGTTTGTCTGCCGTCTTGCAGCAGCACCTTCGAGGTTAAAGGCATCCTCTTCATCAGCACCGCTGTCATCGTCATCCTCCACAAGTGTTCCCTTGTTCGGTACAATGGTATTCGATTGGAACGTCTTGGGGAGCGGTCGGCCAAAAGAGTTGCCGTCGTTGGAAGATCCTGGCCGTAGTCCTGGTGGGCCTGGAGGTCCGCCTTGAGGAGGGGGGCCTCGATAACCTGGTCCAGGTGGCCCACTAGGGCGACCTCCCATGCTATTTGGAGTGCCCGTCCGACTAGGCGGCCCTCTGTTGCTTATGCGACTCGCGATACTGCCGTTGGGACTGGATGGGCGCGGCGGGTCTCCATTTGTGAAGCGAGGCCACCTCCTCTCCAGTTCGTAGAAGACATCGGTCGCGAGCTGGCGAAAGCGCTCAAGAGGAAGCGTCGAAAGCTTTTGCCGGGCCTGGTTACGCTTGGGATGGAAGTTGTTCTTGGGCAACAAGTAGGCAGGCGTCTGGTTACCCGGCGCACCGGGCCCTCCACGCTTGCGGTCCTCCTCCCTGCGTATCGATTCGTCGTATACATCTGTGCTGAGCTCCTGGAACTGGACGGCCGACAGCCTGGTCAGCTTGTCCTTGGCCCTGCTTGGGCGGGGGTTGCCCTTCTCGTCGTTTAGGTAGGGCCCCAGGTACGCCTTGAGGACCTTGAAGTGCTCGGACATGGTCTCCTCGAGCGCCCGCAGCTTGCTGCTGTTCATGCCGGCATCGCTGAGACTCGAGGCGTAGAGGCCTGTGCCGTCGCTCGACCGTCCGACAGAGCTGGGTGGAGAGGGGTTGCCGTTGCCTGCCGGGCGCATGCCATTGAGCATGCCTCCATCGGGATTGCTAGGGCCGTATGTGTTGGGTGGGATGGTGGGCGAGTATGGATTGTCGCCGGCAATGTTGCGGTAGCCTGTGATGGGGGACCATTCTTGGCTGGCCGTGGAGACGGGCGACAGCGTGCCATTGCGCGTGTTCATCATGTGTTTGGGGGGGGTGTTGATCGCGTTTCACCAGTCAGCAGGCGGGCCGCTGCTGTACTGCTAGTCTCGTATTGTGTCTCGTATCGGAGTTAGGGGATATGGTGCAGCCGTGGGTGAAGGGCAGCTGCGCCAGAACAGAGCAAACACGGCCTGCACGCGGTCGAGGGCGGGACGGGGCAGAGTCAAGCGCGGGTGCGAGTGCAAGGACTCGAGACGTGGTAGTGGCAGGCGTCGACGGCGGTGAAGGAACAACAGCAACAAAGAGCGTGGGCAGGGCGGGACAATGCTAAGGGAGCGTGGGCGCAGCAGCTGGGAAGCGTCTATCGAAAGAGCCCACAGTGCAGCAGCGAATGTGCAGTGTATGTAGGTTGCACGGATCACCGGGACCAAGAGGGCTTTTGAGGCTGCTCCCGCCAGAGTCGGTGATGCCCCCTTTCGCTCGAGCTTGGCCTGGAGAGCGTTGGCGGATCGAAGCGCTAACTCAGCCGGGCAGCGAATGAGACGGGCCCAGTCCACGCAAGTGCATGCCGCGAACGCTCACAATGTGGACCGCCCTGGGGACTGCTAGAGAATGCGCGGCTGTTGGCTGCGCGGCGACTGCAAAGAGTTCTGGCTACACGGCGCGACACATGTCACATGTCGTGGTGACGGCGGTGGTGGTGGTGGCCAGCCGCCGTGGGACCAGACCAGCTCGTTGCATTCGGCATCCAACTCTACAGCAAATTGGCAGCGGCGACCCCTGCATGTTCGAGACTCAGACGACGCCCTGCTCCAACGGCCGAGGGCGATCCTTGCGGGCAAAGTGGGGACGGCTTCACTTGTTGCATAATCTGACAATCTCGATTGCCATGAGAACATTATGTATGTATGTATGTATGTATGTGTGTATGTAGAGTAGAATGCTAGCATGTGTAATGCAGGTGCGACCGATTGCACTCATGTCTATACCAGCCATGCAACACGACCAGCCGCCATCTATCGAGCCCGCTTGATCTTGGATGGAGGCTGCTTTCGACAATCAGGACACAGCCAGTCGCCCAGAGGCTCCTCCTTGATCCCCACACATTCCCAGTGAAACCATTGATACTGGCAATTGTCATTGTCGCAAGCCACCATATCACCAAAGCTGACGCGTTGGCACGTGCAATACTTCGTGTCGTCCGACTCGTCTTCATCTGCATCACCGCCTCCCACACCCGACATGTCTTCATCTTCCGTGCCAGCCTCACTGGCTACACTCTCATCGTCCGCTGTCGTCGAAGGCGAAGCTCTCGATCCACCCTTTCGGCGCTTCTTGTTCAACGGAGCCTTGGCAGTCAGGGCAGCTTTGCGCAGAGGTTGCTGTGGTTTCGCCTTCTTGACCGTCAGGGCATGCTTCGGTGGCCTTGGGCCCACACTGCCAGAACGTGAACCCGGTGTTGATGGTTTGGGCGTTCCTGGGCCCACGGAGCCCTGCCTCCCGAGATTTGACCCCGCTGTTGGTAGAGGGCCAATGCTTCCAGCTGGTCGGCGGCGTTTCGAGTCACTTCCTGCAGACGATTCTCTTTCTTGACGCGCATTTGCCTGTATCGCACTTTGCGCATTCGTAAGTCTCTGCTGGTTTAACAATGCTTGCGTCTGCATATTTTGCAAAGACGGGTTCAGTCTGGAGTTGAGATTCGCGCCTGTTGCATTGGTGATGCGTGCAATAGCTGCTGCCTGTGCAAGGTTGGGAGCACCACCACCATGATTGCCGGATACGGGGACGAGAGGAGTGTTGGCGCCTGTATTCGTCATGGAGGATGGTGGCACCAGATTACCGGGTGATTCTCTCAGCAGGGAGGGCATCTGAGGGTCACTCGGTATCGATCCATCACTCTGCAAGTCCCGCAGCTTGATGTCGAGGCGCTTCACATGGCGGTCCAACTATTTTCATGTTAGTGATTTGACATTATCAGAGTTTTACTTGAACATACCAGGGAAGCAGCCTTCTCAACGAGGCCAATTTTTTCTTCTTGCAAGATCTGTGCCTTTTCGTAGTTGGTCAAGATGACCTTGGAGTACGGATCTTCCTTCGGGTTCTGGACCAGGCTGCCATTCAACTTGATGAACTTTTGCAAACTATTGTCGCGTTGTTGGATTGCGGATCTTAGTTCCTGAATTTGCGCGTCCTTGGCTTGCACTTCTTCGTACAAATGAGTAATTTCTGCAGGGAGATTGGCGACTGTCAAATGTTATCTATAGCCCTACCGACATTCCTCAGAATCAATATTACCATCGTGTATAAACTGCTCCAATACCGTCGCTGCGTCCTCTGCAATCGCCATAGCTACTACAGCGCGTAATGTGCACTGTCTCCAGTCACAGCAGACAAGTGAGGTGCTAGCGGTCACAGCAACGTGGGTTATGAGCGTCGGACGAGTGAGTGATGGTCCTTCACGTTTTTCGCCCTGGTAGTGTTGATGAACGAAGGTCGGTTGTGCTTGCGACGTTGCTGACAGCTGACGGCACTAGGATGGAAACAGTGGGTGTCGTTCTGGTGAAGGCGCTTTGCGCAAACTTGTGGACGATGGCAACTGCGCTATACGGTGTCGACAACTGATCCCTTGCTCTTTTCCGATGTTTACCGTCCGAATGATGGCCCACTACACCCGGTTATTCAGTAGCAATAGCGCAGCATTAATAACACATAGCATGTATGTTGCAGGCGACTCTTAGTAGCACTAATTGACGCGCAACCTTGGAACTAGTTTAGCGTTTGAGATCACGTGTCAGGGCGAATTCGCAGCCATGCAGCCCGCTTTCTACCAATCAGACAAAGATGCGGCCATCGCTACATCCAGCGCTGCACGGCGAGACTCTTGCGTACATGACGTGAACAAAGCAAGAGATAGCATTGGGAGCCACAGAACTGAACTACCAGCCACTGATATTGCTGCAAGAGGGTCTAAGTCACAACAGCGCAGTGCGCACACTCGAGGAGTCGCCAAGGTTATTGCGCGCAAGAGAAAGCAGCCATCATTCGAATAGATTTCGACTGGCAAGGACGAGGAGGAAGATTTCATTGATAACAGCGAGGAAGACACCCCAATTTTCCGCGTATTGAGCGAAGAATTCGACGAACCTAGTGCGAGAAAGTCGGGTCCTTTGCAGCGCGATCCGTCCGTTCCAAGCAAGCGGGCGGCCAGGCTGGCCAGACGAGAAAAGTCGCGCCTTGAGAATATTGTCTTGTCGTCTGAACACGGTACAATAGCACCCTGCGAGGAAAAAGACGTGAACCACATTGCCACGGCCTCACACCGAAAGCTCTGCCCTCGAGTGGCATCGCCCGGTTCACAATCTCAACCGCAGCAACATTGTCAATATAGTGATAAGGAAAGAACGGCCGCTACAGAGAACTTCAACCTAAGTCCATCGCCGAACGATCTGAACAGTAGATCCTCCTTGGCATCTAAACGAATCGCCTCGCAAACTCAGCAGCCTGCAACAACCGTCGCTCACGGTAAGGGACGTGTCTACGAAAGATCCAGATTGTCTGCGAAGGTAAGTCAACACCTACGACAATCACCTGAACCACTCAGAAGACCTAGAATGCACGCTCATAAGTCGTAGTGTATTCCTGTGCAGCATCTGAGCAACATGCGAGAATCAGGCTACGGCCCGCCGAATGGGGCGGCCAGCAACATCGTCGAGGAATACCTATCACCAAGTGAAGGCTATGTTGAAGACTATCAGTCCTTCAAAGCGCTTACAGAGGTGGAGAAGCAGAACGTTATCGCTCGCGAAGCAGAAGAGAATGGCTTAGAGCGGCCCAGAGGCTGGAATGTCTCTTTCCACTATAACCCACATGTAGAGTACCATCACTTTGGCAGCTCGCACCCTATGAAGCCATGGCGACTTACCCTGACGAAGCAATTGGTACTTTCTTACGGTCTCGAATACACCATGGATCTCTACCAGCCAAGACCGGCGAACTTTAACGAACTCGCCATCTTCCACGACCGCGATTACCTATCATATCTCAGCAAGATCACACCTCAAAACGCACAGGCCGAGGATTCCCAGTACATATCTTATGGTTTCGGTGGCGAGTCGAACGACTGTCCAGTATTTGACGGTCTCTGGAATTACGTGTCGCTCTACACCGGGGCTTCTATGAGTGCAGCTTGGAATCTGCTCAACAAGCAATCTGACATCGCCATCAACTGGTCCGGTGGTCTGCATCATGCCAAGAAGAATCTCGCATCTGGCTTCTGCTATGTCAATGATATCGTCATTGCTATTCAGCTTCTGCTCACGCAACATCAACGTGTCCTGTACATTGACATTGATGTCCATCATGGAGACGGTGTGGAACAAGCTTTTGAGTCTACCGATCGCGTCTTCACGCTGTCGTACCACAAGTACGGGATTGACAGGCACGGATATCCCTTCTTTCCTGGCACAGGCAACATCAACGAGATGGGGCCGACCGATCCTGCTAATCGCGGCAAAGCGCACAGCCTGAACTTACCAATTGATGATGGTATTGACGACGAACAGTACAAGTGGTTATTCAAGACGGTCACGGGTGCTGTCATCGACAAGTACAACCCCGAAGCCATTGTCTTACAGTCTGGCGCGGACTCCCTGGGTGGTGACCGTCTCGGCAGGTTCAATCTCAACATCAAAGCCCACGGCTACTGCATTGAAACCGTCAAAGGCTATGGTCGCCCGTTACTCCTGATCGGAGGTGGTGGATATACACCCCGCAACGTGGCACGAACCTGGTGTCACGAGACGTCTGTATGTGTTGGCGCTGAGCTCCATAACCAACTTCCAAGCCACATTCCTTATATCCAGGCCTTCCAAGGCGCAGAGAATGGTGATGGAATATTATACCCAGACCTACACAACACAAAGCGCCACGAGAATCTCAATTCGGACGCCAAGTTGCAGAAGCTGCTTGAGCAGGCCATGGAAAACCTGCGATATCTCGAAGGTGCACCGAGTGTTGTCTGCAATACAAAGGGCATCAGTGAGGAGGAGATAATGCGCGTCCGTGAGATGGTGGAGCAAGAATTGGAAGATGAGGAACAAGATCGACACAACCTGAATGTCGAGAACAACAGGCGTAGACGCGAAAGAAACATTGGTGGTCGAGGCGAGCGAGGGCTCAGATAGTTTGCATGGCTGCTCGAACATTGAATCACTCTCCAAGATAAGTATCAAGACGTTATTTATGGTCAGCAAGGCGTTTGGGTCCGGAGTTGGCGTTGTAGAGTATCAATTTGGACAATGCTCATTGCAATAGTACTTCATCGAGATGTCAATTCCTTGAATCAAGCGCAAACTCTTAGCAGCAGCTTCAGATCGTTACCTACTAATCAGAATAGGAGCAGCGTTCATCGTCATCTGACATGTCCGCTCCGCTCCGTCATCCCCGTAATCAAAGTCCGCGGACCTGCGCTGTCCACGGAACGCGCCCCGCGTCTCTCGCAGCCAGTCAGAACGCTGGATGTCTAAACAGTGGCAAGCTACTAGAAAGCTCAACATCACACTGGTTCGATTGACCGGTAAAGGCATGCAATTTCAACTGATGATACAGACTTTCTGCTAACATGCTGGGCTTGTGAAGTGCTTTTCCGCTGCACAAGCTCACTCTGTGGCTCAGTCACATTGTGCCTGAGGAGGAGGCGTTGGCCGCTAACGCTGTGATGACAAAGCCGTCTGGGCGCCTTGCAGCGATGACTCAGAATCTACGAATAAGGCACAAGTAACATGTTCGCCTCTGGCATCCAGGGACAGCCTACAGGTGGAGATTGAGGATGACACTTTATCAAATGGTCCGGATCTGTGCATGACGATGAGCCCGGTTTTAATCGGATGTAAGACTGTAAGACGACCCGCACGTCCAAGTCCCCACGCGAACACAGTCCATCTTACCTGCGCTCTACTATGCGTGCTGACCATTTTCCAGCCTTTTCACTCCTGCGTCTTGATTCTCTTGTGGAACGATTAAGAGGCTAACCTTGGTCTAAGCCCGCTGACCCTGTTCGCGCCTAGCTGTTGCGGTCTCTCAACAAGTGTGAGCATCGGTGCTCCATCATTGCCCTTCCCCGACATCGACCAGGGTCCTTCGGTGTGAAGGCAGGCCCACGCCCCCAGCTTGACGCCGGGCTTCCTGCCAAATAATTTGCTGCTGACTCAACATCCTCTCGAGTGTCTTGTAGGCTGCTTTCTTCACACAATGTCGGAAGAAAACTCGCCCCAACCCGCCAGTTCGCCAGACCGCCTGCAGCGATCAAATAGCGGGCCAGTCTCAGCGGCCAACGGTGGTCCTTCTTTGAACCCTAGATCTTGCGTCACTTGCCGTCGGAGAAAAGTAAAGTGCGACAAGAAAAACCCATGCTCGAATTGTGTGCGTGCAAAGATCGATTGTGTGTTTCCAGGGCCTGGTCGCGCGCCGCGCAAGAGCAGGAAGCCACCAGATGCGGAGTTGTTGATTCGCTTGCGACGGCTGGAGGGTGTCGTGTCAAGCTTGAATGCGCAGGTCGAGGAACACGAGCAGGGAGCTGCAGAACGGGACAAGGAACGACCGATTAGTACAGGTGCAGAGGTTTGTCCAAATACGAACAGGAAACCGAGTGCCGCGGTGGACAGTGTTGAGGGTCTGGAGAATCGCTTTGGCCGGCTAGTGGTAGAGAAGGGTCGGAGTCGATATATCAACAACAGCTTCTGGGCGAGCTTGGATAATGAAGTACGGACAACCAAGCTCAAGTTTGAAAGAAAGACTTCTCTAACGGAAACAGGTTGAAGATCTCAAAGCCATCTTGATCGAGCCTTCAGACGACGAGGATGACGCATACTCGCCCAACTCCTCCTCTGCGTCGCAATCACAAGGCTTCGTTTTCGGATATAGCTCGATCAGCGTGGATATGCAGCAGTTACATCCTCCAGAACGCCGAGCGCGCGAATTCTGGGAAGTGTTTAAGGAGAATGTTGACCCGCTAGTCAAGGTGCTGCACATACCAACATTTGAGCCCACATTCGACGAAGCTGCGAAACATCTCAAGAAAGTCAACAAGAGCCTGGAGCCACTGCTATTTGTCATATATTATGGCGCGGTCACCAGCACAACAGCCGAAGAGTGTCGTGAGAGATGGGGCGAAGAGCGTGAAACGCTGCTAAGCCGCTATCGATTCGGCATAGAACAAGGGCTTGCTCGGGCAAACTTTCTGTACTGCGAGGAAATGGTAGTGTTGCAGGCACTCGTTGTTTTTCTGATCCTGCATCGAAGAAACGACGATGCGCGCAAGATCTGGACTTTGACTGGCTTGGTGGTTCGAATCGCGCAGACGCTGGGTATTCACAGGGATGGAAGCCACTTCACCCTTTCCCCATTTGAGATCGAAATGCGACGCAGACTCTGGTGGCAGGTCTGTATTCTCGATGCAAGATCGTCGGAGGATCATGGCTGCGACCCTACGATTGGCGAAGCAATTTTCGATACTAAGATGGTATGTCTCCTGACGTGTACGCCACTCTGGCGCTAACGTACAGTTGCAGCCTCTCAATGTTAATGACAGCGATCTTTGGCCAGGCATGATAGAACACCCCGAAGAACGTCAAGGTTTCACCGACATGACATTTTGTCTTTTGCGGTTTGAAGTTGCGAGTATATTCCGTCGCATCCTTCACGTCCCGCCAGGGCCCAACAAGTGTACAGAGTATTTTGCCGGGCTCACGATAGCAGAAAAGGAGAAATGGATCACCGACTGTCATCAAGCAATGGAGGAGAAATACCTGCGAAACTGCGACATGACAATTCCTCTATGTTGGGTCACTGCGACAATCTCAAGGCTCATCATGAGCAAGATGTGGTTGATTGTATATCATCCACACCAGCGCAAAGACGGAGGTAGATAGTACGAGAGAAATTTTCAGGATACTACTAATACGCTGACAGGTGCCACATTACCGCAAGAGACCAGGGATAAACTCTTCATCACATCCCTCGAGAACATTGAATACTCTATCCTCCTCGAAACAGAAGCCAGAACGATGAAGTGGGGTTGGCTCTTCCGCACATATGTCCAGTGGCACGCCATCGCTTTCCTTCTCTCCGAGCTTTGCGTGCGCACCAAAGGCGAAGCTGTAGAGCGAGCATGGCGTGCATTAGAGACCACTGCTGGGCGATGGTGGTTTCCGCTCAGCGACGCCTCACCACAGCGCAAAGGTCAGCAGGGTTGTCTGTGGAAGCCTCTGCGAAAACTACTAGCGAAAGCGAAGGCAGCACGCGCAAAGGAAATCGCACTAGAGAGAGAGAGCCTGGCTGTCCATACCGGGCAAATGGCGTACTACTCACAGGGACTAGATCACGTACACTTATCACCACTCACAGCTGATCAGCCAAGCTCGGCGGAATTGGATCGGTTGCTTCGACCCTCGGCACCAAGGCTGGGTGAGACGCCTACTGCGCTGCGGCCTAGTTGGCCCGACAGCCCATCAATGGCCAATGCGCATCCACCATATTCGGATCGTGCATTCGCTGAAGTGAAGTTTGGTGTCGAAGCATCAAATCCGCAGCAGCAGCAGTACCAGCAACAACGTACAGTGTCCAACGGTAGCCGAAGTAACGGCTACGACCTTGGACAGGATCTACACGAACTTTCTACATTTGGTCTGGACAGTGTCATAGCGGACATCATGGAAAACGTTGATACCCGAGGAGATCCAATACACACCTACCCTTCCTACGAGCCATCATTCCCTCAGGTCTCTCTGCCGAACTCAGCACAACAAGAACAACTTGCCACAGAATCAACGGCGGATCAATCCTTCCCTCCTCAGGATCGCGTCACGTTCGGCGCCGGCATATTCCAAAATTCGGGTATGGACTTCTCCACTATCCCGACTACCACTCCTGCGTTAGATACGATGGATCGACAGACAGAGAGCCCAACAATGGATAGTGGAAATATGGACTGGGCGCTTTGGGATGACATGGTCAACCAATATGGGATCGAGGGGCAGACAGCGAATCTGGCAAACACGAATGGACCAGGACATTTGGGTATAGTGCACTGGTTTTGAGCTGTGTGCCTCTTTGGTAGAGATGTCGCCGTGGAGTATGTTTGATACTAATGACTTACGATGAGCATTGGATGATACCTCAAGTCGATCCACTAAGTCGATCTTAGCAAGTATGGCAAGCGGTTGCTATACCCCTTGAATCATGCAATTTGTACTGTATGAACTGTATCACCAGCATGTTTGATTTCAGTATCTATAAGTCATGGTGCAGTTACCTTACTGGCAGCAAATGTACCTGCATCGAAAATAGTGACGTGTACCCCGCTGCTAGGCCAAGCATCATGCAATCCTTCTGATCCACCGACACTACACCACACGTGAAAGCACTCGCCTTCTCACCACCTCCCTCTGCAGTCCATACTCTTACAACGACAGCACAGAGTATCACCGAACAATGCAGCTCCGTCAGCGTTAAGCGGCGCCACGTGTTTACCCAGATCGAATTACATGGATGCGTTGATAACGCGATCCTTGTCTTCACCGCTCGCTTTCAAGTGGGCCTGTCCCGCTGCAATTCAGTTGCTATAACGCCACTATTTTTACTCTAGATTCTTTCATCAGGTGCAACGATTTACCGCTTTGTTTGCAGCCGCATATTGGATCTAGCGACCCCATCCCCCCTCCCCCGCCTAAGGTCTTATTCAGTCGCTTCTTGAGCGAGTCAAATATCCACTTGTTTGTCTAGTGATTGGTCGGACACGTGGTCGTGGCGTACCTGGTCGAGAAGAGGACCAAGAGCTATTTAACGACTGGGAAGGTCTTGTGATTGTGGAAATCGTTGTCATATTTCGTCCCCAGAGCTTTTCTCTTCCATCAAGAAATTGCCATAGTGAATCACTCTCTGCTGTATCAGCTTGCTCAACAGACATCACACGACCATGAATTCAACGCCAACGCCCCAAGACTCCGGGCTTCCATCCCCTCCACTTGCGAAGAATACCTCACCGTTGGCGAATAGCACCAAAGTCACCTCAATTTCAAAACCGACAATTCTGCATCTTGGCGATGATATCCGATGGAACCACGAGCTGTACGAGCATCTGAAGAGCAAGTTCAATGTGGAAAGGACGTATTCTATAGGAAGAGATGATTTCAAGGCTGCGCTTAAGGAGAAGAGATGGGGAGATTTTGTAGGCATGTATAGGCCGTTTTGGAATACAGGTGGTGAGATGGGGAACTGGGACGAAGAGTTGATGTATGTTCTCTGGTATAGTATATGAGTCCATGAATTATATCATGTGATGACTATGATACCGCGCAGACAAGTACCTGACGGTTCCGCAGATCTCTCCTCCCTAAATCTTGCAAAATCTACGCCTCCGCCGGTGCAGGTTTCGATTGGGTCGACACACGTACCCTCGCTCAGCATGGGACTATCTACTGCAATTCAGCATCTGCATGTACCGAGTCAGTAGCGGACGCTGCAATCGTACTGATCATCTCCTGCTACCGTGCAATACCCTGGTCTTTCCTCGCCGCACGCTCAGGCTCCGCCGATCAATTTCGCAACGCCAACCAGAATATTGCTGCTGTGACGCACAATCCCAACGGCAGCACGCTGGGTATCGTAGGCTTGGGGAGGATTGGCTTGAGAATCGCAGAGAAAGCAACGCGAGCATTCGAGATGAAGATTGCGTACTACGATGTTGTTCGGATGAAGGATAGGGAACAAGGTATAGGTGCGAGATGGTGCGAGACACTCGATGAACTTTTGCAAACATCCGATTGTATCCTCCTCGCTACTCCATTCAATGGCGATGTTCTCCTCAACTCAAAGGAATTTGCACGATTCAAACATGGCGCTCGTCTCGTCAATATTGCACGCGGAAAACTGATCAATGAGGATGCGCTGAATAAGGCGCTGGATGATGGCGTAGTTAGCTCAGCCGGACTGGATGTCCATGCGAACGAACCGATCGTGGATGAGCGGTTGGCAAAGAGGGAAAATGTCATGGTGCTGAGTCACACGGCGGGGGCAAGTGTGGAGAGCCATATTGGGTTTGAGCGATTAGGCATGGAGAACTTACTAGGGTGGTTAGAGAAGGGGGAAGCTGGGGTCGTGAGTCCTGTGAATCTGCAGTGGTTAGAGAGGGATTGAGGAAGATATTCTCTGGACTACGGGCTGAATGTAAATCAAGAATGATTGAAATGGTTCGATGCTGCGTGATGTGGAAATTCGACGAGGCATGACAGGCCTGAGATTTCCCACTCTTTCTTGAAGATCTCGTTTCCCACCACGATCATGCTCAGTCAATATCACCGTAAGCACTCTTTGTAACACAGTTGCACACAAGTAATGACAGTGAAGTTGATTCATCACATCAAATATTGCATACCGTTAATTCGTTAGCTCTAAAGCGTGTTGCTTCTTCGGATTGCCGTAACTCGCCCGTACGTATTCGTGCACTTCTCGATAAGCCATATCGAATTGTTCAAGCGCCCTCACCTTACCATACCGATGGTATCTGATTCGACCTCAGCTCAACACCGCCAGTAAATCCACCCGTGGAGAACAGATATGCATCCACACCTTCATCGCTTGGGAATATCTGCGCGGTGATCGTAGACTCCCCCACACCTCCGAATACTTCGACAGAAGACCAATCAAGGAGAACGCGAAATGAGACCGTGCCATCCAGTGGGGCTAGCGGAGCGTAGTACACGCCTGCGAAAGTGTCGTCGAATGATACATTCCCTGATGCTGTGCGGTTGACGTAGAGTTCTTGCTTCTCAAAGTCGTAGCCAATCTGGATTTGCTGGCTCAGGTCTGAGGTAGCGCGAAGAACGATACCGAACTGCGTCGCGTTGGACTTTGAAAATCTAAGCGTAGCATCCATGGCCTTCGCTGTGGTGTTCAACTTGGTCGTGCCAGCTGGTACGGAGTCCCAATGTCTGACTTGACCATCTTTCTTTTCAAGGATCGGCTCTTGGACCAGTGTAATCCTACCATCTACGGTCTTGAGCGACAATTTGCGTGGAACGGTGTAAGCACTCCTCCAAGGATCAGTGGGGATCGCGCCACCATACTTCCAATTGCTCATCCATGCAATGTTGATCCGGTCCTCAATAGGAAGCCCGCCAAAGCTCAATCCAGCATAAAAGTCAGGTCCATAGTCTACCCAATTCGTCTGCGCGACGCTTTCAGAGTCTGGCGTGAAGACCGTCCCGTTGAAGTCGCCAACGACGTACTGCGTCCCCGAGCCAGGTGTACCAGGTGGTCCTCCAGGATTAAGTCCAATCTGCGCGACCCATTTCAACTGCCCAGTCCCATCGACCAGAAGTGGAAAGATGCTGGGGCACTCCCATACACCACCAACGGCATTAACCGGGCCGAATTCGCTCACTTGGGTCCAGTCTTTGAGGTTATCGGACGTATAGAAGAGGAGTTTGTGGAGCTTGGCGAGGGATACAATTGCAACCCAAGACTGTGTTTCTTCGTGCCAGAATACGGAGGGGTCGCGAAATTCGAGCTGTTGGTCGGCATACACTGCAGGAGGATTGAGAATGACGGGGTTAGCAGCGTCGTATGTGGTCCACGTCATGCCTTCGTCTAGGCTGTAGGCGATGGACTGTGCTTGCTGATCTTTGATGACCGACTTGCCGCTAGGAAGGGTTTGTGCTTGTGGGAACTGGTGGCGATGCTACTTAGCTTCCTAACCACCAATCTGCAATAGACGACTTGGAATACCTACATAAGACGTGTACATAGCAACCAAAGGAGTCGTCCCATTAGTACCGAATCCACTCGTGTTATTGGTGTCCGCCACCGTGGTTCCTGAAAAGTACATTTCTGTGATATTGTTAGGGAACCCACGGGCAAGAAGTGCCACGGGCTGATGCTCCCAATG
This sequence comes from Plenodomus lindquistii, assembly GCA_025504975.1. Classification (NCBI taxonomy): domain Eukaryota; kingdom Fungi; phylum Ascomycota; class Dothideomycetes; order Pleosporales; family Leptosphaeriaceae; genus Plenodomus; species Plenodomus lindquistii. Next base: position 1,067,243 of record JANUWI010000015.1, read on the forward strand.
GATCAAGTCCGAACTCGTCGCATGGCCCCAGGACATGGCTCCCCAGGTTATGCCGCCTGGATTGTACTGGTAGAACACGTGGTAGACCCCATTGTTGTAGATCAGACCATTCGGATCATTCATCCAGTTCTTCTCTGGGGTGAAGTGATACTGAGGACGGTATGGCTCCGTGTAGGTTTGAGCGAGCGCTGCTTGAGACGCGAAAAGCCCCAAGGCTAGGGTGCGAAGACCCAAGAATACCATTGTGATTGCTCAGAGTAACAAAGATGGTGATTGTGGCTGCAGATGTTGGACGTGAGAGGCCTCAAGCTCGTGCCTTTATACATAGTTAAGTCCCATGTGCTGCCGTGTTGTCCCCACTCCGATGTCGTTCAGTCGGGCACAAGACCTCTCCATTCGCCTAAAGGTAGGCGTAATCCAACTTGGATGTTCGTCCGGCTCAAGGCCTTCAGCAGCTAGAACGAGATGTTTGGCTGACCGATCATGATGAGTGTGGTGCAATATATGTGGAGAGACCAGGGGAAAGCGGAGAGACCAATAGCTGGGGCCAGGGGCAGAGGTGGGGTGCATCCTGGGGTTGTGTGACGGGACAAGAAAGGTGTCATGGTTCTGGAAGATACCACATTATCACGGTGTGTATTATCGGAGCAAATGAGTGGGCCCAGGTATGCATGTAACCGCCGTGAACGCTCTAGCGGCCTTCCAGATTTCACTAAAATCGTCAACCATTTTCATCTCCGTGCCCTTCATGATTCAGCCGACAACTCTTGCTCGCCGGAGCTACCGATAATTCAATCCGGTAATAGGACGACAAGGGGGAGGCTGGAGAAGTGGGTCATTGGGCAAGTAGTATGACCAAAGAGAATGGGGACACCAAAGCTGGGAACCAAAAGTCCCTTATCCGCGGAAGGAATGGTAAGATCGCTTCTAAGTCGTTGACGCTTGTGTCATAGCCTTCGTCCATTGGAAGATCGACGAGTCAGAGTCGCCATATTGCTTCACCAGGGGCCTGACACTGCGATATATAACAAACTTCCAACTGTTTCTTCCACATACGACCATAGGACACTGAAAACTAGGCTTCCCGTCCGCTCAGCCATATATAAGCAGTGTACCGGCGGATTAGTAGTTAGGTGGGTGACCACTAGCGAATCCCCGCTGTTGTATGTTTTTTCATGTTTTTTGATACCCCACATGAGGGAGGACCCGATCGCTTACCCGTGACAAAGTCCGCCATGTTCATTTTTTGCCGATTTACACAAAGTGGAACAAACCCGCAGCAGGATGACCCAGGAGACAGAATATTTTGAGCGCCTTCTCGGGGATGAGGACCGATAAAGGGATTGCACACCGTCTGGGCAATCATGCGGTGGAGCGGCGATGCAGCCTTCAAGGGCGGATAGGTTCTTGGATGGCGCTAGAATGCTGATAGAATAACAATTGCAGATCCACCCGAGAATCTGGCAAGTGTCGGTCAGGGAAGCCTCTCTGCCGACCCTGAAATGGCGCTCAGGATCCCGCTATTGCTTCCGAGCAACCTTCCGATGTTTCCCCCTGCCTCAGAGCTGGGTGATATCACATGTCGGCCAACGCATCTGGGCAATGCTCCGTACTTTCAAGTCAAGTATGCTGTACTTTATACTGATCGGAGTGGATCTACAGACTTTGTAGCCTTGTCAGGCCGGCGCTCCCACTGTCTGGGGAATGGGGGAGCGATGCATGTCACATGTAATTTGCAGGCAAGGGCCGACTCGCATCATCAAGTCGTCAGCATAGAGACTGTCCGCATCAGTAGGGGAAAAGAGGAATGTTGGAGTAGGGCAAGGATTTGGGATGGTGATGTTGAAGTGCGTGTCTGAGGAACCATGTAGTCGGGGTTGAGTCCGAGCACGTGATCCCAACTAGAGATTGCCCCACTTTAATTATTCTAGCAACTCACATGCGCGAACGTCACCACCAAGAAACGCGCCGAGAACGACCTCACCCATGATAGACCGATAGCGCAAAATAAAGTGCTTTACAATATGGCGTCCACCACAGCGCCTGCGGTGCCTCCCAAAGAAGAACAAGCGGATGTGAAGAATGAAGTCGTCAGCCCCGCCGATGCGCTTTACGACAAATGCGCGCTGCGCTCGCAAGGCACTGTGTTTTTTCAGCGCGACTTGTCCAACATGCAGGTCGCAGAGACCATGGGAGAGCTAACGATGCTCTTGCAAGAACTCTGCGATCGCCACCTTATGAAGCTGATGACGCTGGACGGCGAGCCTTGCTGGAAGTTGCGATCGCGATCAGATGCCGACAAGTATGGCTGAGTGCATGTATTTTGAGGAGGGTAGGCGATGCTAACTCAACTTCTCAAGACTACGACGCCTCACGGCTGACGAACGACTCCTCTACCACCACATCGACCAAGTTCAGGCCGAGGGCATCTGGTCCAAAGCACTACGCGCGCGAACAAATGTCACACAGCAAGTCCTGACGAAATGCCTGAAGAGCTTGGAGTCGAAAGACCTGGTACAGTCTGTCATGAGCGTCAAGTTTCCCAACCGGAAAATGTACCTCTTGAAGCACCTCCAGCCGTCGGAGGACATTGCTGGTGGACCATGGCAGTCAGAAGGCGACTTCGACACGGCATTGATCGACACAATTTCCGGCATCGTTGCACAACACGTGGAGCACGAGACTTGCATCAAAGTCCCTGGTAACTGGAACGAGTATGCGCGACCGGACCGAGCCGCAGCGATTGCACAGAAAAAGGCCGAAGTGCAGGGCATACGAGATATCGAAGAAGCGCCTGCGGTACAACCATATCACTCTTCAAGAGACGCCAACACATCGAGACTCGTACACAAGAGCAATCCGCAATATCCCACCTCAGCCTCCGTAGCCGAGTGGCTCAACTCCAAGGAGATTCTGCGAGGCAAGTTTGTACGCGAAGACGACATGGAACAACTGCTTGAGATGATGGTTTTGGATGGTCGACTGGAGAAGATTTCGGGGACGAATTACCGGACGGTGTTGACTGCTAGCGAGACCAAAGTCTACAATGGCTTTGTGGACGCACCCTGTGGCAATTGCCCAGTTTTTGATCTCTGTGGCGACGAAGGGGATATCTCAGCAAGAACGTGTGTGTACTTTGGACAATGGTTGGAGACGCAATCTGAGGAGGTTTGAGTGGGTCACGATACGAAAGCATAGCGATGGCGTTGGGTCGACGTACCCGGTATTTGCATTTCAGGAGGATACCATGAGGTTACGACTGCTGTATCGTAGCAGAATTCACTCTAATCACATCGATCTTGACACAATCAACGGCAACATCAGTTTTCCCAGAAATCCAGCCATTACTACACTTCTACATGAGAATGTGTTCCGAACTCAGTACAAACTCCCATTCCCATGGCCGTTTATCTTCGTTGGGATCGATCCTGCTGCAAAATGTCGACGTTGGTGTCTGGTTCACAAAGTCAAGTCATGCCTCAGGCGCTATCTGACTAGCGCCATAGCGGATCAGCCGCTCCCTGCATGTGACGGCAGTCAGTCCCCAGATTCGGTAGATAGATGCATTCAACCAACACACCTCGATCCTACGCCGACACTCTTTTTGTTCTGTTGTTTACTCGTTGGTAGTTTATTATTCGAATCCTGCAACGGTCTGCGAACTGCGACACACGTGCGGCCGCCATGTCTGGCACTCGCCCCCTGCTATCGAATCGCGCATCCTCTGACGTCTCTGGCGACCGCGACATTGCAGAGGAAGACGCTCTTTTGACTGGACAACGCACACAACGCACCGCTGAAGCTGGACCGCGATCATGGAAGTTCTGGCGGGAGATAGGACTCTTTCTATGGGCGGCCATAGCCACTGCCGGCGTTATCATCCTGGCAGTGGTGTTCCAGAAGAGCGCGGATACCAAGAGTCCCCATGCCAGCGGGAAGAGGAACCTGATCTTCATGGTGTCGGACGGCATGGGCCCGACGAGTCTGAGTCTGACGCGCAGCTTCATGCAGCTCAAGAACGGTGCGCCCTTTGGTGAGCAGCTGGTGATTGACCAGCACCTTATCGGCCAGTCGCGAACACGGTCCTCGTCTTCCTTGATCACCGACTCGGCGGCAGGCGCCACAGCCTTCTCGTGCGCGCAAAAAAGCTACAACGGCGCCATCTCAGTCACGCCAGACCACGAGCCGTGCGGGACCGTCCTCGAGGCGGCCAAGAAGGCGGGCTACATGACGGGCCTGGTGGTGACGACTAGGATTACCGATGCGACACCCGCCTGCTTCGCTGCGCACGTCAACATGCGTCAGGAGGAAGACCGTATTGCTGAGCAGATGGTCGGCGACTATCCTCTTGGACGCGTCGTCGACCTCATGTTTGGAGGGGGTCGCTGCCACTTCTTGCCCAACTCGAGCGTCGACCTGTCTTGCCGAGCCGACGACAAGGACGTTGTTGGACTGGCAAAGAACAATGGCTTCAACTACATCTCCGACCGCGCCGGCTTCGATGCCCTCAACGGAGGAGACGGAATCAACTTCCCCATGCTGGGCCTCTTCGCCGACACCGACATCCCATACGAGATCGACCGCCGCAACGAGAATGACGTATACCCGTCTCTGCACGAAATGGCCGAGACTGCTATGAAGGCACTCAGCGAAGCTACTCGCGACAGCGACAAGGGCTTCTTCCTCATGATTGAGGGGTGAGTCGACTTCTTCCATTTGCCGTGCTGCTGCTGACATGAATAGCTCCCGCATCGATCATGCAGGCCACCACAACGATCCTGCCGCACAAGTCCACGAAGTCCTCGCCTACGACCGCGCATTCACCAGCGTCCTCGACTTCATCAAGAATGAGAAGACCCAGACCGTCATGGTTTCCACCTCCGACCACGAGACCGGCGGTCTAGCCACTGCTCGTCGTACGTTGACAACCTTCTCCAGATGCACGCCACGCTAACACCTCCAGAACTCCACACATCCTACCCGGAATACGTCTGGTACCCTCACCCCCTTGCCAACGCCACCCACTCCGCCGAGCGCCTCGCCTTTGAGTACGCCAAATACCTCCAGTCCTCCCCCTCGGACGAGCGACAACGCGACTTTGTTCGTGAATCTATTACCAACGGCCTCGGCATCCAAGACTACGCCGACGAAGAAGTCGAGGACCTCCTCGCCGACCCGCTGACCGCCCTGTACCAATACGCAGATATGATGTCTCGTCGCAGCCAAACAGGCTGGAGTACACATGGCCACAGCGCTGCAGATGTCAACATCTACTCGAGCGATCCAGAGGCTGCGAGAGCGCTAATGGGAAACCATGAGAATACCGAAGTCGGCAAGTTTCTACGCGAGTATCTCAATGTTGATGTCGACGCCGTGACCAAGGAGCTCAGGGAGAAGGGGACGAATCTCAAGGTTGCGAGTGCAGCGGGTGGTGAAGTGGGCTGGATGGGTAGGATCCCCGAGGAAGGGGAGCGAATGGACGGCCAGACGCACATGGCGAGCTATAGTGGGGATTTTAGGAAGAGGCATGCCGTGCATGGGCGGGCTTGTGACTGTGATCACTGAGTCGTGGACTTGATTTGAGCGCTGCATATCTAGGAGTTTCTGGGAACGGGGGCGTTGGGGACTTGGTGGCCGCTGATTAGCTGCTGATATCTTGATAATGTGGATCTGCGTATTACTATTCAGATATGAGATTTTTGGTTCCATGATGGCAGGCGTGTTTCAAAGTCGTCAGTTCTGCATGTGTTTGGTGGTGTGTGGTTGCATTCTGGAGAGTCGGGTTCGGTAACACTATTACCAGCCATGAGCCACTTATAACCTAATAAACAAGACTGCCAGAACTCGCAGAGCTAGGTACTGCAGCTCTTATCGCCTTGCTCCTTGATGATACCAGTGTTCGAATCCAGCGTCTATCCAAATGCTAAAGGACCTTGAACGCTACGGTAATTTGCTGCAGTCTTTGCGAAAGATACTATGCTACGCTCTATAGCAATAGGATGATGTGGCGATTGATCTCATCTCTGAGGAAGAGAAGTTTTTGGATCATGTGAGGATAGATAGGAGATGCAAATGAAGTAGTCACAATGTTTAGGAGAGTTGATATCGTTTGTGAGCAAGCCTACTACATGCCTGAATGTAATTTCAGGTCTTCTTAAGATTAGAATATATTCTCTCACACAGAGCAAGAACATACTGTCTTTCTTCTGTCATACTTTTCCTTTGATACTTGCGACACCATGTTGCACATCAAGTGTCCTGGGTGTTTCGCTTTGTTAGAGATTCATAGTGTATTTTGTGGTATCGTTAAAGGTGGGATAGTCGTGTAACCGATGGTTGGGAGTTGCGTTGAAAGGTGCTTCACGTGGCAAGAAGCTTGGAGGGGGTTAGAGTATTGGATGGAGGGATCGTGAGGTGCTCGATGGTGAGGTATATTTATTTGAGAATTGGGGGTCTCATACGTGTAGCCTTAAGCACTCCTGTAAGAGCCCAACGTAAAGATCTACGTCGCGGGAATGATCCCGTGATGGGGGTTGTCGTTAGGGCACTTGGGCTGTGAGAGAGCATGTATGGATGACGTCCATCAACTTCAATCCGCCCGGTCCGGCACCGAGAGAGGCGCTCCAGTTTTCTGATTCACATGAGTATCACATTCAAGTATACACTCCTGTGAATAGATGGTTGCATTGACGAGTCACCCCGGGAGCTTTCGTGAACTCATGATAGCTGCGCAGCTCAAATCAAGGCTCCAAAACATATCACGTACACTGCACATCACACACACATCACATCACATCACAAGCCAGTACCGCCATCGTTCTATGTAAAGGTGTGGCATTCTCAACGAAGTTACAGAGCAACTCCATCCAAAGACCTAGTCTAAAGAGCTATACATACACATACAAGATGCGAGTACTGCCACCGAAAACCAGCACCTTCTTTTTCCAAATCCACCGTGAATGCAAGACCGTACAAAGGAGTATTCCTAGTAACTGAAAACCTAACTTTCAACTCCAATTTACCTATGCAATGCAATGCAACGCTGTATTATGGACACTCCGTACGAACACGTCCTCCAAAACCTCCAAGCGCATTGTGCTAGCACCCATGCTGTGCAACGAAACAGTCCAGCGAAGGATGCTTAGCCATGAAGGTACAACCTACTTGTTGGGATCGCGCAGAAACTCAATCGTGTTGAGGTAGTGTTGGCGCATTGGGTCGTCGTCGCCACATGCCGCAGCTTGACGCTCAAGGAAGGCTATGGCCTGCTGCCTAGTCTGCGGTGGTGGATGCTCACGGCTACTCTCGCCGGTAGACAGAGCAGACAACATTCGTGTGAGTCTGTTGACGTCCTCGGAAGCGGTGCCAGCCTTGAGAGGCTCGAGACGGGCTTTCTTGGGGTCCTCCTTGGTCATCCTGGACGCAGGCCGCTTGCTCCTATCATCCCTTCCAACTTGTGATTCTGACTGCGAATTGGGATCACCATATACAGTCCTCATGCCGGTCCTACTCAGGCCACGACCGGCGCCACGACCAATGGTAGCGGCTTTGGCGGGTGTCGGTGTCTGCGCGCCGCCTTGGAGATCCCGTACACTCTGCGTTCGGCGGAGGGAACTCTCCGTGGGCCTTGAGAAGGTGCCTCCAGGAAATTGCGGGGTTTGGAGGGTACGTGGTGTTTCTGGCAAAGCAGGTGTGCGAGGACGCAGAGTTTTCCCGCTTGTGACAGTTCCAGTCGCGGAGGCCCTACTGGCTTGCACACCTGGGGCAGAAGCACGAGGGAATGTTGTTAGCGGGAGTCCTGACTTGCGGGGACTGCTGGGCTCTGGGGTTGCGAAAGGGGGCCTCAAGGAAGACGGAAACCCGCTCTTAGTTGGTGACGATAGGTAGACTACTCTTTCCCGGTGCAGAGAATCCGCCCTTCGCTGGAAGAAACTTCCTGGACGGTGCTGGTGTTAGACTCAGAGGTTCAGTCCTCGTGATAATCATAGCGAGCTCAGTCTCGCCATTATCTACACGTCTTTCCCTTCTCTCTCTTCGTATCTCTACCTTCCTTATTACGTTGACGCTCCTACTATACCAGCCTCATTGCCAAACCTGCCTACTTACACCTCAGCGACCGCCTACCACTCCACCCCGCTCCCAGACCTCGTGAAGCCTATAAAGGGCTTACTTTGTTGAGCCCACCAGAAGTATATACGTACTCCACAATGACAAGGATATTGCTGGGGCCTGCAAATCTCTTCGCCGTTATCTTGAAATCACGCGGCCGCTTGTCGTACTCACGTATGGCACCAAGGTCTCGCAACTCGCATTAGGCGGCTTTTCGCGTGCCAAGGCGAAGTCGTCTGACGGAATTGCAACGCTGGACATGTCTCCCCGCATATCTCTCTTGAGAGGTGTGACTCCAGACGATATCTACATGTGCGACAGTGCGATGAAGCGGTAGTCACACCTTGTATTCACCCGGCTATCGCCAAACGGACCTTGAAGACATTGAGGAAGCATCTTCAAAGTTTTTCCACACACATGGTAACATGGGTCGCCACGGATGAAGCTCTTCGCCTATCGACTGATGAGTCGCTGTCTAGAAAGGACGTTATCAATGGCATCATGCAAGCCATCGAGAAGATGTCTACTCCGGCCAAGTTTCCCTCTTTTAACGTTCCCATTCATGCCTCGAACAAGGACACTCTTGAGGATAGCGCGATTGACGGAGCCGAAGAAAACATTATGTCAATACCCATCATCCCGGCCAGATCGTTTACACCTCGCTCACCGAGCACGTCCCTCCCAAGATTTGCAAAGCCCACCGAGAACTCACTATGTCGTCGTCGCACCAAGTTCGCCCCGTAGCCCTCACCTCAGACGCCCGTCACCACGAGCCTCGTATTTTCCCCAGCCCCAGGGAATTTGGGAAATCCATTCCGCTGGAATATGGAGTCAAAGGGATAGTCGCAATGAGATACTTTTGAGGATCAAAAGCACGCTATGCAGGTTCGTGGTAAAGAGTCAGGTTTTGTTACCTTTTTCGGGATTCAAATAGGCGTTGGGGTTGGCATTGACCTGTGCCTAGTGTTTCAGCTGCTACGACGGCATACATGGGAGGATTGGATAAGTTGGGTCGTGATGTGTTTTAGCGTATATACCCATTTGTAGAGCGTATCATGGTAGTGTAGAATTCGGCAACTGTGTGAAGGAGGGTATACTGCACTAAGCAATACCTTGACTGAAGTCCCGCTGTAGCTACCACAACTAGAATCCGCACTCAGCAGTCAGCACTCAGTGTTCCAAAACCACATTTTCGTGAACGAGGAAGCCCTGACACGATCCTCCGAGCGACACCTTTGATGCCGCTGTAGTGCTACAGGTTATGGTACCAAAAATTCCAACAAAGTTTCATTCCACGCAGCGTCTGTCTTCCAACCCTCATCTCCACCCTCACTCTTTGACCTATCCTTGGAACTCGTCTTCATATCCCTCCTCTTACGTAATCCAGATTCTTCCTGACCGGCTGTACTCATCGCTCCGCTCGATCTCGCGCGTGTGGAATCTTGGTGTACAGCTCGTGGCTTAACATCAACGTCTCGCGGCGTCACTTGCCAATCCTCATCATTCTCGGATCTCTGGTCGATCCCTTCACTCCTCGTATTGTGCTTTTCTTCGTCCCGCTTCATGCATGCCGAGATGAAACCCCACATCCTCGTGCCCAGTGTGACGAGATGTAGTAAGATGAGTATCAGTGCGCCTGCACTAGAAAAACCACCAGCAAGCCAGATACTCCAATTGATCCTGTGACACCTTTCGTTGAACGGGAGCGTCTGGCTCGGGTAAGTGAGAGTGTACTCTGTCCATGCAAGGTCCAGTCGGGCGTTGGAGCAGGTACCATAGCTAGGTCGTAGGCTGAGAGCGAAGGAGAGGATGTGTGCTGTGTAGAGAGCAAGGGCCAGCAGGTGAATGGCGGTGTTCGTCAGTAGAGGTCGAAGAGTGCGGGGAGGTATTGGCAGGACGTGTTTTGGTTTTCCGAGATCTGAAGTGGTCGGGAATTTTGTTTTTCGGGGACTCGAATGCGAGGCAGGTGCGGCGCTTTCTGTGGTAGTTGCACTGCGGTAATCGCTCTTGTCGGTAAGGTCTTACATTGCGCTTCGTTAGTCATCATTTACTCAAGCCTTCACGCGCTGCACCCTTCGATCACCTGTAGCTTGCCCATTTCCGTTCCTATCCTCTCCTGTGCCTCGTCTTCGCCTCCCATTCAACTTGGCATGCACTGTTCCCAAAGACCACAGAGCATATACCAAATCCAGCGGCACCAGCGTGAACACTGCCGCCCATATGCTGGCACTCCACCCCTGCGTTTGTGGTTTTCTGAAGTCCTCCACCCAAGAAGCTGGCATATCAAAGCGCTCAACCTGAAATGTGGTCGATACGTGCCAGACGAGAAGCATGAGGAGTGTGAGTGTGGCGATGGCATGCAGGGTGTGCAGGATCATGAGCGCGTTGAACACGGGGCGGGAATCACGCGCCATCGTGGAAAGAGCCGACAGCAATGAGATTGGCGTGATGTTGAGGGCGATGGGGTCGTTGTGATGAAATGAGAGCGAGTAGACGCGAGGCTGCAAGTCTGAACAATGTAAGATGAACAGAGAAAGAGCGAGGCACGTGAGACGATCGCATTTTATGTCCGCGTTGCTCCTCCCGCACGTTTTGCCGTCCCTAACTCTGCGATAGGAAGGAATCACCACAAAGAAGACGCGCCTGTCCAAGCAAAATGGTCTTGAGCAATTGAAATCAAATGTGCAAATTTAGTAGCACTTCCACTGCACCATACCATATCACACCGCTAGTAGCGGTCCAGGAGTCCAGTGATTACAAAATAGAGGTAGCCTTGAGTGGTATATGACCCCAGCCTCAGTACTCCAAGAAACACCACAACGCCACGCTAAAGTACAAAAGGTGAGCAAATGAGACAAACAATGAAACTTTACCTGAAGAGACTTATCGATCAGAGACCTCGTTATGTAGATTGAACTTCCACACTGCCCATGCTGAAACTCGGAAGCTTCTACTAGGCGCCAAAGTCGTTTCCAAAATTACCAGTACCGTACGTATTCCAATCTGTCTGCGCCTCCAGCATCCACGACACCGAATCGAAAAACTCGTAGCTATTCGCACTGGCAAGTCCATTCGGCAGCTGCAACGGCATGCTCAACGTGTTGAGATGTGGGTTGAAGTTGGGGAGGGTATGTGCTGGGTTCTCGACAATGACTCCAGGGGGCGGCGTCGAGTGCGTCGAAGAGTCAGGGTTGGTGGGGTTGTTCATGACCATGGCATCGAGCTGCTCTGCTGCGCCACTAACTTGAGCTTCGCGCCATCGCCATGCGCAGTCGAATACTACACTCATGCTCATGCGGCTGCGAATGATGAGGCCAAGAGGGTCGTCCATCATTCCTGTGCTATCTCTTCTTTGACCTTGCTGCTGCTGCTGCTGCTGCTGACGTTGAAGTTGCTGTTGATTGTGGTGGTTGAACATGTTGCCCATGCTGCCCATACCGGAATTGCTCAACGATGGCGATTGTGAGAGACTGTGGAGGCTACGTCCTCGCGAGCTTTCCTTCCAAAGCTGCGCTAGCACTTCGGCGAAGCGATCGAGGAGGTCGTTAGACCACACTTTGGCTTTTCGCAGCGCGTCTACCGTCTGCAGAACGAACTGGCGACCTCGATCTGCAGGTAGCTTGGTGGCAAAGTCGGAGTTGAGGAGCTTGAGCAGAGCAAATCCAGCAGCCAAGGCCATCTGCATGATATAGTAGGGGACATGTGGTAATTTGCTTTCGCGTTGCAATTTGAAGACGCGCTCTAGATAGGCAGTTGCGGCGAAGTAGAGAGCGACTAGATCGTCGCGGTGTTCGAGTCGCGTTTCTGGACTGAAGAAGGAGTAGAGATGAAGATGAAGTGCTACTGCGAAGTGATATAGTTCTTCGAGATCTAGTATTATGTCAGTCCACGATTAGTTATCAGTCAGGGGACAATCTTCAGCATACCGTTGTCGACGCCATCAAGGGAACCACCATCTTCTTTGACGCGCTCCTCTTTCAAGCGATCTGCCTCGAGCGTCATATAGCTTGATGCAGCGCCTTCGGCAAACCGTTGGCTGTTCGCAGAATATAGCAGTTTGTTGATCCTGCTGGCGGCCATCTCCTGACGCAGACGTACGAACAGGGTAGGCGATATGATTCGCATGTGCTCCTCATCGTCCACCTTGAAGTCCAGGGTCGAATCGTAGAGCGTTATTGAGGGCTGGCCGTTGCCTGTGGACACCCTGTGCATCGTTAATGTCGTTTGGTATGTGAAGAGATGGAAACTTACGTCTGCGCAACGATATTGCATACCGCCCATGTCCGTAGTCGATCGTGTATATCTTCCTGCCTCAACCGCACATTCATCCGTGAGAAGTCCTGTGCATGTGTCGGCTGATGCAAGCCAATCTGCATTGCAACTTGCATCATTGCGCCGCACAGTATGAATGTTGGGTCGGTGACTGTGCGCTCTGCTGGTAGTGGCCAGGTGCATAGCAGACACAATGCCTTGACGACGTGGTGGTTTGGCTGATTCCGTATCGAGTCCCAGATCAAATCACTTAGCGGTTTGGCAAGGTCCTTGAGGAGTGACGGGCGTGGTCCATATCGACGAGCAGCAACCGCCACGACTGCCCAAAACAACAGCTTGTGGTCTTGAGAGTAGTACTCTTCCGGCGAGCGCAATTGGTCCAGAAACGGCAGAAATGGGTGGTACAGCTGGAAGTATTCGGCGAACAGGTCGTTGACCTCGCTGTGGCCCAATCGCACCTCTCCAGAGCCCAGTGAGAAGAACATGGGCGACCCACTGCGCAGATCCAGTAGCGATGTCGCCGCCACCTGCTGGTGTTGTGTATGTAGGAAGGCGTCGTCTTCGAGTTTGGGCATGGGGCCGGGTGTGAACATGTGGGTATCCGACTTTGCGTGCGGCGCATTCAGGACAGGCTGGTTGTTGGGCGTCGACTGTCCCTCATACATGGCGAGCCGCTCGCGCAGGTACTCCATTTCCTTCTCCATCTCTGCATTGCGATTGCGCTTGCCCACGCGCTTGAAGTTGGGTTCGATGACGCATCGCAGGCCTTGCTTTTGGCAGCGCGCACAGCTCACAAAAGGGTCTTGCTGGACGTTACACTTGAGCTGCAAGAGAGAGTATTAGTCGATGTTCCAGGCGTGAATGCGTAGCCCGTCTGTGCTCGGCTCGAAACTGTGCGCAGAGATAGCCGTTGGGGAAAAGACGCACAAACCCCACCTCGACTCGGAGTGGGCGCGAAGAAGGTAGGAGGCAGTCGCTGCGCATGCGCCCTGCGCCCTGCGCGCAACCAGACAATGATGCTGCATCTGCTTACCTTTTGCTGGCGACATTCGTTGCATGCGCGCTTCACGGCCGTGTTGCGGCGCGACGACGGTCGTGTATCTCCATCGTTGTCCTGCTCGTCGTCGGTCGAGGCAGAGCGCTTGAACCCCCGCGTGTGCGCACTCGTCGGCGAGAAGGGGTGTTGGAGATTGTTTTGCGCGCCGTTGGGAGTAGTTGGACTGATGGACAGCATGGCTGCCCGATCTCGCAGCCTGGGGAAGGGCAATCAACGGTGGTGGGGAGGTCGCGGAGCCGATCAGCGGAGGAGAAGCTCTGCCGGCCTCGAACGAAAAGTTCAAGGTATGCGCGCGTGAACGTCTGTCCCAAGCTACGACTACATGCAGCCAGCCGCGGGAGACTACTCTCTATGGGTCAATTCTGGAGCTGTGTCGAAGAATATTGACGAATCATGTTCCATGAAGCCACTTGCGACGCGTTTTCCACCGCAAATATCAGGCTATAAGTTCGCAGAATTCACGGTCCAAGAGTCATGCTAAGATAACAGTGTGGGTAGTTGAGTCATCCAACGCCCTTCAAGTCGCCCTCGTAAATCATCAAAATGCGAGTCAATCACGATGCCAGTTGTCTGCGCAATGCTCGTAAACAAAATGCCGTGCTTTTTTCCAGACAAGGCGTAGTTCTGATGCAAGGTACATCTCAAACACCCGCAACATCCTGTATTAGTAGCAAAGCAGACCTCAATCATGCAGTCTATCATCATCAGTCAATAGAAGCGATACGGGTAGAAGCGCAGCATGGGGTCGCTCTCGAGCTGCAAATGCTATTCGCATGCCCTAGAAGCATTCTCGTGTATGCCATCTTAGTAAACGTCCATGTTTAAGCGCTTGCTTCCTGCCCGTCCACATCATCACACGGTCCATGGAAATAACGTCGTAGCTTGTGGATGCATTCGTGACCCTACTCAGCTACTGTCCTGGCGGGTTGACACTCTCGTGTCGCCGTGATATCGTGAAAAGTCGACCGAACCAGGAAACTGCCCATAATGCACATGAACACCGATAGACCCAGTTTTGACATGCTAAACCCCTTCAATCCTCATCCATGCTTAACGCTTCTTCTGCTGGGACTCCTTGAGGACCTTCTTGACGACCTTCTGCTCCTCGATCAAGAAAGCACGGACGATGCGGTCCTGGACGCAGCCGGCGCATCGCGATCCACCGTAGGCGCGCTGGACGGTCTTCTTGGGGCGGGAGATGGTGGCGTACTGGCGGGGGCGGAGGGCTGGGATACCAGCGAGCTTGCTGCCGCAGTCCTATACATGATGAGTCTTCTGAAACCGCACTTCGCCGTCAATCAAAGCTTACACCGCATTTCGGCGAGGTGGCCTTCTTCTTGACATACTGAATGGAGAGCTTGCCACCTGCTGCAAGTTAGTAAATGTCGTGAAAGCTTTAGGCATTCGCAGGGGTGCATTTGCAACCGCTCAAACGCCCAATTCACAGGTAAAACTTCCCTGGCAAGCGCACCGTCTTAACCTTATTGGATTTAGTGTTGTATCCCCTAGAGTGAATGAATTAGCACAGATAGAGTGTTGAGGGTGAATGTCTAGACCTACATGCGGCGGCGGTAGGTGACACGTGAGTCCGGCATCTTGACTGATTTTCAGACGTTCTTTTGGAGATCTGTATAGTGTGTAAGAGCGTGCTCTCAATATAAATGAGTTCGCAAGCGATGCTGCGATTCGAGGGTAGGGTCGTGACGCGGGGAATGGGAATGTTCGCTATGCGCATTTCGAGAGCGCACGTGAGCGCGAGAGCAGGAATACGTACTCTGAAAACTATGAAAAAGCGTCAGTATGTTCAAGGACCCAGCAGCAGGACGTTGTACTTACGTGTTGCTGAAGTGTCGCGTTCAGTCGAGGGTTGGCCTGCGTATGCGCAACAATTGGGATTGAAAATCGGCTGCGCAAGTGTGCGGGCACGGACCACTCGCAGCTGCCACGCCAAGCCTCATCCGGACTAGAACTGAGCTACGACAGGAAGCCATCAGCAGAGACATTTGGAAGGTGCAGCCCAGTACGTCAAGTTTTCACACGCGCATTCTCTTACCTGCACCACGCGCGACGCGCGCTCCCCATCTCGCCGTCCTCTGTGTATTTCTCTTCTTCCAAAGACGTGCATTGGGAACTCGCGAGGAAACGTGTCAGGCCACGCGATTCGCCGCCTTCTCACCGCGGCGCTGTTGCGCAGACGAACAAGTCGCCCCCCACGAGCTCATCTGAGCATTGCGCATCTCGACGGGGAAGCCGACTCAGGCGCGGGACTGCACAGCAAAGGAGTAGGTTGATCTCCTCAGAAGACTTCTCACGGTGTCGCATGGATGCATCACACAGCTGCATCCACGCGACGAATGCCATCTTGTCGCCATCTCCTTCACCATCAGCTGCCCAATGCGCAATACTAACTCAGTCGACAGTCTCCTCACAGATAACCCCCCATAATGTCGTACCCACCTCCCCCGCCCCCGCCGCCTCCGCCAGGCGCCCCAGGTTTTGGCTATGCGCCGCCACCTCCCCCCCCTCCTGGCCCCCCCGGCCCGCCTGGCACCTTTGGCCCCCCGGGCATGCGACCGCCCGTCGATCCCCAGGTCGCCAAGTTTGCGCAAAAGAAGAAGGACTGGCTGCGCTCCCAGCGACAGCGGTTCGGCGAGAAGCGCAAGGCTGGATTCGTCGAGACACAAAAGGCAGACCTCCCGCCCGAGCATCTGCGAAAAGTCTTCCGTGATATTGGCGATGTGTCGCAGAAGAAGTTCACAACCGACAAGCGCAGTTATCTTGGCGCGCTCAAGTTCATGCCGCATGCCGTGCTGAAGCTCCTCGAGAACATGCCCATGCCTTGGGAGAGCAGGCGAGATGTAAAAGTCTTGTACCACACCAACGGGTGTCTGACGCTGGTCAACGAGGTCCCCCGTGTCATTGAACCCGTCTTTCACGCACAATGGGCGGCCATGTGGCTTGCGATGAGGAAGGAGAAGAGCGACCGTCGCCACTTCAAGCGAATGCGCTTTCCACCTTTCGACGACGAAGAGCCGCCGCTATCGTATTCGGAGAACATCGAAGACGTCGAGCCTCTAGAGCCCATTCAGCTGGAACTGGACGAGGACGAAGATGGCCCTGTGTACGAGTGGTTTTACGAGCATCGCGCGCTTCTCGACACCCCACATGTCAACGGCCCTAGCTATGAGACATGGAACCTCGACCTTCCCCAGATGGCTACATTATACCGTCTGAGTCGTCAATTACTCAGCGACACTGTAGACAAAAACTACTTCCACATGTTCGAGTTGAACAGCTTCCAGACGGCAAAGGCGCTGAACGTTGCGATACCGGGAGGACCACGGTTCGAGCCACTCTACAAAGACATCGACCCCAATGATGAGGACTTTGGTGAATTCAACGCCATCGACCGCATCATTTTCCGCTCCCCGATCCGAACCGAATACCGCGTCTCATATCCCTTCCTCTACAACTCCTTGCCACGAAGCGTCAAGCTTTCATGGTATTCTTACCCTCAGACCGTCTACGTTCGCGCGGAAGACCCCAGTCTGCCCGCATACTACTTCGACCCCATCATCAATCCGATTTCGTCACGAGCTGTTGCGCCAAAGAACATCTCTGTCAGCCACGAGGACCTTGTGTTTGGTCCAGGCAACGATGAAGACGATGAGGACGACTTCGTAATGCCCGAGGAGGTAGAGCCTTTCATGGCAGACGAGGAGCTATCCACGCCCGAGACAGCATCTGCGATTGCATTGTGGTGGGCACCGCATCCATTTGACAAGCGATCTGGTCGTATGGTGAGGGCACAAGACGTTCCGCTCGTCAAGCAGTGGTACCTCGAGCACGTACCTGCAGGTCAGCCTGTCAAGGTCCGGGTCTCCTACCAAAAGCTTCTCAAGACATTCGTTTTGAACGAGCTTCACAAGAAGCCCCCGCAGGCGCAGAATAAGCAAAACTTGATGCGCACCTTGAAGAGCACCAAGTTCTTCCAGCAGACCAAGATCGATTGGGTTGAAGCGGGTCTACAGGTCTGCCGACAGGGTTACAATATGCTCAACTTGCTTATCCACCGCAAGAACCTCACATACTTGCATCTCGATTACAACTTCAACCTGAAGCCTGTCAAGACGCTGACCACCAAGGAGCGAAAGAAGTCGCGATTCGGAAACGCCTTCCATCTCATGCGAGAAATCCTGCGTTTGACCAAGCTCATCGTCGATGCGCAAGTCCAGTACCGCCTGGGCAACATCGATGCCTTCCAGCTTGCTGACGGTATTCTTTACGCCTTCAATCACGTCGGTCAACTGACTGGTATGTACCGTTACAAGTATAAGCTTATGCATCAAATTCGTTCTTGCAAGGACTTGAAGCATTTGATCTACTACCGGTTCAACTCTGGCCCTGTCGGCAAGGGTCCTGGTTGTGGTTTCTGGGCTCCGGCCTGGAGAGTTTGGTTGTTCTTTATGCGTGGTATCATTCCACTGCTCGAGCGCTGGCTTGGAAACTTGCTATCTCGTCAGTTCGAGGGTCGTCACAGCAAGGGTGTCGCGAAGACCGTTACGAAACAGCGAGTGGAGTCCCACTTCGATTTGGAGCTTCGAGCTGCTGTCATGAGCGATCTCATGGATATGATGCCCGAGGGTATCAAGCAGAACAAGGTCAACACTGTCCTGCAACATCTGTCGGAAGCATGGCGATGCTGGAAAAGTAACATTCCGTGGAAGGTGCCCGGCCTGCCAGCGCCCATCGAGAACATCATTCTGCGTTATGTGAAGAGCAAGGCAGATTGGTGGATCTCAGTTGCGCATTACAACCGTGAGCGCATTCGACGAGGTGCTACTGTGGACAAGACAGTCGCGAAGAAGAACTTGGGTCGATTGACTCGTCTGTGGCTCAAGGCCGAGCAGGAACGCCAACACAACTACATGAAGGATGGTCCATACGTCTCCTCCGAAGAAGCTGTTGCCATCTACACAACAATGGTGCACTGGCTCGAAGCCAGGAAGTTCTCGCCGATTCCTTTCCCCAGTGTATCATACAAGCACGACACCAAGATTCTCATCTTGGCTTTGGAACGGTTGCGGGAAGCGTACTCTGTCAAGGGACGTCTCAATCAGAGTCAGCGTGAGGAGCTGGCTTTGATCGAGCAAGCCTACGATTCGCCTGGTACAACATTGGCCCGCATCAAGCGGTTCTTGCTCACGCAGCGTGCTTTCAAGGAAGTCGGCATTGACATGAATGACAACTACAGCAACATCAACCCTGTGTACGACATCGAGCCTATGGAGAAGATCACCGATGCTTACCTTGATCAATACCTCTGGTACCAGGCTGATCAGCGCCATTTGTTCCCTGCCTGGATCAAGCCCTCCGACTCCGAGGTTCCTCCCCTGCTCACCTACAAGTGGGCGCAGGGCATCAACAACCTTGACAAGGTCTGGGAGTCTGACAATGGCGAGTGTAACGTCATGATCGAGACTCAGCTGTCAAAGGTGTACGAGAAGATTGATCTCACCATGCTCAACCGCCTGCTGCGACTCATCATGGACCACAATTTGGCGGATTACATCACTGCCAAGAACAACGTCCAGCTCAACTACAAGGACATGAACCACGTCAACGCATATGGTATGATTCGTGGTCTGCAATTCTCCGGTTTCGTTTTCCAGTTCTACGGCCTGGTTCTCGATATCCTGCTGCTCGGTTTGCAGCGAGCGAATGAAATTGCTGGTGCGCCTGAGAGCCCCAACGATTTCCTGCAATTCAAGGACAAAGAGACTGAAGTTCGCCACCCGATCCGTCTGTATACGCGTTACATCGATCGCATCTGGGTGTTCTTCAGGTTCACGGCTGATGAGTCGCGTGATCTGATCCAGAGGTTCCTCACCGAGAACCCCGATCCCAACTTCGAGAACGTCATCGGATACAAGAACAAGAAGTGCTGGCCTCGCGACTCAAGGATGCGATTGATGCGCCATGATGTCAATCTCGGTCGTGCGGTGTTCTGGGATTTGAAGAACCGTCTGCCCCGTTCAGTAACGACAATCGAATGGGATGACACCTTCGCCAGTGTTTACAGTCGCGACAACCCCAACTTACTCTTCTCGATGAACGGATTCGAGGTGCGCATCTTGCCCAAGATGCGTAACCTGACCGGCGAATTCCCCGTCAAGGACAGTGTCTGGTCTCTTGTCGACAACTCTACCAAGGAGCGAACTGCGGATGCGTTCTTGCAAGTAACTGAGGAGGACATCCAGAAGTTCAACAACCGCATTCGGCAGATTCTCATGTCTTCTGGATCTACTACGTTCACGAAGATTGCCAACAAGTGGAACACCACACTCATTGCGCTGTTCACATACTACCGTGAGGCGGCCGTCTCCACTGTCAACCTGCTCGACACCATCGTCAAGTGTGAGACCAAGATTCAAACTCGTGTCAAGATTGGTCTCAACTCCAAAATGCCGTCGCGTTTCCCTCCTGCCGTGTTCTACACACCCAAGGAACTTGGTGGTCTTGGCATGATTTCCGGATCGCACATCCTCATCCCGACCAGCGACAAGCGATGGTCCAAGCAAACCGACACGGGCGTTACCCACTACCGCGCCGGTATGTCTCATGACGAAGAGACGCTCATCCCCAACATCTTCCGCTACATCATTCCGTGGGAGTCCGAGTTCGTCGACTCCCAACGCGTATGGATGGAGTACTCACAAAAGCGACAAGAAGCCCAACAACAGAATCGCCGACTCACCCTCGAGGATCTGGAAGACAGCTGGGACCGCGGTCTCCCGCGTATCAACACGCTTTTCCAAAAGGATCGTAGCACACTCAGTTTCGACAAGGGCTTCCGTGCCCGCACTGAGTTTAAGATTTACCAGCACATGAAGAGCAATCCGTTCTGGTGGACGAGCCAGCGCCATGATGGTAAACTTTGGAATTTGAACGCATACCGGACAGATGTGATACAGGCGTTGGGTGGTGTGGAGACGATTCTTGAACATACACTGTTCAAAGCAACGGCATTCCCATCCTGGGAGGGTCTCTTTTGGGAAAAAGCAAGCGGTAAGAGCCCTGTTAAAGCCAGCATGGTCATTTATTGCGCCCCGGGACGTCTCTGTTTTGGTGTTGAGGCCCTCTGGGTCACTCACCAAGATTTTGACTTTACCCCCTTTTGTGCTGTGGCCTTCACAGTCACGCATTACAGCCCCTTTTCTGCTCATTACCACATTGTAATCGCCTCGGGTCAATGCTAACAAAATCACAGGTTTCGAAGAATCCATGAAGTTCAAGAAACTCACCAACGCCCAACGTTCCGGTCTCAACCAAATCCCCAACCGTCGTTTCACTCTATGGTGGTCGCCAACAATCAACCGTGCCAACGTCTACGTCGGTTTCCAAGTCCAGCTTGATTTGACTGGTATCTTCTTGCACGGAAAGATCCCGACACTGAAGATCTCACTCATCCAGATCTTCCGTGCCCATTTGTGGCAGAAAATCCACGAGTCCGTCGTCATGGATCTGTGCCAGGTGTTCGATCAGGAGCTTGAGGCCCTTGGTATCGAAACTGTACAGAAAGAGACGATCCATCCCCGAAAGTCATACAAGATGAACAGTTCTTGTGCTGATATCCTGCTTTTCGCCAGCCACAAGTGGAGTGTCTCGCCGCCTTCCATGCTTTACGACACCAAGGACACCATGAGCGCCACAACAACCAACAAGTTCTGGGTTGATGTGCAACTGCGTTATGGTGATTACGATTCGCACGACATTGAGCGTTACGTGCGTGCCAAGTACCTGGATTACACTCAAGACAGTATGAGCATCTACCCCTCTGCAACTGGTCTTATGATCGGTATCGATCTGGCATACAACCTGTACTCTGCCTACGGACAGTACTTCCCTGGCCTGAAGCAGCTCGTACAGCAGGCCATGGCGAAGGTCATGAAGGCCAACCCTGCCCTGTACGTTCTTCGTGAGCGTATCAGGAAGGGTCTCCAGCTGTATGCATCTGAGAGTTCGCAAGAGTTCCTCAACTCCCAGAACTACTCCGAGCTCTTCAGCAACCAGATTCAGCTGTTCATCGACGACACCAACGTGTACCGTGTAACGATCCACAAGACCTTTGAGGGTAACTTGACGACCAAACCTATCAACGGTGCCATCTTCATCTTCAACCCTCGTACTGGACAGCTCTTCCTCAAGATCATTCATACAAGTGTCTGGGCTGGTCAGAAGCGTCTTGGTCAGTTGGCCAAGTGGAAGACTGCGGAAGAAGTCGCTGCGCTGATTCGATCTCTGCCTGTGGAAGAGCAGCCCAAGCAGCTGATCGTCACTCGCAAGGGTCTCTTGGATCCTCTCGAAGTGCACTTGCTCGACTTCCCCAACATTTCGATTCGCGCGTCGGAATTGCAACTGCCTTTCCAGGCCGCAATGAAGGTCGAGAAGCTTGGAGACATGATTCTTCGAGCGACTGGTCCTCAGATGGTGCTCTTCAACTTGTACGATGAGTGGCTGAAGACGATCTCGTCTTATACTGCCTTTTCGCGATTGATCTTGATCTTGCGCGCGTTACACGTAAACCAAGACAAGACCAAACTACTATTGCGCCCTGACAAGACTGTCATCACACAAGAACATCACATCTGGCCGACGCTGGCAGACGAAGACTGGATCAAGGTCGAAGTGCAATTACGAGATCTCATCTTGAACGACTACGGCAAGAAGAACAACGTCAACACCTCGTCGCTCACGAGCAGTGAAGTGCGTGACATCATCCTGGGTATGGAAATCTCCGCACCCTCGATGCAGCGTCAACAAGCCGCCGAGATCGACAAACAACAGGAGGAGCAAGCGCAACTGACCGCAGTTACTACCAAGACTCAGAACGTCCACGGTGAGGAGATGGTGGTCACCACGACATCGCAGTACGAGCAAGCATCGTTCGCTTCAAAGACGGAATGGCGTACAAGAGCTGTAGCCACTTCCAACCTCCGCACTCGCGCAAACAACATCTATATCAATTCAGAAGATGTCAAGGAAGAAGGCCACTTCACCTATGTAATGCCCAAGAACGTTCTCAAGCGCTTCATCACAATCGCCGACCTCCGCGTCCAAGTAGCAGGTTACCTCTATGGCAAGTCTCCCGCCGACAACGACCAAGTCAAGGAAATCAGCACCATTGTCATGATTCCCCAAGTCGGCAACACGCGCGATGTCCAGCTTCCCAAGCAACTCCCTGAACACGAATATCTCCACGACCTCGAGCCTCTGGGTATCATTCACACCGTCAGCGGCAACGAGCCTCCCTACATGCAAGCCAGCGACGTCACCCAGCACGCACGCCTTATGAACGCCCACGCCTCGTGGGACAAGAAGACCGTCTCAATGACCGTCTCGTTCACCCCCGGTTCCGTCTCGCTCGCCGCCTGGGCCCTCACTCCCAACGGCTACAAATGGGGCGCCGACAATAAGGACACCATGTCTGACAACCCCTCTGGCTTCTCCACCAGCTTCGGCGAGAAATGCCAACTGCTGCTGTCAGACAAGATTCGGGGATACTTCCTTGTTCCCGAGAATGGCATTTGGAATTACTCATTCATGGGCAGTGCGTTTGGCAATGTGGAGAAGAAGCCTGTTCGGGTGCGGTTGGATACGCCCAGTCGCTTCTACGATTCGGTGCATCGGCCATTGCATTTCAGCAATTTTGCGGAGTTGGAGGATGTCTTTGTGGATAGGGAGAATCAGTTTGAGTAGGTTATGCAGTCCAGCCTTGGGGAAGGGCTCATGGAATGAGTGAATGGGAAGGGTGTGCGGGCGAAGAGGGATGGCATTGGGAAGGGTTTGTACATGATTCAGGCGTTGAGGTTGGCGTTTTGCATCCATTGCCTTGCATCACTTTGGTGCCGGAGATGAGACTTGGCAGCCTATGATGAGAAAATATGTACAGTGTAGTATAATCTTTGTAACAGCGAATCTTGAGATGTCTTCATACTGATGCACTTGTGTCGTTCCTCGATGCTGCTCCCTTGATGATCAGATGGGCGCGAAGTCCATTGTCTCAGACACATTCCATTCCCTTTATTCACATATTGCACGTCCTCCCACATCCTCAGCAGGCTCTTGCTCTATAGCTAGAGCTTCCGACAGCAGCATGATGCACTCCGACTGTGTCTCATCGGAATGCAATCTCCTTGCCCTTCTGCATCCGCTCCCGCACCTTGGGATCCAGCAGCGGCGAAGGCGTGAGCACAGGATTAAACGTCGTCACTACAACAGTCATCTATCAGTCTCCCTCTCTTGCAAACCACCTTCCGTGAACCACACACCTTTACTCTTCCTCGCCGCAACACTAAATACCATATCGCCCGCAGCCACCTTGGCAGATTGCGTGGAAGACGATGACGTCATGGCCTTTGATGGAGGTTTGAGCGGGCGCTTGCCGACCGCGTCGTCTCGCATCTCTGATGCTGTGCAGCGAGGATATGCAGGTGCTGTAGACGTACTGCTGATCAAGGGGAGGTGGTCGGTTGGATGGGTGGGATGGTGTTGGCGCAAGTTTTGCCCCGCACTGTCCTTTGGTGTGAACGCACGATTGGACGGGTCGGCATCGGTAACAGTGAGGTTGACTGTTGGGAGATGTAAGGGTGACTGCATGGAGAGGGGTTGCTTATCTTGCATATGTATAGTCCATGGAATTTGACGACTTACAGTATAAGTCAGCTGTAGCATCGTGGTGTTTTTGCCGTCCTGCGATGTTCTTCATTTTTTGTGTTCAACTTGTACATCCAATACACCAGAGAAATGATTGCTTCACAACTAGCACATTTGGAGACGTTAGACTTTGTGATTTACACGTTCATCGCTTTGGCAATCTATGTCAGTCATTACCACCGCGCAAAAAGACATATTCGCTCATCATCCCACAGCTCATCGCGACATGCCTCTACCGCATCTTCTTCCACCCTCTCTCCAAATATCCCGGCCCCATATCCTACAAGCTTAGTGGCTGGCCCCTCCTATATCAAGCCTACCGCGGCGATCGCCACATCTGGCACCTTAAAGACCACGAGAATTACGGCAAACACTGCCCAAAGCTACTCCTCACAAGCAACCAGCCAAGCTAACACACACAAGGCCCCATCGTCCGCATAGCACCCAACACTCTCTCCTTCAACACTGCCTCAGCCCTACACACCATCTACGGACCCCGCACCGCCAACGTGAAAAAAGGCCAATGGTACAAGACCTTTGACATTGCCGCTGGAACATACAGTTCCTTCACTGAAACGGACCGCGAAAAACACGCTATCAAGCGAAGGTGGATGAGTCCTGCTTTTTCAGCCGAGTCTCTGCGAGCAAACGAACCATTTGTTATTAGTGCCATTGAGAAATTCTGTGAGACGATCAGACCGGAGGGGGAGGGGTGGGGAGAAAAGTGGAATATGGCGGAGATGAGCACGTATCTTGGGTTCGATATCATGGGTGTGTTGGTGTTTGGGTGTGAGTTTGGGAGTGTGCAGGGTGGGGAGAAGGAGAGGGAGATGGCGGAGTCGGTGTTACCGGCTAGTATGTTGATGTATTGGGTATGCTCTTTGGTTTCGATCGTCGTGGAAAACCGCTGATGACTGGCAGATATCATACCTGCCACCAGCTTTCTTAGTTCGTCCGTTGCTCAGGACGAGGCTATTTGAGATGCTTGGAGGAAAGTCAGTCGCAGACAACAATCGGTTGATTGACTATGCAAGCAGTCAAGTGCAATCCCGTTACGCGGATGTAGAGAAGAAGGGCGACGATCGAATCGACTTCCTATCTCATTTAGTGGGTACAGAAGATAAGAAGACAGGCTGGCGACCGACCCTCGCAGATTTAGGGACTGAAGGCTTGAACATGATGAATGCTGGCGCCGATCCATATAGCAGCATCCTCGCGGCGGCATTCTTCTACCTTCTGCACAACCCGAATACACTCGCAAAGGCAACAAAAGAAGTCCGGTGCGTGTCTTCGCTCCATCTGTAATGAATAGTACTGACCGTTCCTTAGCTCGACATTTCCATCGCCATCATCCATCGTCAATGGCCCTGATCTAAACTCATGTGAATATCTCTACGCCTGCATCGAAGAAACCCTGCGTCTCGCCGCCCCAGTCCCGAGCCATCTTCCGCGCGTCGTCCTCGAAGGCGGCATGCAAATAGATGACACATTCGTCCCTGCCGATACCGTGGTCGGCGTACCCATGTACGCCATCCATCATGATCCCACTCACTTCCCGTCGCCATTCACATTTGATCCCGAGCGCTGGATAGAGTCTCCTTCCAACCCAGCAGAGAAGATTGCAGTCGCGCGCAAGGCGTTCAACCCATTTAGCATTGGGACAAGGGCGTGTAGTGGGAAGAATTTGGCCTACATGCAATTGAAGCTTACATTGGCACGTTTACTCTGGAGGTTCGACTTCAGGCTCGCAGAGGGTGATGAATCGAGGGGTGGTGGTGCGGAGGGTATGGGAGTGGGCAGGCAGAGGCAGGGGGAGTACCAGCTGTGGGATGCGTTGGGTTTCGGGAGAGATGGACCTGTCGTGGAACTAAGAGCTGGGTAGCATGATCAGACGAAAGCGCTGGGTACATGGTACTTGAATCCAGCGCAGGGAACTACTCTGGGATTGCGACGTCTTGATTTAAGAGAATACTTGAAATGTACATACAATTAGGCTGCGTAGCTACTTTTATACAGGAGTACATATACGAGCGGAAGGCGATGCATGGTGATGGATATGTTGTGAAACAGCACATAGCTCCATGCTACCCAGGATTCCCACCGTTTGCCTTTCCGTATGATATCGAGATGAAATGGATCCGCAAGCACTATCGTGGCGAGCGTCTCTAAGATTTATGTTCCCGCTCAACGTTGGTCATGAAATGCTCTTTGAGCAGACACTTGAAATCGGCTTAGTTCACGGAACCAAGTCTCTCCATGGACGTATGTGAACCTGATTGTACGTTTGTTGGAGGTCAGCGCCTGGCCGCGTGCGCATGAACTCAGCAGTACTTTCCCCGAGAACGAAGGCGTTGATACCATCAGGCATATCGATCATTCCCATTTGCTTCAGGAAAGTAACACCGCTCTTCCACATGTCTTTGACGTCAAGTTTTGGTGCATGGGAGCCGTAATGGTGGAACAAGATGTAAATGGTCACTGCCGGGGTGTCAATCTCGAAAGTGAACTGGACTTTCATGTGGTGAAGTTGCTCATTAGCGCGTATTTGCTGAAGCCATGCTTCATTTCGATGTGCGAGAAATGCGTTGAGTTCCTCGAGGTAGCTGTAATGCTCGTGCAATGTCTCGATTGCTGCCATGTAAGCAGCCTCGTGATCGCAAAACTCTTCGCAGCCGCAGTATAAGCTGTGTCCGCATTGAGGGCACTCTTGATTCGGCAAATCGGACTCAACCAGCCTGTGGCATACAAACCGAATTGTGAGAGTCGGACAGCAGGCAATGAGGTCAAGCAGGATGCCAATATCGAACTGTGCATACTCCGTTCCACGTGAGCTATGATCCCAAGAGATGCATAGAAACCGCGGCGCATTCTGGTATTGAGCTCGATCGTGGTAGTATATGTGCATGAACGGATGAAGATCCTTGAACATGATACGTACGCTGGAGTCGCGCAACCATAGTGGTCGGTATTCGCAGCGAATCTGCTGGCAAACTTGCGTCAAGGCGAAGTATTGGCGGCCCGTATGACCCCTGGGAGTCGCTCGTGCTGACTTGCCCTTCGTTAGTAATGGCGACTCCTCGTCCCAGGGCAGCTCTGTGCAGAAAGTGTAGATGTTGTTTCGAATTTCTGGAACTGTGTAAGTACTGAGGTTTGTTATGAGGGACCTCGCACTGACTCACCCGCGGGTAAAGTGAGTATCGTGGAGTGTGTGTTCTGGGACAGGGCCTTCTCTCGCCTCGCTTCAGCGTCTTCCTTAGCAACATCGCTGACGTTGCTGCGCTTGGAGGTCGCTTTGCTGAGTGACCGCTCACGCTTGCGTTTGGCCGCTGCGCGACTTCAAACGCGTCAGAAGCATGTTCACAGTGTGTTGGAAAGAACTTACGTTGTTGGGGCCATGTTGTTGCGTGCTCAAGGAACCAGACGCACGAAGCCGTTCGGCTGCAGTGTGACGAAGCAACTGGGTGAGTCTGTGGTTGAAGAGAATCGGAGGAGACGCGGGAGTCGGTAGCTGGAGGTGCAGAAGTGGAAAGAACCTTGGAAGTACCTAGATGCGCCCACGTGACTTTATGAACGCCAGTGGATCAAGCAGCAATTACGACCTCAACGACACCAGGTCGCAACTTAGTGTTGACTGCCTACCTGCGAGGTCTTACGCACTGATATGATCAAGACCGCCGAGGAGCTTGGCGCAAGCAAGACGTGCCGCAGCCAGCCCCTCTGAGTAAAGACCCTCTTTGACAGCCGTGAAGCTTTTGCTGATCCTGTCCACGATAGAAAATTCGTGTCATCTTACGTTGAGTCCGATAAGCCTGATGCAAGTGTTGGACTGCTCGACGGTGGGTCCACTCACGCGAAGCCTCGCAGCGACTTGCGCTACAACCCAGGGATCGGATCGAATCCGCTGCTTCGTCCCGACATGGCCCAGCTCGCAGTCACGGTAAAAAATTGACGGTATTCGTTTGGGTCCTCGTAGCGATATGAGCAACAACTAGTACCGTTTTGGCGACAGCACACCACGCACAATGGCACTCTACCCTCAGAGTAGGTTCAGCTTCAGCGGCCCGAATATCATCCAGAACTTTCACGCGTACTAACCATGGTCTCTCGCAGCGTCACATCCCCGTATGTCCCAATATCCCTGACTGCGGTCATACAGTTCCTGAGATTTGACTAGCAATTCCGTGTTTTGTGGTGATTGTGTGGGATGTTCGGGCCTCAGGAGGGTTGCTCAGGAGCTTGCAGGATTTCCTCTGAACTTACGAAGCGTCGTGAAAGATAGCTAGGATAGTAGACGCTCTGCATAGATAGCCTATATGGTCAACTTCCAAAGTAGCCCAAACAGATTTACACGAGTTTGAGTGTGGTACCCCCCTTCACCTCCCTCTGCCAGTGACTGCCATCGAAACGCGAGCCCTTGCGACGTGACGCCGTCCTTTTCTGAAGAACTGACTCACTCTTGCAATTCCCGTTTGTCTCTGCGCGCGCACATAAGATTTCACAGACAAACGCTCGACATAAAAGACTTTCTCACCACCGACTTCCCACAACATCACGACACCCCACAACACTCACGACACCCCCACCCCCAACTCTTCACAACCAGACTCTTCATCGAGAAAGACCAACATGGTTCACCGCGCCCACCGCGGCTGGGTTCAGCAGGAGCTCAAGCCCTTTCTGAACAAAGTCTTCGCCAACCATCCTCGCACCCAGACCTGGAACGACATGATTGCGCAGGCTGAGGGCGACATGGACAGCGACGTAAGTGCCGATGAAGAATGACTCCTTACCCCACCGTTGCGCGAGCTGACGCTCCGTACAGACGTTCGGTGACAGGTACCCGGCAGAGTTTGAGTCCACTATCGACGTTCTCCGTCTCTTACTCGTCAACCCTGACCTTTTGGACGTCAAGGACGATGACGACGATAGTGGCGATAGTGATGAAGATGAAGATCGCAAGATTTTCGAAGACCTTCTGAAGAGCGGCAAAATCCAGGATGTCGTTACCATCTTCGTGCGCCACGCAGTCAACTACGGCACCTACAACTTGGCTGCCCACGGCACAGACCCGTGTCGCGACAGCCCGCATGGACACGACATGGAAAGGCTCCTCCCTCATGGCGCCAACTTCGATCACATCGTAGTGACTGAGGTGGAAGGGGTCATCCCCGAGGGCCCACCCCGTCGCCGCCATAACCGCAGGAATCGAGGTCGCAACCAGAACGGTGGACAATGTGGACAGCAGCACCCGGTCGGCAACGGCGGGAACTTCCACGAGCCTCCTCAGCCGCAGGCTCAGCAGCCACAACAGTTTCCCCAGCAGGTACATCAGTCTTTCCATCAGTATATCCTCAATGGCTCACAGCATCTACAGCAGTACGGTCAGCAGTACGGTCAGCAGGCCCCCCAGCGTCCTCCACCATACGGCCAGCACGGTTTCACTTTCGGACATGGAGTGTACCAACCTATCACGCCGCAGGGTGGACTGCACAACACCACTCAGCAGATGCAGCAGCCCCTTCATCACTCGCCCCTGACGAACGTCGATGCAGGTCCTTCAGGCGTATTTCACGGACCAGCATTTGGAGGTTCCCGAGGCTCCTTCTACTACACCAACGACCGATCGGCAGCAGCGCCTCTGAATGCGTACCAACTAGCTCTCAATGGAAACGCGCCTGAATTCGCTCCTCAGCAGGGCTACCAGTACGGCAACGGCAACGCACCCGCGTACAATCCTCAGCAAGGTCAGCACGGAAACGGCTATGGCAATACGCCTGCGTTTGTTCCTCAACAGGGCGGCTACCCGAACGTCAATGGCAATGCACATGCATTCTATCCTCAAGGTCAGTACCACAACGATAGCGGTAACGCTCCATCGTTCGTTCCTCAGCAGGGCGGATATGCGAACGGCTATGGCAACGTGCCTGTGTTCGTTCCTCAGCAGTATGGAACCCCGAGCGGTGGTCAGAATGCAGCAGCGAACAATCCTCAGCAGGGCTTCCAGAACGGCAACGCATGAGCGCGTGGTAGGTATAGCAGCTGGAGATCCTCACGGGTGGTTCATGATGGACGATGGAACGAGACATGTTTGAAAGACGTCGAATTGAGCTTGAAAGGATGGACACTAGATGGACTGTATGTAGAACGTTGTCCCTCCTTAGTGAACGTGGACGCGTAGATGTCGTTGGCCATGTTAACGTGACGCGCTTGTCACCGGCCGGATTTTCTCCCCTGCCGAAAGAGTAGCGTGCACAACGTACGGTAGCCACGAATCACAGCGGATGCGACCTCATCTTCTCCCATTTACAGTGACGTTGCCTTCCATCGTCCATTGTAACACGCCTCATTCGCTAACATGTCGCGTTTGTACATTTCGAGAAGGAGGTCGTGAAGCGCAACACTGTTATCCTCTCCGCCTTCTACCAAGCCCTTGGCTGTTGTGTATCGCTTCTATGAAAGTCCCAAATAGGCAGGCCGATTGCGCGAACTCCGAAAACACCTGCGGGCGGTAACTGTGCCGTGAAAATGAACAAAACATGTTGTGTCCTCTCCAACAACGCTTCTAGTCACTACGAATGATCGCGAACTTCCCCTCCACTAACGCCTGACGGCGGTCGCATCACGTCAACGTTCGCATAGAATTCGACACATTGGTCCATAGCATACCTGAATTTCATGCTTTTTCTGCTTCGCGTTCGGCAGACAGGGCTGTATACACCCCACCAACACGACAGCTTGGCAAGCATTGGCACCACTTCCACCGGGCGTTCTATCGATGGAAGCTTCCACCGGGCGTTATCTTTCCCACCTTAGCACCCCTTGGCACTTCTTCTCTGGACGTTGGCCGTGCGTTGGTGGCAATCTAGGGCGAGGCTGGATCGCATGGATAGGCCTTTGACTTACCACAAGACATGCCCTTCTTATCCTAAGCCTGGGGGCCTTTGCTTGGTACCGCGGCCTTGGATGCTTCTCTCACGCGCTTACCGGCGGTACCAGGCCGGAAGTGCATTGTAGCATCAATCCTTAGAACGAACCAGGCGTAATCTCGTAAGCCTTGGAAGTGCGCAGCGAATGATGAGGCCATGATAGCAGAACAGAGAAGCGCATGTGCAGCGTCTTCTAGAGTGGAACCTTGACCGCTCGCGTGTAACCCCTGTGCAACTCTGGTCCAATACCCAAGTCTGGACCCTTGTACGATATGTATATGAAGAGGGGCTTGGTACGGCTTTTGCAACTCAGGCGTGTGTCTCTTCTCGTCCACTTGTGATCATTGGCATCTGCCCTCCCAGGACTCGTCCATATCTGAGCGTTCGTCGATCGGGCATCACTGCCCTTTGACTTTGCCATGGCGTACAACACCAATGTCAAGGCCAGCCTTGAGATCACCAAGGGTGCCACTGCGACTGATCCTATTCCGATTGACGCCAGCTCGACCAACTCGTTCCAAGATGAGGGCACACATCTCCTTGGACCATTCCCCACGGAGGAGGAGTGGGCGACCCTGCCACGAGTAGCGGGACGCATTGTAAGGCCCATCCAGCAACTTTCGCGAACAAATCTAAAACTATATAGCCATGGCAAGCGTGGACTGTTGCTGCGGTCGAGTTCGTCGAACGTTTCTCCTATTACGGAACGAGCGCCGTTTGTATGCTACATCCCAA
This sequence comes from Plenodomus lindquistii, assembly GCA_025504975.1. Lineage (NCBI taxonomy): Eukaryota > Fungi > Ascomycota > Dothideomycetes > Pleosporales > Leptosphaeriaceae > Plenodomus > Plenodomus lindquistii. Next base: position 1,099,058 of record JANUWI010000015.1, read on the forward strand.
TCTAAGGCTTTGATCGATCACTGACAGTAACCTCAGTCGTCAACTTCATCCAGAAGCCGCTCCCGCCTGGCTCCAAGACTGGTGCTGGTTTCTTGAAGAAGCCCGGCTCCGGTGCTCTGGACATGGGCCAGCGCGCGTCCACCGGTCTCACCATGTTCAACCAGTTCTGGTCGTATATCACACCCCTCGGTGGCGCCTGGATCGCTGATGAGTACTGGGGTCGGTACAAGACGATCCAATACTCCAACTTGCTCGCTGTCATCGGTCACATCGTCCTTATCATGTCCGCCATTCCGGCCGTCATCGTCAAGCCCAAGGCCTCTATTGCAGTATTCGCTGTTGGTATTGTCATCATGGGACTTGGAACCGGTGGCTTCAAGTCCAACATCTCGCCTCTCATTGCCGAGCAGTACAAGGACCAGAAGGCGTATGTTCGTGTTAAGAAAAACGGTTCGAAGGAGATTGTCGACCCAGCCACTACGACTGCTAGGATCTACATTTACTTCTACTTCCTCATCAACTGCGGTTCAATCTGTGGATCCCTCGCCATGGTTTACTCGGAACATTTCGTTGGTACGTTTTCTAGACGGCGCTGTTGCAATCAGGACAAAACTAACAACGTCAGGTTTCTGGCTCTCATACACTCTGCCTACAATCTGCTATCTGGTTTGCCCCATCATCTTGGTCACGATGAAGAAGCACTACAAGCTTACCCCTCCTACCGGCTCCGTTATGGGCAAAGCTTTCAAGCTTATCGGCCTCGGCATCAAGAAGTCCCCCATGAAGAACACATTCAAGGACGAGGGCTTCTGGGAGCGCATCAAGCCCAGCGCATTTGCTCAGCGCGGCGAGTCGGTCCCAGCATGGATGACATTCGATGACGCCTGGGTCGACGAGGTCAAGCGCGGTATCGTGGCTTGCAAGGTCTTCTTGTGGTACCCCCTGTACTGGCTGGTCAGTTCTGCTTCACGGAATGATTCTTTAAACGCTATCTAATACGATTTCAGGCCTACAACCAGATGACCGGTAACCTTGTCTCTCAGGCCAACACCATGAACCTCGGTTCCACGCCCAACGACATCGTCGCCAAGCTCAACCCCATCTTCATCGTCATCCTAATTCCATTGATGGACTTCTTCATCTACCCAGGTCTCCAAAAGATGGGCATCGTCCTTTCGCCTATCAAGAAGATCACCGCCGGTTTCGCCCTCTCCTCCTTCGCCATGATCTCTGCCTGCGTAATCCAGCACTACATCTACACCATGTCACCCTGCGGCAACCAGATCAACAAGCTCAGCAAAACCCGCAAGGACTGCAATGCAGACATCTCCGTCTGGGTCCAAGCCATTCCCTACGGTCTAATCGGAATGTCCGAGATCATGGCCTCCATCACCAAGCTCGAGTACGCGTACACCAAGGCGCCCAACAACATGAAGTCCACCATCCAAGCCATCGCTCTGTCTACCTCTGCCTTCTCCGCAGCTCTTGGCCAGGCATTCGTCAGTTTGTCCGAGGACCCACTGCTCGTATGGAACTATGGCTCTGTTGCTATCATTGCCATGGCAGGTGGTATCGGTTTCTACTTTACTTTCCGCAAGGCAGACAAGCACGAGGATGCCATGAACAACATGAAGGAGAGCACGTATGTTGGCGGACGGGAGATTGGTGATGCGGAGAATGTGGAGCATCACAGCGTGCGCGACGAGAAGATTGAGAAGGGTGCTTTCTGAATCAGAGGATAGGTCGTTGGGTTTTCATGATATCAAATTGATGGAAGCTGTTGATATGAGGATCTTGGTGTGCGTATTATATACCCTAGTTTATGTTGCAATGTCAGTAGTACATGATAAGGTTGCGCATTACCCTTGGAATTCACCTTTAGTTGCCTGCTTATCTAGAACAAGTCTTACTACAACACACTAGCAGACCTACACTCTCCTCGCCTAAAATTTACAACCCCAGAGAAATTTCACATCCCAAACCACTTCAAACTCACTTCTCAGCCCTAACCAACCCTCCCCAACAGCCAGGACCTTCAAAAAGAGCAAAAAGAACGTGTAGAAACGCTTGGTACACGAATCGAAAATGCCTAGTACCCGAATCGCTAATTGAGATTAGTACTATATGATATGAATAGATTAATGGTTACTTACAACGAGCGATCTTCGCATTGCTATGGTGTACAAGTGCGACGCCTTACCACTTGGCCAACCAGGCTGGTAGTTGAATATTATAATTTTTGTAAAATAAGACATTCATATACTAGGTTAAAATTGGGGCCCTGAGAAGCTAGGGGTAAAATTGGGGTGGGATGGTATGCTCGGTTCAATAATTCGATCGTTAGGTGGGGTAGAATGTGTTGGGACTTTACAGAAGCGAATGTGGGGCTGTGGAAACCTAGTCATGAAGTCTGCGTGCACATGATGGCAGAAGAGCAACGAGTCTACGACGTCGCAGCGATATGATGATGATGGTCTTTAGAAATAAGAATGAGCTTTTCATATTCATGTAAATTCGTACTATATTTTGTAAATGCTAAAGAGCGACCTCTCGTCCCAGAGGTCTGCAACGCTCCGCTATGCTAGTCCCCATATTGCAACGCCACGCTAATGCTACGCTCCCAATTTGCCTAAAATCCAGATGACAATTCCAATTGTACCAAAGAAAAAGCCCAATCGATGAATTACGCAAGACCAAAGAACCCCATGACTCTCCGCCTCAGCTCAGCGCCCATGGCCTTCCTTGTGTCCTCGGTGCGCAGCGCAGCCTCCTTGTTCTCGCTCGCTCGGCGCAGCAAGAAGTTCAAGCACTCGGTGGTAGTGCCCCAAGTCATACATTTGACAACCTTGGCCTGGGTATCCTTCTTCATGACAGGGTCCTGGACAAGTGACTGCGAGATCTCGTCTGCCATGCCCTGGAGCTGTGCGTAGGTGAGGCGGGGCAGGTTGTCTGCGGGTGTAGTAAGCATCTGCTCGGCGCGGAGCTTCATGGCTTGCTGAACAGAATGTAGGTTGTGTGTTGCGAGAACGATGTTGACGGGCGGGAAGGGTGTGCCTGGCGTGGGGGCGGGGACCTTGTCAGTCCATTGCTGGCGGACGACGGCATCTGCACAAGCGTCGTAGTTCTCATCTGTACCCTGCTTGGTGTCGAAGGTAAGTTCTTTGGGCTCGGAGGTCAGATATGCGCCGCGGACGAGCTTGACACCGGCGATGTAGCCCTCCTTGGATGCCTTTTCGAGGTGCTGAGCCAGGCGCTTGGAGATGTCGCGGAGGTAGCATTGGTATGTAACGTAGAGAACTGCGCGGCCTTGCTCAGGGGTATTGTACTTCTTCTGAAGGGCGGTGGTCCATTTCTCAAGACCGAGGTTGGTGACTTCCTCTTCGGCACCGGGGAGGAGGCTTACGCCCTTGGCTGCAGCGGCATCGCAGGCGGCAGTGATTGCGTCCCACATCTCGGGGGTGGCGTCCTTTTGGTTCTGGAGGAGGTTGAGTGCATGTCGACCGAGGCCAGACCATCTAAGCGATCGTTAGTTTTGATTCTCCAGTCACGATTGGAGGGGAGCTTACTTGAGGCCGACAAAGTCACCTTCCCTCGCCATGTCAACACTTTGGAGCATACCCTTGCGCCATGTCTCAATCTCCTTCTTTGTCTCTTCAGCAGTCGGCGCCTCTCCACCCAGCACCTCGAGAGCATATTCAAAAAGGATACCACCATAGCCCAGTGTGCGCGCAAAATCGGTGTTTCGGACAACCTCGTCCTTTTTCTCACCTACGCAAAACTGTGCGTAGAAAGTCTTTTTTAGAATGGTTTCTAGGACTGGGTTCTTCTCAATGCTCATAAGAAAGGACTTGGAGTCAAGCATCTTCCGTAAGATGTTGAAGCAGAGTGTCAGTAGGACTGGCGACGAGGACATGGCAGTGATGAGGTATGACCGTAGTACGGTGGAAGTTGGAAGGGCACCTAGGACGGCCTTTGTCGTTGCTCTCCGTTGAGGGGTGTTGAGGTTGAGCAACTGTGAGGAGGTTGAAACAGGGGATGACGTCGGTACCGTGACATCTCGCCGTGAGCTCGAGTGGATGAGGCGTGGTGTCTGTGTGAGTGTGCGGCGGGTGTGGTGGATGGCGAGGCCCTCGAGACGCTGGATTTGCTGGAGTCTTGAACGCATGTTGGGAATCTGACCTTGTGTGTGTGTGTGTGTGTGGGTGAGCAGATGTGACGGTGTCCTTGGTGTTAGGTATAGTGTTCCAGATCAGGGCGTCCAAGGTCTTTGTAGTTGTGAGGCGGGTGTAGTGGTCGGCCGGGGCTTCCGTAATGCTGCCGAGTGGTTGAAATAGGAGCGCTTGGGGTCTTGTGACCTCTCCATGATGAAGCTTGACGCCATATATACAGCCAGGTGATCTTCTGTTTGATCCAGGGCTTTCGACCATGTCGCGGTTTCGCGAAGGTGAGGCGGCTAGAGTCGGCAGCGTCCGTGCAGCACAGCATCGCGCTGCAGACTTACGCAACCGCAACCGGCTCTGCATTGTCGCATCACGTTATTCGAAAGGTGATTGGCCAATGCTCGCTTGTGCAGTGTGGAGTCCTCCATCTGGCTTGGTCGGAGGTTTTGCTCTCAAGAATGTGGAAATGTCGCCAGGGCCTTTGTGAGCAACAAAGAGCTCTTTGGATGCGGCATTGGAGCGTAACGTCAAGGGGCCAATATGGCGATGACGCACGTGTGCCTGCCCATCACGAGAAACACCACATCACAGCTTCAATGCTTTCAATTCTGAATCTCTCCATCACGACCATTTGAACAACCATAGCAGCGTTCGTCTAACAGTACACTCACTTCCCCACAGTCCGCAGAGCCCACGCTTGCCTATACTCATCGTTAGCACGCCTACGCACAGCTCTTACAGTGCCGCGTGGCCACATCGCAGTCCCAAATAAGAGCCGAAGCAAGCCAGGACGCCAGTCACCCTTGCTCTTCAACTAACGACATGTCGAGATTTTCTGTCCACTCTACTGACAGGCGACATCTCCACCCAGGCCCAGATTGCACCATCAGAACCGGTATCGGATTGTCTGCAGATTGTGCGAAAAGTTCGCATGTCGCCGTGGCGTGGTGCGAGGAGGGCCGAAGCGGCTACGGAAATCGTCGGCGCTCCACACAAGCAACGCTTGCTCCACGTTTCGAGTCCCACTCTGCTGCGAGACAATGGACGTGCGAACGCTTTGGTGCGGGAAGCTCTTCACTTGACATACTGACAGTGCGCCTAGTCATGATCTTGGGGCAATGGGCATCTTTGTATCTCCATTATATCGACTACGGTACACGGATAAAGTCTTCACCCAAGAGGCTATAAGCAATCTGCTCGACGACATGTTTCTTCGGAAAGTCTAGAATGCACAGTCCTCACTTTAAGTATTTATGCCTGGGGAAAGTTGCTCGTCAACCCGTGTTTGCCACGAGTCCGCTTGCATCTTCTCCGAGGACTACCTCCCATCGCTCTGCCTCTTGGTCTGTGTAACCCGAGGGGTCCTCTTCTTCAGTTTGTTCGATATCCTCTTGTCCTCTTTGATCGACTCTTCTACGATCGGCTTTAGAAACATCGATGGTAGCGCCGTCATGTTGTCTTCTTCCAACCCATCCCAGTAAGGCATGTCCTCCACGTCTTCTGCGGTAACGCCGCTATGCAAATCTAGGTCATCTTCGGGTCTATCTTCGTCGCTCGCACTATGGCCATGAAGATCGTCCGTCCTCCGTGTGCTTTGCTCGTCTATTGGATTTCTTGTTTGTTCGCCTGCCTCGACTGGGATTTCCGGACCTGAGGACGAGGAGTAGAAGGCTATCGAAATAGTCGGGTCCGATTGTGCATCGCCTCCGTCAGGAATGCCTTTGTCATGACTCTGGCTCATGCACTCCGCCGGCCGCTCGACCCCAGCAATCGCAAAGGTCGCGTCGTGGTCGTCGCCTGGCCGAAGGCCAATCTTGAATCTTTTCCAGGCCGTCCCTAAGCTACGTCTGGAAGTCGACAGCTTTGGTGATTGGGGAACCGTGCTCTGAGGCTGTGGACGATGGATCAAGACTGTGTCTCTGCATCGGGCCCTATCATCTCTTTCTGCTTTCTCGCGGACCTCGCTGATATCTGACATCATTGGGAAGATATCTAGTGGGAACGCCATGTTGCTGGACGAAATATCAGGGATGTGGATGAAGAAAGCTCTGATGTGCCCTTTCGACAACCGGGGGTACAATGGGTGGCGATATCCGATTGCGCGTTTGTAAAACCCGGACGCGGGAGTGAGGGTGTTTGCTCGAGGACAAACCAGGTTTTCATGTGAATGTGAAGATTGATTGTTTTGCTATTAGCTCACCACAAGATCCCTCGCGCAGCCTCACATGCTCACCTCCGTCCTCGGACACCCCGCACGCAGACGACCGCTCCCTGACCGCCAATTCTACTGATAATATGGCGTCGCTATTGTTGGCACCCCCGCTATGCGCCAACATCGTCGATGGCTCTCAATGCACCAAGCTCGCTCTCGAACTTGCGTGCGCAAAATGTCGCCTCGTTCACTACTGTTCAAGGGAGTGCTAAGCAGCGCATTGGCCGAGTCACAAGAGTGAGACTTGCCAGCATGAGCTTCTGCGCCCTGCTTGGATGCCCAATTCCGCAAAGGAGCAGCGTGTGCCAGACTTTGCCAATGGAACTCGCGATCCCAATGTCAATATTGGGGTAAACAAATTTCTATGGGGTCAAGAACCGGCGCTCGAGCTCATCAGACTGGATATGAACGAGAGCGTAAGTGATCTGGCACGCAACTTGCACATTCTATGTGCTGCATCTGGTGATCCAAGACACATCATCAAGAGCATCGCTTCCCTTCCTGAAGAGTACGGCGGTAAATGCACAGTGGTAACAAATGATGCCGACTTCGAGATCGTTGCTCGCTCTATCATCTTCTTCCTCATCGCCGGTTTCATGCCAGACGAGGAAGCAGCTCCAACCATTATCCATCTCTGGTCCTCGGCCATGATTCCATCGAGCATGCTGCATAGACTCCAAATTAAGGTCCTTCCGCTTATCCGAGACGTTTGCAGCGAGATCTCCCAGAAGGCCTCCACTACTACGCTCGCAAAGACGTTCAGACTTGACTCCGGTTCCTCTGTCCGCATCGTGCTCATGAAAACACAATGGTTCAAATTGCAAGATTACTTCATAGTTCCTGCTACTGTGACACGCGAAGCCGCCAAGAGCGTTTGTGACCAACAACTTCACCAGCCAGGCCTGGTCGATACTGTCCAGCACGAATGGTACGGTGTAGGAAACTTCTAACGCACCTGTCTAGCCAAGTTTCGCGAAGATGGCATCCTCCTCCCGTTTGGCACTTCTCGTGCGGGTTTCGATACGCCCAACCCCGAAGTTGCATCAGCATCCAAGCGAATGGCCTATCCGTTGCAGCATGAGCCCCCTCGACGGCTGGGATTATACGGAGCTCAGGGAAGGAATGACGTCTGCGACACAGGACGGGTGCGCTCTTCTACGTGATCCGCGCGTACCTCGTCCTGTTTACGAGGAAGCTGAATAAGGGCATTATTCACATTGAACTATTCTGTGTAGAGACTCGCGACCTCGCTGCTACACTCAAGTCCTGTGACCAGATCCTCGAGTACGGTCGGATCGAGGTATGTATGTCGGACCAGGTAATGCGTACGGCCTAACACAGTTACAGATCTCCCATCTCAGCGAGCGCTGCTTCTGGGGCCCCGCTACAGCCATCAACACCTTCACCCCCTTCCTGAAACGCCGCTCCACGATCCCCCACGCAACACTCCTTCTCTACTTCCCCGGCGCCTGCAAAAAATCCAAGATGCGTCTCACCTCCACCGAACGCCACGCGGAGCTGGACCGTGCAAGGGCACGCACAGAAGCCTCATACCTGTCCTTTCCTAATCCCCGCCAAAAGCCAATCTGGCACCCAGACTACTACCACTTCCAAGGGATTATAGAGACGGCCATGTTTGACTGGGACAAGATGTGGGCTATCTTCGAGGCGGATGTGGACATGTTGGGGCTGGTGAAGAAGGCGGGTTTGAGGATGAAGAAACCTGAGGAACAAAGCATTGCGCCTGCGTGGCCGAAGCGCATGAAGGAGGAGAACCATGCCGAGTTCTTTAATACGGTCACGCGTTATCAGACGTGCTATGAGTGCTATGTTGAGCTAGTGAGGGCGGAGTAGGAGCAATTGCGGGATGCTGGTGGGAAGGTCTTGCTGAATGGTGAGGATGGGAAATCTGAAGGTCATGGCTGATTGTACAGCTCCTGGTGTCGGGAGTCTTTCGATGCGGATATCCACTCACAGTTAGTGCTGGGCACTGGGCTCAAATCAGCGACGATGAGCACCAGAACGGGCTGGAGATCTACACAGAGGACCAGCGTGTATCGTTGAACGTGAGAAGACTATGTCACAGAAAATGACCAACGTTTCTGACAAAAGAATTGCATTGCCATTGCCACGGCTGGGGCCCAAATCAACATTGAACATCAAACTGTCAAGAATTGTACACCATTACATTCTATACCGCCCCACTCCCCACCCCTTCCATCTTCGCCCCCGCTTGCCCAACCTGCACCTCCCCCTCCCCCTCCTTCCCCTTCCCAATAACCATACCATCTCCTCCCGACTCCGCCAACGCCTTGAAAGCCCTCAAAAAGTCATCCTTCAAATCCTCCCAATTCTCCACCCCAACACTAACCCTCAACAACCTTGTATCCACATCCGCATCGCTCATCCGCCTCCACTCAATCAGGCTCTCCACGCCCCCCAGGCTCGTGGCATGGTGGAAAAAGCGCAGTTTCGAGGGGAGAGATTTCGCCTGAGTCTCCGTGTGCGTGTAGATGCTAAACACGGGGCCGAAACCATTTGGCATCTGCGGCTTCAACCAGTGCATATCCGCGGTTTGCAGACTGGCATGGGTGATTTTGCTGATGACTTTTTTCACCGTTTCGGAATCAGCTGTCTGCCCGTTCAGCGCGTCGTTGATCCAAGACACGAGATTCGTCGCATTACTACTTTGCCGCTGCACCCTCAATTCCAACGTCCGCAGCGATCGCACACCCAACCAGCCTTCCAAGCTTCCCAACACACTGCCTAGGAATATCCGATCGGCGCGGAGTTTTTGCGCGAGCGTGAGACCCGAGGCCCCTGGTGCGACGGCCAGGATCCCACACAGCATGTCGCTATGTCCACCAATGTATTTGGTTCCACTGTGCATGACGATATCTGCGCCCCACCGAAACGGATCCATCAACCCTGGTGGACCAAACGTAGCGTCAACGCTGAGATATGCACCCCTTGCGTGTGCGCGCTCCGCGTATTTGGCAATGGGGAAGGCTTCCCCTGTAGGATTCAAGGGAGTTTCGACATGTACGAGGTCCCCCTTTCCCAGGCCGGCGGCGTCCCAGGTAGAATCGTCGGCGTGGAGGTCCACGGTGCGGACATTGTGCATGCGTTTGTGCAGTTCGATGACGCCGTGGCAGCCGTGGTACCCTCCACTAATCGCGATCACTTTGGGTACCAAACCCACCAACAATCCGTGGAATGCGCTCAGCCCGCTGGAATAGCTGATGACGTGGTTTGCCAGGACGGGTAGATCCTCCTCTTTGGCTGAGGCGAAGATTAAAGGTGCGAGAATGGTTTCCAAGCGGTTGATGTTTGCAGAGGCGAGGCGCGAGTAGATTAGGGGGGTGGAGAGGTCGACGGCTTCTGCCGAGTCTTCGGGGACGGGGTTCAGGGTGGACGGGTCAGAGGGGTAGCGGAAGGTGGTTGAGGTGTGGATTGGAGGGGCGACGTCGGTGGAAATGTTGGTGTGGTTGTCGGCGTGGATGCCGTAGGTTGCGGGGTGGAGAGGCATGGTGGTTTGTATAGTATAGCTTCTGCTTGAACCGCGTCTTGGAGTGAGGTAGGTACGATATGGGAAAGTGAGACTCCTTCGCAGATATGATGGTATATATGGTTCAGAATTGCGGAAACTATGAGTCAGGCCGAGAATCGGGGGGGATAACGGTCGCCGAATCTGGAAGAAACGAGCCAAAGTTGACTTGTCTACTGGTCAATGTGCAATGTCAAGTTGTTGTCAATGTCACGCCCTTTGCGGCGCCAGGGTCGCAAGATCTAACCCTACACGCCATTGTGGAGCTAGTGCTCGACATGACATGGGAGTGGAGAAAGCCGTGTTGTGGGGGTTAGCACTAGCGACGTAGAGTAGGGGAACTGCTGCTCTTGAGCGCGGTGGGAGTCATCTATGCAAACGTTCAATTCGAAGAAATCAGGTGATTTTGGAGGTTCACCAAAGACTTGCTCGTAACTCATCTTATTTGACATGTGAGAGGTGGTGATTTTGGCTCGTGGGGTATGACGTCTAACGCTAGTGCGGGGTAGGATGTGCCCCTCCACGGATGCGACAAAAAAGTTGCGCTTGGCTAGATGACGGCGCAGTGAGGCAGTGCATGCGTTAGAGAGCTGAAAAGGCGAGTTCCTGTGAGTGGAGAAGGCTGAATTGATTGTCATTCAGGTCTGCCGTGGCATATCTTGAGTCTCGTAATCATATCCTAGCTACATGGCACAGTAATTGCATCGCACCATCCTGCGCATAGACAGATCTAGCATGGTGACGAGCCTACTCCTTGGAGGCACCAGCACCAGTGATGGTGGGTGGGCCCTCCTTGTACTTGACTTGGCCGCTCTGGCTACCGACAGCCTCAATGCCACGAACGACCTTGTAGGACTCGACATCGCCATCGGGAACACCGCCAAAGACGACGTGCTTGCCGTCGAGCCATGAGGTGACGACGGTAGTAACGAAGAATTGGGAACCGTTGCTACGCCGTGTCAGCTGTTGATTCTCATCTGGAGACATGCATTGTCTGTCGTAGCGACGTACGTGTTGGGGCCGGCGTTGGCCATGGACAGGAGGAAAGGCTTGTTGTGCTTCAACTTGAAGTTTTCATCGGCAAACTTCTCGCCGTAGATGGACTTGCCGCCGGTGCCCTATGCCATGTTAGTACTGCAGTCTGTGTATGCCGTGTATGCGTGGTGGTCCTACGTTGCCACGGGTGAAGTCACCACCCTGCAGCATGAACTGGGGAATGACGCGGTGGAACTTGGACCCGCTGTAGCCAAAGCCCTTCTCGCCGGTGCAGAGGGCGCGGAAGTTCTCAGCCGTCTTGGGGACTATGTCGTCGTAGAGCTCGAAGTTGATGCGGCCGGACTGGGCTGAATGGGGACATTGTTAGCGAGTGGAATTCTTGTTTTGCGTTGAAGTCTGAGTGCCACGAGGACGATAGCTTCCATCCAAGACAGTGGCAAAGCGACTTACCCTTGACGTCGCCGGTGCCCGTGACATTGCCGTTGCTGTCGACCTGGACCTCGGGGCCGGTCCACGAGCAGTCAAAGTATGCCTTGATGGCCATGTTGTATGCCGAGGGAGTGAAGAAGCGCTTGTTGGCCGGGACTGGGGCGCGAAGAGAAGCTCTTGCTGCGCGCAAAGCCGAGAAAGCTGCGGAGGGAGAGCGCATGTGCCCCACCATTGTTGGAAGCGCGGGGTGGTTGCGGCTAACTGTCTCAGGTAGTCAGTAGTCAGCTCAGCCCATGCCATGCCATGCCATGTCCTCTAGCTTGGCGGTGAATCGCGGGTGGGCTGCGAGGGTGTCACTCAATGGATGCCGCACAGCAACTGACCACTGACCACTGACCACTGACCACTGAAGCTCAATTGATGCAGTGGCGGTGGGGATGGGCAGGGAGAAAAAGTACCTACAAGCACAAGTACAGAGTCCAGCAGGGAGCTATAATACGATTGACAGAGGGAGGAAATGCAGAGATGTCGTGTGTCAGGATGGAAGCACACGGACGACCGTGAGAAAAGTTTGGGCGCATCATCGAAGCTGGGCTGGCCGTGGATCGAGTTCTAGCGCGTTGCCCCATACGGCCTGTTCATTGCCGGGTGGCTCTTGGATTGGAGCTGGCATCAGAGAATATTAGGACCGAATGACACTGCACTGGGCAATGCTTCAGACTCGGCCATGCCTTGTCTTCACTAGACTATTCCAAGCAAGTCGGTCGTTTTTTCGTCAGCAGCATTCATGCGAAACACAGTGGTCGGCACTGAGTTGGTGCTCCAAGTGAGGGGGGGCCCGAGCTCTGATGCCCAGGATCACGTGTCGGGCCCGCGGCTGAAGTCCGCGGCTTGAAAGTTGACACCACGCAACTTGACAAAGCCACAAATCGGCGACTTGGTCTGGTCTCTTGCAGGCAGATGCTCTGAACACACCCACACTGCGCTTCTTCTAGACACCATCATAGCCATTGCTTGCAGGGTTTCACGGTCCAGTTGAAGCGTCCCTGTCGATCGATTGCCGAGTGCGCCGCTTGCAACATCTGCCATCTGCCATCTGCCATCTGCCATTTGCCATCTAGACACCTCGCCTGTAGCCACGACATAGCCCATACTCTTCTACTCTCTCTCCACCGTGACTCGCCCGCCATGGATCTCAGCAGCCTCAAAGACCAAGTGAGCAACCTCACCCTCTACGACCTCAAGGCGGGATTTCGCAAGGCCCAGAATGGTATGTTGGCGACACGGAGCATGGCTGTCGCCCGGGGCTAATGCGCTCGACAGCCGTCATGAACTACACAGAGATGGAGGCCAAAGTGCGCGAGGCCACCAACAACGAGCCATGGGGTGAGTAGAGAATCCAGTACGCGACTGGCTAGAGTTGACAACAGGACAGGTGCATCCTCGACCATGTTGCAGGAGATTGCCAATGCCACCTTCAACTAGTACGCCCCTCGACCGGCCATGCCACGGCGACTTGCTGACCGCGACAGCCAACTACTCAACGAGATCATGCCCATGATTTACAAGCGCTTCACAGAAAAGGCGTCCGAGGAATGGCGACAGATCTACAAGGCAACACAGCCCCCCATCGCCCACCATGTCCCACTGCCCTCGCTGACTGCCCCAGGCCCTCCAATTACTCGAGTTCCTCATCAAGAACGGCTCCGAGCGAGTCATCGACGATGCGCGCTCCCACGTCTCCCTCCTCAAGATGCTCCGGCAGTTCCACTTCATCGACCAGAACGGCAAAGATCAGGGCATCAACGTGCGAAACCGCGCCAAGGAACTCGCCGAGCTGCTCGGCGACGTCGACCGCATCCGCACCGAGCGCAAGAAGGCGCGCGCCAACCGCAACAAGTTTGGAGGCGTCGAGGGTGGAGCGGGCGTGGGTGGCTTCTCCGGCACCGGCGGCTTCTCAGGAGGCAGCGGCGGCGGCAGCAGCAGCAGATATGGGGGGTTCGGCAGCGAACAGGCAGACTTTGGCGGCTACAGGGGAGAGGTCTACGGCGATGGCGGGGGCTTTGGCGGCAACCAGTCGGGCTTTGCAGACACACAACAGCGCCGCGATCGCTTCGACGAGTACGACGAGTACGACGAGGGCGAGTCTCACCCAGCGCCACGGCGAAAGGAGGCTGCCGCACCCCCACCCAGGCGAGAAGCGAAGAAGGAGGAGCCAAAACCAAAGGCAAAGGCCCCCGAGCCCATTGTCGACCTGCTGGCCTGGGACGACGAGCCTGCACCCGTATCCAATTCGGCAGGGAAGCAGCCTGTGGCAGCTGCAGGAAACGACTTTGGAGACGACGATGACTTTGACGACTTCCAGTCCGCCGCGCCTGCTGCACCCGCCCCGCAAGCTTCCAAGCCAGCCGCTTTTAACATGGCGCCCCCGGCATCCACGTCTACAATCACGTCTTCTACGCAATTCGCTGCACCGCAAGCCCAGTCATCTGCGCAGAACAACAGCCTGAACAACCTCTTCGCCACCGTATCCCCACCACCAGCTGCGAACAAGATGGCCTCTCCACCACCCATGGCTGCCTCGTTCAACCAACCACCCCAGCCATCTGGATACCAGGCCTCGGGACCAAACTACTTTACTTCTCTGCCTCAGATGGCTCCCCAGTCAGGCGCGTCCACACCCTCGATTACGTCACCCGGTGCAAAGATTGGCGGAGGAGCAGCTCCCAAGAAGAGCGGCGGCGATGCATTTGCTTCACTGCTAGCCGGTGCGGCGCCTAAGAAATCCAACACACCAACGCAGAGGGTGACGATGGGCGACCTTGCCAAACAAAAGACGAGCCAGGGACTCTGGGGTGCACCGGCATCTGGTTCAAGCACACCAGTTGCTCAAGCACCTCAGTCGGGCGCGAAGCCTGGCAGTGCTCTTGGTGATTTGTTGGGTTAGCGATGTTTTTGTACTCCATGATGTTGTCTAGACGCATTTGGGTGGAATCAAAGGGTGTGAGGAGGGGACTACTTTCAGTTGGTTCATTAATGATGAATTTACCTGGCCATGATCATCTAGATTTGAATGTTGGCCTTGATGTTTCTCCGCAAATGCGCCCCTGTCATTGGCTGACGCACACATCCCTGAGCAAGACGCCTAATTTCCGCATCCAGACCGCTGTTCATCCCATGCTCCACGCGCCTACCATGTGAAAATGCACATCTCTCCTTTGTCTTGCACTACTGCACATACTTTTGCATACGAGTTGACGACTTCATGAATATGCATCGATGCCGTTCTCGCGCTTCTTTCTCCGCATCGCCCTACTTCTCCTTCCCTTAGCCGTCATTGGCACAACATGGCTGTACCTGTACCCTATCTTCCACGCCTGTGGTTTCCCGGCGCCGCCAGCCACACACGCGACACCGCTCGCACCCTTCCGATTGCTCTCTCTGGGTGATCCGCAGCTCGAAGGCGATTCCTCACTTCCCGACCCCGAGGCTCTGGTCTTCCCGTCACTTGAATTATTCACACAACGATGGGATGAAGCGTATACATGGGAGCAGCGTAGCGATGTCATTACTGCAGGGCTCAAAGGGAGCATGCATGATGCGAAAACATGGCTAAAAGGCAAGAGAAAGGCTGTCGATCTTTGGGGTAACGATTTATATCTTGCGCATATTGTGAGGACGCTGCGGTGGGCGACGGAACCGACGCATATTGCCGTGCTGGGCGATCTGCTGGGCAGCCAGTGGGTTACAAACGGGGAGTTTAGGAAGAGGGCGGGACGGTATTGGGGAGTTGTTATGAGGGGTTTGGAGAATGTGCCTGAGAGGGTCTTTGGTGTGCAGCCGGTCGCTGAGCAAGAGAACAAGGATGGTGCACAAGGGGAAGCCGTGAAAACTGCAGAGAAGGGCTCAGACGGACAGGAAGAAGGCACCACATACGGCGAGGACAGCAAGAAAGAAAGGAAACCTGCTTGGGGCGGCACAACAGAGATCCTGGGCGCAGACGAAGGCTGGTCTAAACGCGTCATCAACATTGCAGGAAACCACGACGTGGGGTATGCCGGCGATCTCGACGAGTCGCGCATCGAGCGCTTCGAACGAGCTTTTGGGAGCGTGAATTGGGATATTTGGTTCGAGCTCCCCGAGCATCTGCACGCCAATACTACACCTTCATCCGACGACCAACCACCGCCAGCGCTCCGCCTCGTCATCCTCAATACGATGAATCTCGACACACCCGCCTGGTCTAGCGCTCTCCAAACCGAG
Source organism: Plenodomus lindquistii (assembly GCA_025504975.1). NCBI lineage: Eukaryota > Fungi > Ascomycota > Dothideomycetes > Pleosporales > Leptosphaeriaceae > Plenodomus > Plenodomus lindquistii. The sequence continues at coordinate 1,114,665 of JANUWI010000015.1, forward strand.
ACCTACGCCTTTACAAACCACATCATCATGAACTCGCGCCCTGTAACCGATAGAACCCACGCAACTGTTCTTCTCACACACATCCCTCTTGAAAAAGAACAAGGCATCTGCGTCGACAGCCCCTACTTTGATTTCTTCGAAGACGGACAAGGCGTGAGAGAGCAGAACATGCTGTCTGACCACGCCAGCAGGATAGTCCTCGAGGGCATGTTCGGCATGAGCGGGAACAAAGACGCAGAAGGCAGCGGCCTGGGCAGGAGAGGCATAGTACTCAACGGCCACGACCACGCCGGGTGCGACGTCGTGCATTACATTCGCCAGCCCGGCGTTGAATCGACCTGCTCGCCAGACACGCTCGAAAAGGCTGATGCGTATTGGCCTCTCCCCACTACCACTGCAGAGGAAAACATACCAACCCCTTCCCTCGACGCAGATCTCGTGTCTTCATTCAACGATACTGATACCTCGCAATCCCTTCCTCTTCCCCCAGCAGACGAGGATCAAGACTTCTCCCGCTGGCTTACCCGCAGCTTCCCCCCTCTCACCTACGACATCTCCCCCACCAACCACTGTCTACACATCCTCTCCACCCCGCACATTCGCGAAATCACCCTCCGCAGCATGATGGGCGAATTTTCAGGGTACGCTGGGTTTCTGTCAGCGTGGTTTGATCATGGAAAGGGGGAAAGGGGGGAGTGGGTGTTTGAATTCAAGACGTGTGGGGTGGGGGTGCAGCATTGGTGGTGGGGGGTTCATGTGGTAGATTTGGTGCTGGCGTTGTGCTTGGGTGGTTGGGCGGTTGGGAGGGTTGTTGAGGGGAGGGGAAGGAGGGAGAGGGAGACGTATGTGGAGAAGGGGAGGATGGAAGAGAAGGGGAGGGCGGTAAGGCCTGTGGTGTTGGAGCCGACGATATTGGAACCGGTGATACTGGAGCCGGTAATACTCGAGCCTGAAATTCTGGAGCCGACGATACTAGAGCCGGTTATATTAGAGCGTGAGTAACGACGCCGGAAGACCAAGGTGACGCACGAGAAAGATTTCAATAGCGTACAACCTGTCCTTGCCCTTGAGAGTGTATAGAAGAGGACGTGAAAAACATATACAACACCGCGTTAAGGCGCTGGATCTCACTTTCTGACAGTCTATATACATGGAACTTTGGTATATCTAACCTCCACAGCTTGAATCATCTCAATGCTATCAACATCAGCGAACATATCTTTCTCATTGATCATACACAGCTGTATCACCACATAGAGTAAGAACAAGCATCCCACGCGCAATGTCGATGCGCACGTGTGGTAAATGTCCCCAGATCCGGAATACGAATCTCTCTACGTTGAGTACGCGAAGCCTACTTCGTACCTCATTCCCTTGCCCCGCGTTCCTGGGGAATTTTTGCGGGGCAGGGGAAGAGGTGGGAAGGGGAGCTAGTAGAATGCACCATCGTCGCCTCCTTTCCCGTCGAGGAAACTAAATCTTGCGGATTTGGTTCCGTTATTTAGTTACTCTAGTACTTTACCGAGTTGCGAGTACTTCTTTGGCGTGTTGGGTCCGCGCGACTTTGGTTTTAATCGTGCACCATGCTGCTTCTCACTGGTTGATTGGTTGGGAAGGGAGAGCTAGAGTGTAAGCGCTGGAGTGTGACAGGAGCACGACGGATGTTGGCTGCGGAAGGAAGTGCGGATGTGTTCCGTTCAACATTAACCAACGTACATGATGTGAATGGGCGTATGGGCTCGTTTAAAGCAGTCCTCCTGGCCCCCGGAACAGAGGGGGCATACGACATTCCTTATTTGTGAGTGAGAAAGCAGTGTGTTGAGACTTTGTACATTTATTGTTATCTTGAAGAAGAGAAATATTGATTGCAAATGGCTCTTCAAGAATGTTATGGTCAGACGGAGAGCGATGTGGAGTATGATTATATCGTTTGCGGGTAAGATTCTCCTTCACGAGCACAATTTGCCCCTTCACTACAGCGTCTAAAACATCAAACCGCCCTTGGTTTTTCAAACTCCATACTAACACCCACCCAGCGGCGGAACCTCAGGCTGCGTGATCGCCGGGCGCCTAGCCGAAGACCTGAACGCACGCATCCTGATCCTCGAAGCCGGCCCCGACAACAAAGATCTGGAAAACGTACACATGGCCGGTGGCTGGAGCCAAAATTTCGACAAGGAAACGGACTGGAACATCATCACCGAGCCCATGTCGACCGTCGACAACCGGCAAGTCAAAGTGAGCCGCGGACGATTTCTAGGAGGCAGTAGTGGAGTAAACGGTACACTCTGTATCCGCGGCACAAAGCAAGATTACGATGACTGGGGCATGGAGGAGTGGACTGGAGAGAAGATGTGGGGCTACATGAAGAAGGCCGAAACCTTTCACCAAAAAGACTGGCACAAGGCTGATATGAGTGTACATGGGACTGACGGGCCCTTACACATGGAACCCCACGATCTAGCAGCTATTTCCGAACGTGTAAAAGAGAGTCTGATTGATGCGGGATTGCCGTATCACCCGGATATGTTCTCCACGGGCGAGACGCCGCATGGATGTGGTGATGTGCCGAGGACGGTGCATCAGGGGATTCGAACGACGGCTGCGGATTTTGTAACCAAGAATTATAAGAGGGAGAATATCACGATCAAGACGGAGGTTACGGTGGATAAGCTATTATTCTCGGATGAAGAGGGGCAGTTGGTGGCGAGCGGTGTGGCGACAATATCCAAGGAGGGTAAGAGAATTGAGTATACGGCCAGGAAGGAGGTGTTGGTTACAGCGGGTGCGTATTGTAGTCCGACAATTTTAATGAGGTCGGGGATTGGGCCGAGAGAGCAGTTGGAGAAGCATGGGATTGAGTGCCGTGTTGATCTACCTGGTATTGGACAAAACCTGATGGACCACGTTGTGAGTATCTTCATTAATCCTATCACCATGAGAAGTCCAGTCAAATCACTAACACAACAACAACAGCTCTGTTTCATCTTCTACGAAGTCTCAGAACCAGGCCTGACAAACGACTACCTCGCCTTCCATGGCGACGCAATGGCCTCAACCTACAAACTCTACCAAGAAAAAAAATCCGGCATCCTCTCCACCTTCCCCTTTGGCATCTTCGGCTACGCCCGCCTAGACGACCGCCTCAAAGACAACGAGCTCTGGAAAAACGCGTCCCGCGAACCAGGCCGCGACCCAATGGGTCTCCTCCCCTCCCAACCCAACATCGAGTTCTGGAATAGCGAACTCTACGGCGGACCCAAACAATACGATCATTTCCCCGTAGACAACAAACACACTTTTGCGTTGTGCACATTGCTTTTTAACCAGCACTCACGCGGCACGGTGCAACTCAAGAGCGCAGATCCACAGGACAATCCGGTCGTGGATCATAACTACCTTAATCATCCGCTCGATATGCTGGTTATGACCGAGGCATGTAATTTTGCAAATGAGATTGTGACAAAGGGGAAAGGCACGAAGGATGTTATCAAGGGGAGTTGGCCGGCGGATTTGACACATCATACGTTTACGGAGCGTGAGGAGTGGGAACCGCATGTTAGGCAGCATGCTACGACTTGTAAGTATATCTCGACATCTAGCTCATCCTGGCACCTGGGAGATGTTTGCTGACGAGAATGACGTTTAGGTTATCATCCCTCGGGGACATGTAAAATGGGACACCCTGACGATCCAAATGCTGTGCTTGATAGCCGGCTGCGCGTGAGAGGTGTGCGCAATCTTCGCGTCGCGGATGTTTCGAGTATTCCTCTGGTAAATAATGGACATACGCAGATGGTGGCTTACGGGATTGGTGAGGGGGCTGCAGAGATGATCAAAGAGGATGCACAAGGGACGTCATTTTTGAAGTTGACGCCGTTGCAGGGGAGGGTTGCTGTGAACCTATTGTAGACCATGGAGTCGTGACAAGATCGTACTGAATCTTGCCAGTGTCCTTATGCTAGTGTGACAGGTGAGATGATTCACAAGGGGCGTCGTTTGTGAGGCTGGTACCTCAGGACGAGAATGTCGCTGCTAGACTGTGGTGCGGGTGTGACTTGTAAAGGTATCATGATGTAATTGAGCGCGCAACATATCTGCGGACGATGTTGTTCGTGATGAATGTTCCCAGCACTCGTTCTTTGGTCTATCAAGGGTGTAGTGTGATTATTGCTGGTGACTCTGATGTCCGCTTTTGAGACATTACTCGCTACGGAATATGGCAATCGATAATGTAAGGCTCCCATCAATACTTTTGATATGGTATCTTAAGCTGCCTTAAGGCATTCCAGTGACCGGTCAAGGATTGGAAGGTCTGGTGCCTTTTGCTGTCAGCCTGAGCATAAGGCTGACAGCAAGTTGTGACGTAGGTGGCTCAGGATTACATTACTTCTTGTCCGCAATCATGCATCTTTCTCGCGTCAGAATACTGAACCCACGACTTTCTTTCCTTCAGCTAGTGTTTCAATGTTTCCTTTATTCCGGGCCAAGAAGTTATCTATCGCCAGGTCTGAAACGTCACCAAGCCATACGCAAAGCCCTTTGAATACCCTGTCACCAGCACTATGCTCAACATGCGCAGATCTGAATTTCCCTAGCCTCGTCGCCCGCCTGCGCGCTGGAAAAAATAATCATGGGTATATTCCGCTGCCTCCGTGGACAGATCATGATGGACAACCGATGGCAAATGGACATTGCACAATGTGCGCCATGTTCGCTGCGATGTGGGATCCTGAGGGCAGCATCGAGATCAGGTGCATGGATGAAATACTATCCCGGGTCACAAAGCATTCCCCTCTCACGTCCCCTGCAGCTGTAGTATTTTCCAATCAAGACCGGACGACGATTGCGATGTTCGAGATAATTCTTCCGCAAGATGCTGAGCTCAGTCCTTGGTCGCGTTTCCTGAATCCAAAGTTGATAGACTTCGACAGTGTGCGGCATTGGTTACAGCTTTGTCCACAAAATGGTCTCGACCTACAGCTCCGAGAGAAAGTCGATCAGCTGCCTGGTTTCCGTCTTGTCCATTGCGCCTCAGGACGACTTGAGGATCCCCCGCATATGTGTCATTACGTTGCGTTATCCTATGTTTGGGGCAAAACCCCATTCCAACAGGTGCAAGACCAATGCTTCCCACAGACCATCAAAGATGCCATGAAAGTGTGCCTAGAACTTGGATTTGAATATATTTGTATGCATTTCCAATCAAAGACTTGATTCTCGCTGGCTCAGGCTAACGGCCTGTTCCTCCTCTTTTCTAGGGATCGATCGCTATGTGAGTATGACTTCGTCTGCAAGAAACCAACAATGAGTCTAATAGTGTGTAGTGCATTGCTCAGGAAAGTCATGATGAAAAACATATCCAAATTGCTCATATGGACGTCATCTACTCTGGTGCATCACTGGTAATCATCGCCGCCGCTGGCAACAATCCGACATATGGGCTGCCGGGGGTGGGTCCACGAGCTCGTGCACCCCAACATGTCATTGAATTAGAAGGCTGCACGCTCCTGCAAACTTTCCCGTGGCCAGAATATGAAATAAAAGCATCGACATGGGCCAGCCGTGGATGGTAAGTCCCAATTGGCACAATCTCACCAACGGATCTAAAACAGTCTGACTAGGACACTACAAGAAGGTCACTTTGCACGTCGAAAACTCATTTTTACCGATCATCAGGTCATGTATGTTTGTAAGCACGGAATCTGTACAGAGAGCGTTGCACCGCGGCTAAGTTGAAAAGAATCCCAAGGTGCCTTTCCCCCCGTAGACGAGCATGAGTGCGGTCGTTATCGTTACAAGCACGGCCTAGAAGCCTCCTTTTCGTTTGAAAGTAGAGCGTCACCCCTAAGTGATATCATCACCGAGTACACGAAGAGGAAACTTTCGTACGAGAGCGATGCATACAACGCATTCTTAGGCATTCTTAATTCCTGGTCAAGAGGAGAATTCCTCAATACGATTGGTCACATCGGTGGCTTACCTCTCGAAACGCACGGTCTTAATGTAGCGTGGTACGGAACCGAGCAAGGTTCGCGGAGAGAAGGCTTCCCAACTTGGTCATGGCTCAGTCGGTCAGGTCCAATTCATCTGTTGAATCATACTCCACTGGCTTCCATCTCTGTGGCAGCAAGAGAAAACGGAACGCCGCCACCAATGCAGAGCGAGTCTGCGGTACCAGACAAGTCATGGATGTCCGTTCCGAAATACCTAAATCAAAGTGCTCCAGCAGCTCGATCCTTCGACGACGATACTCCGCGATTCCTGCGGATCACAGGCTGGTGTGCACGCGTATACATGGCTAGCAAGTCAAAACATTCATTACAGTTTGTCAAGAACGCGGATTGCTCGATCGAGAAACGTCATGGCCGCATCCAGTTCAAGGTCGAATACGTGAATCTGGACCGCTCCGACCTCACGCAGACCGATTGGGAGAGTTGCTTGACTATGTTGGTCGGATCGGAACACAGCTCCTTCGAATGTCCTCTGCGACCCAACTTCCGTGGCCTTAGCAGACGCTGCAGCTTCTGGTTGCTCTGTCCTACCATCCAGCATGGCATTTACGAAAGAGTTGGAGCCTTCTCCGTATGGCCTGAATCCACCTATATACCAGCAAATTACACCAGATTCGAGGAGGACTGCGATCCCCTGGAACGGTACAAGCAATGGTCGGACAATCAAGACACGGGCCAAGATTCTACGGAGAGAGGACACCCCTCAGACGATGGGACAGAGGATCCCAATGCAAATGCTCAACTACCCGACGTTCTTCTCAAGGGAGGAAATGACGTCTATGATTTTGCGAACGATCCCGACGGGCTTTTCACAGATCCTGATCAGGCGTTTGAGAGAAGGTATGACTTCTCTCGGGTATTACCAGATTGGGAATTGCGTAGAATTGTCGTCAGGTAGGCTTTGCGAGATTCGGATCAGTTACATTCTGGAGAGCGATCTTCCAGACAGCCCTGGCTGTTCCAAGTTCTGTACGTCTGTCCGGGCGATTCAACATGTATGGGCGATTTGTGCTTGGAATTCTTACACCTTCAAGCACAAGTTCACAGCAGCGATTGCACTTGCGTACAGACCTGAGACATACTTGTTGTTTTGATCTGTAAATTCTCGTCTGCAGCTCTTCTCTATTACTAATGATGCAGCCCTTCTTTTGTATGTATCGAGACACACGGCGCGGTGATGGACTCAGTTGCGGTGCGCAGTATGGTAGCTCGAGGGACCACGATTACATCTTTGACAGATTAATGACTTCCTTAGTGCGCGCCTTTGAAACCTGCTCAAGCGGCTCGAGTCATGATCATGTCTACAGTGATCGAATGGTCATGATGCACCCTGGCACCCAACTCCCTTCTCATCCCCGCTCACTCGTGAACCACAGTAGCCTCAAAGCATATCCAAACGTACACGGCCAACCACCAAACAACTAACTGCGATAACAATTATATGTATTTCAAACCAACAGTCCATCTCCCCAGACTCTTCCACCTAGAAAGGTACCTGGCTGCAGCCGCGCCAAGCCCCTTCCCAACCCGAAACACGCACCCCCTTCCCACCACTCCAAACACCCCTCCAAACACCACACGCAGCACCCTCCGCGCATCAAACAGCCCACGTTCAAGCAACTCACACTCTTCCACCGCAGTTTACGTCGAACGAGGCAAAGGGACGCGTGAAACGGGGTCTTGAGCCGAGCACGCGAAGCTATGATGTGCAGCGAGGATGTTGTGTTGCTTGGTTTGTGTCGAGACGTGAGGAGGATTTGGCGTTTCTAGATGATGGAGATGTGTGTGAAAGACTGGAAAGGGAGCAAGGGGGTGCTTGTGGGTGAGGAATATACACCCTGCGACATCCCAGGAAGGTTTCGATGTTGGTGATACTGCGGTGCGGGTTTTCTGTTCATTCACTACTATTTTCGATTCTTGAGGCTGGTCCGACATACATTTGTTAACTTTAATCTTCTCTTGCTTTGTGTTTATTACAACCGGGATAACTGTTTTTGAGAAAAAAGAAGAAGAAGAAGGGAAGAGGAAGTGACAATTACAATGTACAATCTCGTCGTATTCACATCGCTTCTCGCGCTGACCAGCGCACTTCCGCAACGGAATCGCAATGGTCGACAGGGCGGTAATGGAGCTCAAAGACAGCAACAACAACAACAAGCGACGGCTTTCCAACAGGCTGCGCAAGTCCCACAGGGAGTGTCGCAAGCAACGGATGGGTCTACGATCCTTGACGACACGGTCATGGTGAAGTACGTGCTGCATTCTCACACCCACGCCCAACATCTACACAATGCATCAGCTAACCTTTCTATCCCAGCAACCTACCAATTCGCTTCAAAATCTCCGCCCCAGCAGACCAGTTCCTCACCACGTCCGGCGTCCCCGGTGCAGCCGCGACATCCGCAAATGGCACAATGGGCGTAAACGTGCTTCTCCACGGCGACGGCGGACAGTCGTTCTTCGACTTCCCCAACCAGGCCGTGCAGGCAAACACAATGGGTGTTGCGCTACTCGCGCCCGATGATAATCTATTCTGGGGCGGCGGCAGTGGTCTCGATCGTACCGATGGCGTTGCACACGCTCAGGCAGTCAGCGACTTCATCACGACTGAGATGCCCAAGATCGTGGCCATGGATGCCAATGCCGTTGTCTTCACGGGTGTGAGCGGCGGCAGTCTGCTGATGTCTGGGTTCTTCATCCCCGCGCAAATGACAAACTTCCCAAATAGCGCCGTCGAGTTGAACTGTGGTGCCATGCCACCACAAGTCGCGTTCCCGGCTGCTGCGACGGTCATGACGCAAACCAGGATTCACTACCAGTCTACTACCAATGAGCTTACGTTGTTACAAGATGCGATTCCCCAGGCTGTCGTCGCGTATGAGCAGCTCGCTGCTGATGCGGGGCTGTCTGCTGCACAAATCAATCAGCTACAAACGGTGGATAACACGCCTGCGGGAGGTCACTGCGAATTTGATGGACAAGACTTTGTGACCGGAGTGCAGACTATGCTGACGAGCTATTCGAATGTCATGCAGGGCGGTGACGGGACGGTCGCAGGCATCGGTGCGCCGAGTAATGGGGTTGTGACGACGGGTGTGGTGGGCAACGAGAATCTGCAGTTCGGTGCAGGGCAGAAGAGGAGCGTCGCGGCGGAGAGCATGTTGCAGATGAGGTGGGCGCAGGCCGAGGTTGTGGAGGAGACCGAGTTTGAGTTGGTACAGTGCGATCGCGCGGCGTGCGGTGATGAGCCGAGGATGTGAGCTGTCAGCATATCTGGTCGCGCCCTGTTCTGCTACCCTTGCGCCTCTCAAGCGCTCGAGGCTTTTGTTCCTATTATCAGCATATCCTAATCTCGATTTCAACGTCTCCAAGTCACAAGTGTACCGTCACCAGATTGGCAAGGGAGCGTGATATGGATTGTCGTAATGTTCATTTGACTGGTAGTGTGAAGGTGGTCCCATTGCTAGCTGGTGCAATGTCTACGCCCAATTCCTTCACCCCGTAAATGCATTTTCGCCGTGCCCGTGGACCCATGAATGTTGCAGAAAGCCGGAAAAGAGACACCTCACATGACGACACCGGAGTTGGACGCGATACGCTGTTGGCTTGTTAGCACAGATTTGGCATGGAAACGCGTGTGGTGTTGACATACCGGCCACAGCTCAGCAGCCTCCTTTGCGACGGGTCCAGTAATGGCAGAGCCCTTCATTTCGCCCTTGGGGTTGACAATGACACCGGCGTTGTCCTCGAAGTAGAGGAAGACACCGTCCGCTCGCCTCCATGGCTTGCTCTGGCGGACAATGACGGCGGGCATGACCTTCTTCCTGAGCTCAGGCTTGCCCTTCTTGACCGTGGCCATGACCATGTCGCCGGCACCTCCAGCAGGCAGGCGGTTGAGGCGCGCACCAATGCCCTTGACGGAGATGATGTACAGGTTGCGGGCACCCGAGTTGTCGCAGCAGTTCATGACGGCGCCGCTGTGGTTGCGTTAGCCTGCATTCCTTGCAATTCTTGTCATGTCTGGGTGATATATCGCAACGGCAGGCGCGAAGTGAGGGAGAAGTGCTTGTCCGGGAAGGCGCATTCGCATTGCATCCGAGGAGTCAAACGTACACTGGCAGGCCAAGCGTCATCTTCAGCTTGTTACCGGAGGTAGAACCACGACTGCAGGCACCATGTTAGCCAACCTATACGTCCCGTGACAGAGTCCAGCTGGTGGCTCCTTCTCCATCGGGGAGCGCAACGTACCCGCGCTTTCCAGACATGTCGAATGATTATCGGGGAATGTGTTTGTGGGTGGGTTTGGGGGCGTCGTCGCTGCGAGATTGTCGTTGGGCGTGAAGTTCGTCAAACTTTGGTGGGCGCTGCCGAATTTCGAGACGGCTAAGCGAGTGTGCACTAGTGGCCAGAACAGGACTAGCGTGAGAGCTGCTCCGAGTGGGGTTGCAACACCAACCTTAGTTCCTCCATCGCCAACTTCAACTTGTCGACGAACACTCATACGACACCTCACAAGCACAGGGGTGGTGTCTGCACAGTGCATTCGAAAGTGCTAGACCAGGACATATACCGTTTCCAATGCGACTCATCAGGCGGGCATGTCAAACATTCAAGAGTACCGAGACGCTGCAAAGGTGACCGTTCGAATCTGAAGGGACAGAACACTAGCATTGAGCAGGCGTCCATCATGATTCTTCCCAACCCACGTACCTGGCCATCTTCCACGAGACCTTCGTTCCTGATGATAGTCTGTAGACCAACTCTCACGACCCCTGCTACGCAAAATGCAGCTCTCCCAGATTGTCAGCATCTAAAGGTTTGTTTGAGAAGATCTTTTACATCGTAAAGCGGTGCCGGCTACTCGTCAAGATGGTGGAATTGTCTACCAATAGCTCAGAGAAGTTGCCCTTGAAGTTGGCGTGAAGTACTGGCCTGATCACGTACTGACATGGCAAATGGACCAAACCCTTGCAACACTAGCGGTACAAGCGTTCCCAAGGCCGAGCTTTCAATGTCGCCGTCACCCCAAGCTGTAAAATGATTATTCAAGTCCAGTAGCTGTAAGTGCCTCCTAAGTAAACTCCACACTGACTTCGAGAAGGTGTCGAGTCAATGGATTTACAACATGTATCCACTGGCGGGGTAGAGTAAGTCGTGAAAGTCGTCTGAGGGGCAGCAGTCGCGCAATGTCCACCCCCTTCCACAATCACCTTTAGCGTGAGTCTTCTCAGTTGCAGCCAGTATCGCAACATTCACTCCGACTCTAGGGTTAGCTCGAAGGTGGGTCGCCAAAAGTCGCCCATACTTCCACTAGTCTCTCTTTCACTCCTAGGATACCCTGCTTATGGAATTTAACACCAGCCTACAGTAGCATTCACTTCAATTCCAAAACTACTGTCGGCGGTAGATCTACGTGCAGCGCAGGCCAGGTGACACGGACTACAGTCAGAGGCGGACGTGAATGTGAAATATCACGCGCGTTTGATGTTGCAGAGGTAGCTGCAACTCGACGTCGCGAATAAGATTGTTACTACTAGGGAGGACATGAATCGCCATAATGATGCTGTACTGGTAAGAGCACGTTGAGCTTGCCCATTGTTTGTTCACAGGCTCCCTGAGATGCGTGGGCTTTGTTATCGCTGCGAATCCTAGGCACCTGATGTAGTCAGGAGCCACATTTCACCTCCCTGCTACTGCGCTGCGTGCTTGCTCATTGTCACGATACATGTCGTCCCCTTCTTATGATCTTCATAGCAATCTCAGTCTCGCCTATATCTAACCGTCTCCTTATGTTCTCCTTTCGTATTGTCTTTCATCAACAAGCCTTCACCTCGAGCACGCGACCTCGAAGAGCAAACGCAATGTGGAATCAGGCTCACCCTCACTTTCACGCTCGTGGTCGTTTGCTGCTGTAGATGTGGGGCGAAGGCGGATTGCGAGTTGCGCTCACGACTTCTAGGGCGTTGGGAGGGGTATATAAGGACGGCGTCGGCCACTCGAATTCTTTCTTTCTCTATATCCTCCACTCATCGCCTTGTAAGCACCATTTCCTCGCTCTTGTAACATTGGCTTCACGTGCTTACACTTTCTCTTTAGATTTTCATGGTAGCAGCCATGTCGAACCCCCAGAACAATTTCAACCACTACAATACCCCACGCCACGGCAGGATCTCTTCAAGAAGCGGAATTGAGGCCATTTCACCTCCTCAGGGTCGCAGCGCGTCAGGACCGCAATTTCGAGGCCACCGTCCCGTTCCAACCGTCAGCTACGGCCGAGATCACGTCCCCACTGACCTCCAGAACTGGCACGGCCAGTCCCATGTGCCGTTCTTGCGATGGGCATATGCGGTCAGGAACTCCCGTGGCGATGCGCACTCGAACTATAACTTCGATCCAGACGTCAATGTCGCGATCCGCGTATCTGAAACCATTGTAAGTGATCAGCCTCAACCAAACACTTGACATCCAACTGACATCGTCCCTCAGGATGCGTTCGACCAGGAACCACGCCTAGTCCATGAGCTTATCCTCAGCATTGCCAACCCCGAGCTCGGGCATGACTCCATGGCCTGGATCAAGGAGAACCGCCCGCTTGTCGAGATGCTGCTTTATCGCCACCATCAACACCACGGCGGACTGATTCTCCCCCCCATGGCTCCAGCTGTTCAAGTTATGAGGGAATTCGAGATCGCCGTTACCAATGCCCGCCAGCGAGGTATGCCTTACGAACATGACGACTTCCCGCGCATCAAATTCCCTTCATGGTCAGTACTCTCCAGCTCGAACATGTCTCTTTTCGTGCGAATTCCTCCATACTGACTTCCGCAGGAACACCGCAGCACCTGCCTTCAGTTGTCCACGTGATCGCCGTGGTCCTGACGGTGGCTTTGGGGGCTTCGGTAGCAACGTGGGTGGCACGAACACCGGTAGTTTCTGGAACTAGCCTGCTTGGATGGAGTGAGATGGTACCTCGGTGCTGAGATCTGTACTTTCTCCGGAAGTCCTCGAGCCTTGCTTCAATAAAGATTGAAGACCCTACCTGTTTCTAGGCGCGGATGGGATTGATGAGTAGTTCTAGGTTCTAGTGAAGCGACTAACACTAGTCATAATTGAATCATCTCCGTCCCACTAGAGGCGGATATTTTCCCCTTGTTGACACTTTCCATGCACTTGATACATTCTGAAGCTAATTGCGATGCTTGACAATGGTCTTGCGCATCTTTAGCATCTGCGTTCCTCGCTCCTCATATCAGCTAATTGCTTTGCGATACAAGACGTGCGGTACCATCTCAATAAGTTCCGAACGATTCAGCAATTTTGCGAAGTTCAGAGCTTGTCAATGTAACGTCCCACTCTCCGCACTGCTCAATGCACCAAGACGTGCTAGCACCATCTACCGCGCCAGCGAATCGTCCAACAATCCAGGCCGTGTACTTCTGGCTCTCATACATCACTATGAGCAGTCAGACTCTTTGTCGTGTATTCATGATAGTGTATAACCGCGTGAGCTATCCTGCCCAAAAGCCACATCGTCATAGCCCGTCGTTATAAAAGGTTGTGGTATCACATACCATGAACACTATCAAAACGGGAAATATGCAAGTGGAAGATGAGATGATCCATTCTTGTTTCACGGACTTAGCGGTATGAGGTTTACGAATAGTATTGACAGAGTTGAGATGGAGGTGAGAGTATCGTTCCCAGCACTACGAGACGGCGTCAGATACCGTTTCAGAGGCGAGACAACCTCAAATTTCACACTGAATTTCGAAACTGAGGTTTCGCTCGCAAAATACCACCTAATGTCGCCGCCCACCGGGCTTGTTCAGTCTTGATACTGGACGGATCATTCGTACATACGCCGGTTGGATCGCCATGGGTCCCAGTACTGTTGGCATATTCCCAGCCCATTACACCACCAAAACCTCCGCCGGCGCCTTGATATTTGTCAAGAAGCTTAGCTGTGACTTCAGCGAGAGTCGATAAAGACACATAGTCAGATCCATCTCGCGGGTTTGTCAGCGTACCAAGCACAACACGCTCTGGACTCCATCCTGCTTCGATAATTCTGTCATACCAAGCCGTTGACCGGGCGTTACCCCAGCCCCCGTAGAACTGTGTGTTGTACCATGCGATCTCGCGTCCGTAAATACTTCGTTCCAAGTCGGGGTACGAAAACCCACTCAGATGCGGAAGCGTTGGATGGATAAGAGAGGGCGCGGTGTGGCACTGAGGGTGCGAATTGAGTGGAAGAATCGCATCCAATACAAACGGGTTGGGGATCAGGGCCGATGCGACGGGAGCGAGCGTGATAAGAAAGTTTGGACCAAAGTCTCCTCGCAGTCGCATAATTAGTCGAGTTACAGTGTGGATAGCAACATCTTCTTCGACATCAATGTCAAGGCCATCGAGCTTTGCTGTCCGGAGCATCTCCCGCAGAGGCAGGTAGTGAGCCTCAAACTGGGTGATGTTAGTTCAACATGTCGACAAGGCAGATTCCGGAGTCGAGTAAACACAGAACTCACATCAGCGTCACCGCCTCCCATGCGCATATACGACCCTTTGGCTGCCCCGCCAAGCATGCCCATGACCTTTACACCACATGCCTGCAGTAGTTGCACCTCAGACCACAGCTCACTAAACATCTCGTCAAATGGGGGTCTGTCATTCAGCGTGATATTGCCTGGACCTTCGTTCAGATGGATCGCCGCAACTATGACATGGGTGATGCCCGTGCGTTCTGTCAACAATGGTTGAAGCGATTGGTAGCGCCCCTCGGAATCATGAAATGTCTGGTGATAAACAACCAGGCGAGGTCCTATTTTCATCGGGAGCAGCAAGCATTGTTTTTCATCTCGAGACTGCGGAAAGTGCAGCACCGGTGAATGGTCGCGAACGGATGAGCTTGCAAAAGGTCAGATACAGCAATCATGTTGTCCACGGATGAACAAATAACTCACATTTTCGAAGCGGGCTTTCGACGAAAAGCGCTCGTGATTGTAAAACCTCCAACGTGATCATTTACTATGTTTATCCCACGTACAAAGACGGTGGCAAAAAAGGTGACAAGGTGGAGGGCGATGAAGATCCGCATGTTGCCGTCCTCAAAGTAGTAGCAACATTCAGACATCGGCAGCCCAGATCGGCTGAGCTTTAGCATGAACAGATACAACCATGAGCCGCCGGAGTTTGCTACCATAATCAGTGCGTCTTGGTTGTGCATTGACATGTAAGCTTTTAGTGCTTACGCTAATCAACATAGCAGGGGCCCCGCTTGGGTAGTGTTACGCTCCTGCTCGAGGTGAAGATACACAGTGTTACTGAGGACAAAAATACGAACATGATTACAAAACTACAGCCGAAGGTCCGGAATGTCAGAGGTTTACAGAATCTGGACCGTCCGCTTCATACCTATGGTAATCATTGCACGCAATTGTAGCTTACGTGGTGGTTGTGTTCATACAGACATCTCAGTTGAAAAATGGCCCAAACCAGATCTTAGTCCAGTTTCCAATATGCTTTATTGCCTGTAAGAGAAATCGGTGTCTGAGACGACCATTGCATGATGGTAAATTTGCGCATCAGTACGCAAATGGAAGCGTGTAGTCAATTGTCATACATAACCTCCCGAGGATGCAGTGGGTACATGAAAGGCTCAGCTCACGATATATTGCCAACACGTCAGAGTGCGTGGAAGACGGCACCGGCGTCGGCGCGGAAAAGATACACAGCACTGCGTAGATGCTACATGCGGACACGAGTTTGCAGTCCAACACAACGCTTACAATTCGCAATCGGCCCTACATTACTCCAGGGTACAGACGCGTTGGATTAGAATTTACCTGCTGTTTAAAGTTTGACGAATCATCTGCTCCACTTCACCAACGGAAACCTGTTATTCGTCGGAAAAAAAATACTAACTCACTACATATCTCACCTTCATGTGACTCGATCTGTTGAAATAGTCATCTTGCTCACCCAAAGGGGGCGGGAAGATCAAGCTGGCGATTGGCAAGCGTTCCGCGGGATTCCAGACTATACAGTGTGGGACCTTTGTTCACTCAGCAAGTCTACATAGATACCTCGGTATTTTTGGGGGACATACAGGCGATGCTCGAATGTGGATATAAAAGTGCATCGACCCGCACACATTTTGGAAACAACATCTCAACACACGTCCGTCATCCTCAATACATTCATCAAACAACCATCGCACACTGAAGTTTACGCTCACGGCTCTTTACCGACCATGAAGCTCACCACTATCTGCTGCCTATTGTTTGGGGCCTTCGCAGCAGCTCAAGAGGACGCCGGCATGCGCGAATATATGGCCAGGATCGTTGATCGACAAGGAAACGTCTCTGTTGGAGATAACTGTCCTAACGGCGTAAGTGAACTCACCTCCGGCTTAATGTATCGTTCTCGTCTTCGCACCTGATCTAATTCATGATAGACCGGGCCCTGCTAAGCTTGTGTGCGAGTTCACATCGCGCCGGGGAATTCCACACGGATGCATGTTGCCAGACCTAGCTCGGGGCGCCACGAAAATACACATGTCTTTGCCTAGGGAAATGGAACAGTATATCATGCTTTGCGTAGAATGCATCTTTCAAGCCTTTGCACCATCTCTATTGTGATTCTTCCCGTATGCCTATCTAGTTCTTCTCGGTTGATGTATTACGCGACAGAAGTTGTTCATGGGGAAGCCGATTTGGTGAGAGCCAATGTATTTGGCAGTATTTTCTGCTGTCACTTTGGATATGGGATGTCACGAGATATCATTCCCGATCGTCCCGCCGCAGCCCGGTGAAACTGCCTTGGAGGAATGAGAAGATAATCGCAGTATCGGCCTATGGCACAGTCGACCGTTGTGAGGAGGCGGAATGTCTGGATCGAATAATCGAGTTCACTTAGCATATGTGCGATACCTAATTGGCGACAAGTTATCTACTGCGTACATGGTTGAAAATGTCAGCCAGGCCCCGGATCACACCCCACATGTGGATCTAAAGATATCACCATGGCGAATTTCTCACTGCCTGCTGATGCATGTGTACGGCTGCATAGGCACTTGCAAGTTGCTTGTTATGATGGACATCGCTTCTTCAACGTTTCATGGTTGGTTTCACTTTGGTGACCCAGAAAGCTTCTGCAGCGACATGTTCGTCAGAGAGCATGAAGTATTCTACAACTTGACCTCATGAGTCAATAACTCTGAAAGGCTGGCGTTTGATGTGATTGGCCTTCACGTTGTCGAATTGAGATGGAATGAGTTTTACTAGCTACGAGCAGTGGCGGCTATTTGTCGAACGAATAGTTCAAACACTGAAAGAGACAAGCAAGCGAGACAACCACCTAGCAATCGAAAAAAAATCAGGGCTCTTTCTTATATATCGGCTCCAAAATAGCGTATGGGACTTAGATAGCCTCTGCAACGAGAGCTTGTGAAAGGAACTTCGCACCTACAACAGGAATCACCAACTCGATTGATCCTTGTTCCCACGGGGAGTAGAGTGGGCGGTGTACCACAGGGCCCGTCGTTGCGTGGGAACAAGGAGGTTAAACGTCAGCGGAAGGCCAACATAGATTGATCAGAACGATCGTATCTCACGCAGCAACCGATCCCAGCCAGCAATAGCCAAATATCCAATGTTCCAATGTACCAGTTCCGAGTGCCACTGTGACTTCTTCCCTAATTCTACCATAACTAGGGTTGTGCGTTGTATATACAACTAGTGTATATACACTGTACCAGTAGGCCCCGATAGATGGGGGAAGGGGGGGGATAGAAACAGTGTCGCAAGTGTGTTGAGATAAAACATATGCTAGGTATATAACACAACGCTTAGCATGTAACAGATATATCCTTACCCTTTTGCATATCTACTTTCTGCATTATAGTTTTATGTAATACTAACAAATTGTGTGATATGCTAGATATGTATCTAAAAGAACTGCATGCGCCTAGCATCTGCCTATTTTACTAGCATGTGTCCAATTTTTTTTGTATAAAGGTCATGTTTCTACACCTTGTTACATAGGGGTGGCTAGCAGTGGCTAAGTTGGCTAGCCTTGGCAGAGGTGAATGTTCTATTAATAACGCTGCAAGTAATGTAACTAGGTGCAGCGCGCTTACAATACTACGTAGCTTTTGCACCGCACAAAACGCAGGCAGAGAGGTGGATAGAGTGGGTGGGTAAGGTGGGTAGGTGGGTAGGTGGGTAGTGCATGTGCTCGCACTTTCTATCTAATTTTTAGCGCGCTAAGCTGAAACCATAACGCTATTGGAAGCTAAATTACGGTCTTAAGACTACTGCCCCACTGGCGTGAGGTGAGATTGGCGGGGTTAAGCCCTCGTTCCCCACGGGGAACATCCTATTGCCTACTTCGCCCTTGCTATAAAAGGCTCACGAAATCATCAACGGCGTATCATATACATTCAACTTCTTCAAGAACACTAGTGTTTTTCAGTTATCACTCCTCTAGGATACAGATCTAGATCTACATTTGAATCTCGAACCAACGCCCGAAACCGAACATCAAGACGATATGGGCAAATACTCCGCGGAAGTAGAGCAGGTCTATGCCTCTCTTTCTGGCCAGCCACCACACACTGAAGAACAGATCATCCAGATCAAGAAAACCATCGAGTTTTACGTGGCCACCTTCAAATACTACGACTACGCACGGACCGAAGAGCTCATCGACAAAAGCTACAATCAGCACAGTCAGTCAGCCGTGGGGACGGGCTTGGAGTCTATCATATATGTTTCAAAACTTTTGAAGGCTGCCGCTGCTAAAGAATGGAAAGGTACAGGAGAGCCTTACGTGAATTTGAAATTTGAAAGGGTTCTTATAGACGGTGATTACGTGATTTGCCATATCTACACAGAAGGCTGGCCTGGTGTCGGTGGCGGGATCGTGTTTGACGTGTTTCGAGTTGAGAATGGCAAGTTGGTAGAGCATTGGGACGCTATTCAGGAGCTTTCGCCTGATAACGTAAGAAGGAGACTGTGAGGGATTAAACGTGGTCGTCGAGGCACCGACTATCTGCTGTGCGGAGCGATTGCAGCAACGTCTTAGAGGCAGTAATGGAGCCAACTTCCAATACGTACTGGAGCGAATTGACGAATGGTTCAAGCTGATTGATACTCAATGTCCAATTGCGAAAAGTTATATCAAAATCAAAGCACAAGTCGTAATTTCTGGAACCTGTAAGCTAAGAACATGTAGCTGAACCTCAGCAGATTGACTAGCGCCAGTTACGGAGCAGTTTCAAACTACTACCTTTACGCCCAATGTCGCAAGGAACCTTGGTAGGCTCGAAATGACCATGGGTATCGTTCGACAAAACAATGGTAGTCAGTCTCGCGAAGAAGCATATGTAGCTCAATGTTTCGCTAGGAATGTTTTTCGGTAGCGGAGACCAAGTCATAGTCACTCTGCATCATATACAGGCTGTCACGGGGGGATCTGTCGATTCGAAGATCTGGCAAATCATCACTTACAAGGCGACCGTCAGGCGTGAAGGTGAGATCATACTTGATGTGCCGGACAATTAGTCGATGTTTCATATCGTTCGAAGCGTAGCATGGGAATGCTGGTACCTCTAGCTCTGCGCCGTACAGCATGCCATCATCCCCTGTTATCGAGTCTCGGTTGATCCAGACTAAACAAGTTTCTATTCAGCAAATTGAGAATATAATTATTGATGACGTAAAATATACAAAAGGTGGCTGCTTGGAACGACTGAAGCCGGGAGTTCAAGGGAGGAGCGTCGATGTAATTTGCACATGACGACAACTAGGAGAGAAGCTTTACTGCTTCATCCACGCATCGAACGCCACTACCATTCTGTCTGATGATACTCCTCACCATACTTTGTGCCGGCAAAGATACAGCGCCAATGACGGGTGTTCATCAAAGGACGCCCAGCAATCAAGAAAGCTCGAAATAGAAGTCTTGGTTCCGGGACCCTTAAATTCGGATGCCAATATTATGCAATGGATTCCATCTATCGAGAAGAAGCTCGACCCTGGAGTGTAGACGGCGCGGTCTCCATGTAGCCCTGGCCCTCGCATGCCGGGCCCGATCGAACAAGAAAGCGATGTGTACCGAACGGCAGGCGGGAAGATTTTAGATTTTCCGTGTTATTTGCCGAGGAGAGTAAATCGGTACTTGTCAGTGGTAGCGCGGGTGAGCTGGTGAAGAGCGCTTCCGACGTCCGCAATAGGACTACCAGCGGGCCAAGAAGGCGTGCTTTAACACGTTCACGGGATATTGATTCATCAGGGAAGTGTCCAGCTAGAATATCTCATTGACTTTCCATCTGTGTACCTTTGGCGTTGACTTTGGCAACCCAAAATCATGAGTCGTGTCCTAACATTCGGCTACTAAGAAGGCTGAGCAGGGTGTGAAGGTCTGGAAGGAACCTTCTGATTATCGCAATCTGTAGTAACGGCCAATGACGCATGAAGCTAGATAGACGCTCGCTTCTTCCACAGTATGTACACATGGCATAAAAGCTGCGCGAAGTCAGGACGTGTTTCCAACTGCAGAGGGTTGGCCCGGGGGAGGTTATCATGATGGACCTCTCAGGAGCGTGCGACTGTCTCGTCAATATGGCGATATTTGACGAGATACACGACGAGGCTGAAGCTGAAACTACAAGAGTTTGGGTGTTTCTTGGGTGGACCTTGGCGGCGGAAGCTGTGAAACGCGTTGGAACGCGTCGGCGGAGAAACTGTCGCCAAGACCGAAGGCGGAGTGAATCAACCCGAGTAGGCTGCGCGCCATCACATTGACGCGACTCAAATTGATCAGAAGACGTCTTTTTGAACAACACGTCCTGCGGGGAAGTAGATCATTACCGAACTTAACAAGCTTGTTTGACAGCGTCGGGCAAAGATGTGCCAAATGTTACATGCAGCCTGCAACCAGATCGTTCTCTCGGCGATATTATGGGTGGAGAAAAGCCTAGGGTATGTCAGGAACGCTGTCACTCTGCGGAGCGGAAATCCTTCGTCCAAGCGATCCGGGGTACAGCCCATGAAACAAGGGGACCACACCGCAATATCACTCAGGGTCGCACATCAGCAAGTCAGGCTATCGAGTTGTTTCGTGGAAAGACGCGCCCATAGGTGGATCTGATATCCACGAAAACACCAAGATGAGCAGTACTATACTATGGCCCTTGCTAGTGCCAGATCCGGCAATAAACATGCGGCCAGTTGTGACCGACCGAGTCACGCAGACACGGTCTGTCCAATAAGCCTGGCGAACCGGTGTGCTGCGTACTGTTGTGTGCGTAATTTTGACTGACTGAATCCAGGACTTCAGCTTTGAAATGAAGAGTATAAGGAGTGCTCTGCGTCAGCCTCTCTCAGCGTCCACATCCCACCAGCCTCAGAAGCCTCCACTCTCTACGTTCTTCTTAATCCACCATGGTCTATCTCTCTGGCCTATCAGCAGTGCTGGCACTTGCTTCCATGGTTTCAGCACAATGTGGCTCAGGAACACCGGATGCACGTGTCACTGGCTCAGGGAGCTCCTTCACAGCCACGAAGGGATCAACGACCCTGTACACCGGTTCTGACTACCGTCTTGCTATCCAACGCGCAGTCGATGGGATCAGCAGTGGCCAGCGTGTATCCGTCATCGCTTCTGGTAACATTGGGGCTAGCACTATCACCATCCAGAGTGGAAAGACGTTCGAAGGCTGCGGTACCATTACCACAGCTGTCAAGAGCGGCAGCGGCAGCATTGAGGTGACTGGACAAACTGGCGTCAAGATTCCTTACTTGACGCTGGCTGGGTCAGCCTACTTTGGCCTGCGATTCTCCGGCACCAAAGACCTCACTCTCGGTACTCTGAATCTGAACCTCAATGAAGGTATCGGCATCCGCTTTGATCGCGACCGCGCAGCGAATACCAACGTAAAGATGGGCACCATCAACTGCAGCGGCCTGAGTTCCCACTGTGTCGAGACCTGGAACATCGACAAACTTGAGATTGGCTCGGTCATCGGCAAGAACGTGGGCGAGTGTGGACTGCTGCTGCAGAAGGTCACCAACGCCAACGTGGGCACTGTCGATTGCGACAAATGCGGAGGAAGCAGCGGGTATGCAGCCCTTCGATTCGCCAACGAAGCTGGTAAACTCAATGGTGCCTACCCAACCAACATCAAGGTCAACAAGGTCAAGGCTCGTGGTGGTGGTCGCGGCGTGTTCTGTGTCTCCGCGTCTGGCGGTGCAGAGATTGGAAGTGTCGACATCGCCAACACTGGAAACAATGCGATCCTTCTCGAGAACTGCTACAACGTCAACATCAAGGGAGGTACCGTTAGTGGTGGCGGTGAGGTTCGACTTGCGGCCCGTACGGAATTCGCGAACAGCAAGGACATCGCGATCACATTGAAGGTGGATGGAACCACGGTGCGAGAGAGCCCTTGCACGGCTAACAAGACTAAATGGAGCCTTACTGGCAACGGTGCTAGGACCATTTGCACCTAATGTCATCAAGGTTGATTCTCCTGCCTCTTGGTTACTCAGCTTATTCCATGTACATATTGCGACAAATGCACATACTTTCCCCCCACCTTCCATGTTCGATAATTGTGATGACGGTGAACAGGGAAGGAACTCAGTGCTTCCTTGATCAAGAGCGTGCCATTGTCCGCTTCCGTGTTCGTATTGCTGCAGTGTGCTCGGGAATGAAGCTTGCGGAAAAAGAAGGTTGAAGTTTGTTCACGAACCTCGGCACAAACTGGCGACTGGCACATGGCGTGAGCACCTTGTTTCTCTCTCTCACACAAACACCGCTTTGAGTATAGGTACATTGGATGCGAAAGGTGAGTACTGCCTGCTGCCGGTACAGTACTCATGTACGTTTCTCTAGATGGGATTTTGCGCCTGGTCGTAATATGGATTCTGCAGCATGTCTAAGCCACCACTGCATCGTGTCCACCCACCGATCAGACGCGAAGTCCTCGTACAGTGAGCAAAGCACACAGTCTTCTCCAGAAACGAACACGACATCTAACACGATAATTAGGTACGCAGAGACCAATCATCTCAACTATCAATGTGTCACAGCCAATGCAGGGTTGCTGTAAGCGAACTCATCGGTAACTGCGAACATTCTTCGATACTCGGTTTCTTATCATTCCCCTTACCTAGCCCACATTACCGTGCTTTATCTGGCTGATTGCGCTGGCTGGTCCCTCGAAGCGTTATGACCGGTCAGGCTCAGCAGCATTATCCTCTTCTTCTCTCAGAAGCCCCAATATCTCACTTCGTTGATCTCGCACACATCACATCGTGAAGCAGGATGGAGAAAGAATCGGTGCGCAGGAATGACAATGCACGTGCGGAGCAGCCAAACCTGGTCAGTCCGGGACAAGCGTGCAGATCACGTCACGTCGACGAGGAGCGAGACGTGCAAGCCCTACCGGTACGGTCTCGTTCACAAAGCCTTGCGGTTCTGACCAGTCGCAGCGTTACATCACTGGCCCATCGTCTCTTTTCTTTCCAATCGTTCTTCAATGCTCATGGGAAGCCGCGGCATTGACGTTTCAATTTGCGTTGACGAACGGTGGCCCAGCATCTATAATATATGGTACTATCTTTGCTGGCCTGGGGACTACGTTCGTCGCGCTTTCGCTGGCTGAACTCGCATCCATGGATCCGATTGTCGGTGCGCAGTATCGCTGGTCTGCTGCCTTCGCTCCCAGATGGAACAGATTCTGGGGCTTAATGCAGGGATGGATCACCGTCTTTGCATGGATCTGCTCAGCAGCATCGAACCCAGCTTTGATCACGAATATCGCCATTGGACTTGCTGAGTTTGATGGCGGTTACGCGCTGGAGAGATGGCACGCGACTCTGATCATGTGCTTTGTGACGCTAGTAACATGTGTGGGCAACCTCTGGCTACCACGGTTCCTAAATGGGCTTGAGGCCATTAGTGCGATCATACATGTCGCCTTCTTCGTTGCTTGCATCGCGACTTTAGCTGCTCTTGCGAACAAGAGCGCCCCAACCTATGTCTTTGGCACATTGACTCATGACATTAGCGGATGGGATAACCCTGGTGTCGCTTGGGGCCTTGGATTGATAACAGTCACGTATCCACTCACTGGCAAGCAGAAGTCTAGTCTGACTGTGCTTATTCTCATGTACTGACGCATTCCAGGTTTCGATGGCATCATTCACATGTCGGATGAGGTTAAGCTTTCGCGTCTTCGCGTGCCACGCTCAATGATCTTGTCCGTCGTTGTGAATGCCAGCATGCAGTTTCTCTACGTGCTGACTCTACTGTTCACAGTCGGCGACGTCCAGCGTGTATCCTCGTCACCATTACCGATCATCGAAGTCTACTATCAAGCCACTGGGTCCCGTGCTGCAACGAGTCTGATTGCGATCATCTTTATGCTCATCGTGTTCTTGAGCTTCTTCAACGTATTGGCTTCTGTATCGAGACTTACATGGGCTTTCGCCAGAGATCGCGGACTTCCATGCTCACGAATCATAGCGAAAGTGCATCCACAGCTAAATGTTCCTCTGAACGCGCTCTTACTGGTCACAGCGTGTATTTGCTTGCTTGCTTTTGTCAATATAGCTTCAAGTACTGCATTTAACGCTTTCATAAGTCTTCCTGCTATGGGTGCGTTCATATCATATTTCTTTCCCATCCTCTTCATCTTTCTACGTCGGCGGAAACAGGATCGCAGTGCGCAGATTCCATGGGGCCCGTTCAAAATGGGTCAAATGGGACCATTAGTCAACGTTTGCGCGATGTCCTATCTGGTCTTCACGTTGGTGTGGATGCCTTTTCCTTCGATGCTTCCAGTAGATCAGAACGACATAAACTATGCAGGTCCTATTGTAGGCGCAGTTGTCGTAGGTGGCGTATTAGATTGGTGCTTTACAGGACGCACGCGGTTCAACATTCCAGTTGTACTAGAATAAGGAACAGTTAGGGATGCACCATAATCACATGAGTCTTAGAGCGTAGATTTCAGTCAATGCAGACTTTTGAGGAGACCAATGCAATGCCTTGTCTCACAATCAAATACGCACGGAGAAGTATCTTAAACATTCGTGTGGTCAGATCAATGCAGCCTTGATGTCCAATCTGGCTTCACAAATACAGCGGTCGCCCAACGTCCATATCAAAATTCATGATGATACCCTCGCTGCCTTGGGGGACTGAGTTAGTTGCACAACTCTCTGGAGAATTGCTATATGCGGGTCCCATTGCAAATACGCTGTGTTATTGAAGTATTAGTGTTTCTAAAAGTAGAGGGTCTAGGTAACAATTACTTTAAGTCTAGGTGACAGTGAACAGTTGCCGTAGGCGGGTAGGTAAGTACGCTACGCCTGCTAATTAAGCAACACATCTTATACACTCTAGGGTAGGAAGTTTTTTATGCCGTTTCTCTTCTTTTCTCTACAGCATTGTATTATTTTGTAGTAGGAGTAGCACAAGTTTAGCAACTTAAGCGAATTGTAACGCACGCGCACCCCCGCGTATTAAAGTTAATTACATTTGATTTTCTTATTAGTAACGGCCCTTTTATGTCCTGCCTATCGCCCTAATTTAACCTAAAATGTTTTAGAATAGTATAATTGCAACGTATACTTTAAATAGAATGCCAATTTAAATATAGTAATATACTCTATAGGCAAGTTAGATACACAGGTAAATTAGATACTCTACTAAACTCTACTAAAATATACTTTTATAATAGTACTGTATAACTAATAATAATAGTATATAGAAATTATAGTAAACTAATCTATTTAGAAATATACTTTACTTTTTATTTATATATACGTATATTATACCTAGCTTTACTATAGTATTTATAGTAATATTATATTAGTTTATTTTCTTTAGTATATATTTTTTTTAATACTTTTTTTCTATTACTACGCGCTATAAACTTTTTTAAAATTATTAAATATAAGTTTTTTTTAACTATAAAAGTACTTTTTTTTTATATCTAATACCTATAGAGTTTTTAATTACTAGCTGTAATTAATAAAAATGTAGCCTGTGCTTTTTTTTTAAAAATTGCTTTTTTTTACTTTAATTTAAATCCTTAATCTATACTAAAATTAAAGGGTAAAACTACTATAAAAATAGTTTAATATAATAGAAGTAATTTTCTAAATATATTATTTAATATATTATTATTTTATACTAAGCCTAAAAGAGTAATATTATAGCAGACTAGCGTAGTAGAAAATACTACAAACTTTTTTTTTTTTAATTTAAATCCCTAATCTATGCTAAAATAGGAAAATAGAAATACTTAATAATAGACTAGTAATAATAGAAATAGTCTTCTAGATATATTATTTAATATATAATTATTCTATACTAAGCCTAAAAAGGTAATATTATAGCGTACTAGCGTAGTAGAAAATACTATAAACTCTTTTTTTTAATTTAAATCTCTAATCTATACTAAAATAGAGAAATAGATATACTTAATAATAGACTAATACCTATAGAATTTTTAATTACAGCTAGTAATTAGTAAAAATGTAGCCTAAGCGCCTACGCTAAAGTCTTAGAAAAAATTTAGAATCTATAGAAATATTAGTATTTAAAACTTTACTACTAAAAAACGTAATAATAAATATATAGAATCTATATTAGTTATATAATTATAATATTAAATAGCTACTAAAATTAATAAATAGAGCTATTTTAGTTTAAAATACATATAGGCTAAATATATAATTATAATCTAATAGTTATAGTAAAATTAGAAATTATAAAGCTTACTAACTATAAAATATTTATATAAAAAGAGTTTTATATAAAAAAAGTTTCTAGCTTTTTTTAAACTAAATCTTTTTTTATTTATTACTTTTTTATAATATACCTATTAACGCCTTTATATATAATAACTAACTATAACTCTAGTACTATAGTATTATTATCTCTATTAAATAATAGTCTATTAATATTAGTATAATATAATATAAATAGATTAAAAATCTACTTTTTAAATAGCGCTAAAGGACGCGTTTTAATTAGATAATTTAGCTATTTTAAAAATATAAACTTTATAGATAGCTCTAACCTTTTTATATAAGCTAAAAATAATAGCTTTATATTATAAGCTATTATCTATATATTTATATTATATTCTTTTACTATTATAGCCTACTATTCTATCTAAGTTTATAAAAAAGTTTTTTTAATTAAATTATTTACACCTTTTAGTAGTATACTAAAAATGCTAATAGTACTAAAATACTATTTAAATATATTCTACTATTTACTCTAATCTAAATATATACTAAATATAATTTATTATTTAGAATTATTATTTTTAGTTAGTAAACGTTCTAGATTAGTTTAGTATATAGTTATAAATAAGTACTTTTTTACTATTATTATATATTAATAACTACGTATTCTAGTACCTATTTTTCTCTATTAGATTTCTAATTTAAAGTAACTAAACTTTTTATATAACTTGTTTATTTTCTAGTAATATTATAGATAATCTATAATACTATTAATAGTAGTCTTTTAGATATTAAAAATTTTTTTTTTAAATATTTTAGTTTTAAGCGCTATTAAACTAAGCTTATTAATAACTTCTAGATTATTTAGTTTAGTTATAAGCTATATCTATAACTATATAGGCTATAACTAAATAAACTACTACTTTTTTTAGGTACTAGGTAGTAACTATAAGTTTATAACACTTATTTTTATAATAGCTATACTTTAAAAGAGTTTTTTTCTAATACTATTGGGACTCACACTTCAACAGCGAAAGTGCGAGAAAATGGGTACGTGCGCCGCTAGTATAGGGGGGGGAAAAATTCAAAAAGCAGCTAAAGTATCTACTAGGATTCTACTATTGAATAACAAGATACTACTGTAAAAAGTAGGTTATTTTAAAGAGCTAGATTAGAGCTTTAAAACGGTCTACTTTTTGCAGTAGTATCTTACTTATAGCCCAAGTTATAGCGGGTGAAAGATAGAGGGAGATTTTAGTGTTCCTAGCCCTAGCCCCACAATACTTCCAGGCGTGCATCCGCGCTAATAGGCTATAATAAAATAAAGTAAATAGCTTATTTTATAGAGAAAACCTTTCTGCACATTTCTATCTAAAAATTATTATAATAGGACGTCTTGGCGCCAAGATATAAATTATTTTCTAAAAAGAAACTTTTTTTTCTAGAATTTCTACTTCTCTATAGTAAAGAATTTTTTATATTATATAACTATAGTAATATATATATATATAATTATAAAAATATAAGCTATATAGTAAAATATAAATATATATATAATAGTCTAGTATATAGAGATCTATAAGTCTATACTAACCCGGCGAAGCCGTTAGCGGTTAGTGTTAGCCGCGAAGCGGGCGACCCCAACCTTGAGAGTTAGGTTGAGTTGGGTTGGGTTAGGGTTAGGGTTAGGGTTAAGGGTTAGGGTTAGGGTTAAAGAGTGACAAAGCCACTGAAGAAGAACTCGATTGGATTTTTATTCTTTCTGTAAAATGAAGACTCTAAATATCTCTTGTGAGGAGATACTTTTCGTTTCTTGTTGGATCTACAGAAAGAAACTCGTCAGGAGCGACAGGAGAGCAGTTTATATACATCGCCTCGGGGGGATTCCCCCGATGAGTCTGCCTTGCCTCCGAGATAAGCGCTGGGCTTGTCTCAGAATACCGGTTGTACAGTGGGACCGGCGGCAAGCAAAGGATATCGTTCGCTGGGCTTATCTGTAGAGATGTTGGCCCGAGGGGAGCGTGTTGGTATTCATAGTTCTGGTTAGCCGATTAGGGTTAGGGTCAGGGTTAGCGCCTTGGCGCTTGCCCTTCTCCTATTCCGTCTGTTTCCAGAAACCGCAATGGTCGACCTTAATCGAAATAACACCGAAATGACTTACCAATCTCCTCTCGTTCTTTCCCCAATTGTCTTTCTTCCCCCAACGTCAAAATGGCTGTAAGAGAATTGGGCAAATGATCTCCCGACTCTTCGCACAGTACTTTGTGTCTTCGCCGAAGCTACTAGCACGTTTCGTGTGGTACTAAGAAGGGGCAAACCAGTTTCCAGGTTCCTCTCAAGACAGCCATGTTGATGCTCCTTGAGGTGTGAAAGCTAGGCATAGTGCGTCGCGATACACAGCAAGGGTCAGGAAAGGTTCCAGACACCACTATTCACCCCTATCCGTTCCTTCGCCATGCGCTTCAGCATCCGGGTTACCCCTTCAGTATTCACGGCTGACAGGCGAGGAGACTTCAGGCGGGCTTCAGGTGGTATGAGGTTCCTAGAAGGGTGTCAACGGCTTCAAGCATTACGCAGGAAGCAGCCTTTCTTTGAAACTCAAGGCTCAGGTCAGAGCTCGAGGGGACTGATAGGGCATTTCTGTGCTTAAGGATGACACAGATACCGACAAATCCTCGATGTCGATTTCTTCGATTTCCTTAAAAAGGATATTTCGATTTACCGCTCGCACAGAGTCCCACATGGACTTTGTGCGTTTCTTGGCAACAAGAACATTTGGTGGGTATGGCAGGTCCGTAAGCCCATGACGGAACCATGCTTTCCTCATGTTCTCCCAGATAGCGGTCGAAGAAACCTGATCCCATACGGGGTTATATTCGGACACGGCAATGATTGCTTTCGTCCTTTCCCTTTTCTCCAGCCCGGAGCCGGGAAAGTAAGATCGCCATTGGACTTGCCGTGCCCAGGAGTGTAACACCCGATTTGGCCAGCCGCGCGCTCGGAGCCACGACAAAAATGTCGCCTTCCATGTCAAAAAGTATGACTCCTTATAGCATATTGCGCGGACCCGGCTGAGCTCGCCTTTGATCATCCCCTTCTTGACCGACAGGGGATGGGCGCTTGCCCATGGGATATATTGGTGGTGGCTAAGCGCCTTGTGATAAGGCGCGAAGCACACCTCCGCCGACTCGGGGTGCGTGTGGAAGCGTACGTCGAGGAACGGGAGTTCGTGGGCGGAATGCGTCCATTGGATCGAAAGTCCGGGGACGCGTAATCGATCTAGCGCTTCGTCCGAAGGGTCAAGGGCGAAGATATCATCAATGTATCGTCTGTAAAACAGAGATGGTGACGCGTTGATGAATCCTTGTTCGTAGAAGGCCATGAAAAGGTTTGCAAAGACTGGAGCGCAATGTAGCCCCATTGGCACTCCGTCTGTCTGACTAACCAAGTATGGTCCGAGCTGAAACAAGGCGCTAAACCAGATTCGTTCGGCAGCGTCTAAAATCCAGTTCCTGGTCTGCTCATCATACCAGTCGCCGGAAGATAAGATAAGCTGCAGGGCATCACGAAAATACCTCCATTGAATATTCGTGTACATGCCCGTCACATCTCCAGAATGGAGACGTGGAGAAGTTTCCAATCTCCTATTAAAATCTGCGACTTCTGAACACAGATTCCGACTGCTTTCACATATCCATGGGAAAGATCGTTGAACCGGTAAGAGAAGGGCGTGCAAAATCCTGGCCAGCGGTCCTAACACATAAGAATGCATAGGGACTATTGGCCGAATCTTCCATGGATTTTTGTGAATCTTTGGGATACCATGGAAGACAGGGATTGTCGTATTGGAATACGCTGAACGCCAGAATTTTTGTACCTTTTTTGAAGAAAGGAACGGAAAAACTTCGCCGTTGGGCATCTTGAGCATTCTACCGTTCAGGTCATTGACGCAACCCGTGAAGAAATCGGTAAAAGCTTCCTTTCCTTGATGCTGAACCTCAAACAGCGGACGGCGCTCCCTGGGAGGGAGATGCGCTGTTGAAGGTGATGGTAGATCCAAAAAGGCTTGGATTTGTTCCTCGTACCATTCACGAGTGACGACGACAATCCCCAGGTTTTTGTCGGTGATGAAAGCCAGAAGCTGAGCTTCCGACAGCCATCTTTGCAGGTTTTTTGGATGGACGGTCACATGAAAGAGAGCATCGTCCTTTACATCTCGTCGGGGTATAGATCGCTCATGGAGCGCATGACGCAGAGTCTTCCTCCCGTCAAGAATACCATCTGCAAACCAGTCGTCGTCAATGCCAGGGTCCCAACCGGAAGCGAGATACGGGATTGATTTCGCCCAGTCGGGGGTAACGTCATCTTGATCGTTACCTTTTTTCCAAAAATAGGTGAGGAGTCTGGCCTTGCGGCAAAGTTCCTCGAACCAATCTTCAGCAACCTTTTCCGAATATCGAATAGGGAAGAGGTGTTTCAAGTTTACACTAAGGGTGTACTCGATGTCCGGGGGAAGTCTGACACCATCGAGTTTGTGTACACCTGGTTTCCATGACATGAGAGTCTCAAACCAATGAGACGGCCATGTACGCCAGATGTACATGTGTTGTGCAGTGTTACTTGAGAGTTGGTAGAACTCCAAAGGCAGCTTGCCTGATGCAAAGGGAGCCGGTGCATCTAAGGCTTCTTGGGCTGCCTTCTGGAGGAAGAACCGCGTTTTCCGTTTTTTTGTTGGCGGTTCTTCTTCCCAATTTTGTTGGGATTCTTCTGGTTTTTGGTCTTGGAGGGACCAGCCCCTCTCCGACCTTTTCCCGATTTTTTCTTGTTGGCTTTGGCCTTGTCTTGGGCAGACTGCCTTTGCCGTTTCGCGATTTCTTTGACGAACACTTCGAGACTTTTGGAGTCCGTTGGCATGACGGCTGTCCCGTCTCTACGTGCTCTTTTAACTGTGCTAGATTTCTTTGCCCTAAGGCTCATCTGTTTCTGCGCAGTATTCTCTCCAATTGATATGGCTGATTGTACCAGGGACAGGGAGCAGGCGGGGTCGAGCAGAATAGCCGAGGCCTCAAAGCTCACCCCTTCCATCTGGGCGATGGGTAACCAGCTTCTGTGTAGTAAATTCGCCTGCTGTGTCTGGTTGCATAGACCGGTCAGGGATTGCACCTCAAGGTCCTTGATTTCGATCATGCGGGTGAGTGACAGCTTTTGGGCTTCCTTGAGAGATTCATCGAAATTTCGCGGGATGCTACCGCCGTGTTCAGCAAGCTTGCTGACCTGAATGGACGGAGCACGAAGGGATTTAAGCTCCAGGATAGAGTCGAAGTTTTCTTTAGCGATGCAATCTCTCCATTCCGCGAGGAGGGAGACTGCAAGCGCTTTCTTGACGTGTGCTTGCACAATGTTGTCAAGATTGACTCGAGTTCTGTCCTGTGCTACGGCTGGAACGCTAGACACCAGTTGTGCAACGCTGCGCGAGTTGACGATTTTCTTCAGAAAAGCAGAAACGACTTCAAGCCCGAGGGCCATTCGTCGATTATGCAATTCCGAATTGACGCTGGATTGGGTTTCAACGGGAATGGTTGACGAGTCAACCTCCATATCGTCTTGGCGGGGTGAGGGGCCCGCCCTGGCGCGGTTCTGCTGTCCTCGTTGAGGAGTGTGTGGTGAAGCGGACATGGTGACCAAAAGAGTTGTTGTTGAGGAGGGTTAGGGTTAAAGAGTGACAGAGCCACTGAAGAGGAACTCGATTGGATTTTATTCTTTCTGTAAAATGAAGACTCTAAATATCTCTTGTGAGGAGATACTTTTCGTTTCTTGTTGGATCTACAGAAAGAAACTCGTCAGGAGCGACAGGAGAGCAGTTTATATACATCGCCTCGGGGGGATTCCCCCGATGAGTCTGCCTTGCCTCCGAGATAAGCGCTGGGCTTGTCTCAGAATACCGGTTTTACAGTGGGACCGGCGGCAAGCAAAGGATATCGTTCGCTGGGCTTATCTGTAGAGATGTTGGCCCGAGGGGAGCGTGTTGGTATTCATAGTTCTGGTTAACCGATTAGGGTT